>CM077475.1:0-468742 GCA_039654755.1 Calcarius lapponicus | reverse complement strand
TTCTGCTAGCAGAAGGGAAAGTGTCTCCTGCTGAATTTCTGTTTCTTGTAAGGTCATGATTTGCTTCTTCATCAGCCAAATGATTTCTCTGACTCTAATATCCCTCCCTCTCTGGTGTTGCTTTACATGTACCACTGCTATTTTCTTTGAGCCCTTTAAAGCTTCAAGTATTCTTAACTATCAATTCCCCATGTATTAACCCTTTCCCTTGAGTGTTCATAAGTCCCCTTTTTTTCTAAATTTTTCTAAAAAGTATGTACTACACTAAAAGCATATTTGGAGTCCGTATAAAGAGTCCCTTCTTGCACTTTTAGTATTAATAATGCACGGAGTAATGCATAAAGTTCACAGGCTTGTGCTGACCAGGAGGGACTAAGGGGACCAGACTCTTTTACCCCCAGCTTTTTCCCACGTCACCCAAATGCCAACCTGTATCATTAATTTCCAGATTATCTCCTTCAGTTAAAGAATAAATTTCAAGTTTTCCTTTACAGGGTTTTACCTGTAGATTTAAGGTGATTATTAGATCTCTGCCTAACAAATTATTCTCGGCCTCTGGTATCACCAATAAATCATTTACTCCAAATTTGTCATCTGTTTCAATTTGCACCCCTTTAATTACAGGAATGGGGAAAGCCTCTCCTGTAATTCTGACTACTGCAACTCGCTCAGGACTTATCTCACATCCCTGGGGTAATTTTATCACTGTTGACCGAGAAACTCCTGTATTAACTAAAAATATAACTTCTTCGCTCTGAGGACCTATTTTTAGCTTTATCGAGGGCCCTTCTAGTAATGCTTTGGTCCTCTTCATTAAACAGAATTCCTGACCTCTCTGATTCTCCTGAGAAGTTTTCTCATCTTGCTGTCTCTTTCTGCAATTCTTTTGCAGGTGCCCTTTTTTTATGACAATAAAAACAGGTAGGTCCTGCACCCTTTAAAGTAGGACAAGAATTTTTTAACTGTCTTTTCTTGTGGTGGGAGAAACGCACAGGTCCTGTGTTCTTAAAAATAGATGCTGATATCTGCTGTTTGTTTTTCCCTGCAGATTTTTCTGTATTCAGAGCTGCCTGCATTTCTTGAACTGCTGCCACCAAAATTCTGGCATCTATTTTCGGCTTTTTTTATTTCTCTTTACATATACTCTTTGTGCTTCTCTGAGTAACTCTTGAAGTCCCCTGTCCTGCCAGTCTTCTAGTTTTTCCAGCTTCTTCCTGATGTCACCCCAAGATCTCACCCCAAACTGAGTTTTTAACAGAACCTGTCCCACCGCAGTATCAGTATCTAGACCTGAATATAATTGCAAGTCTCTTTTTAATCTTTCTATCCATTCTGCTGGGGACTCATCTTTTTTTCTGATGCTCACTCAAAACTTTTCCTATATTATGTCTCCTAGGCACTGCCTTCTGAATTTTTTGAATTTTTTTTCTCTTTGGGATTCCCATTCATCCCAAAACCATATCATCATCCCCAGTGGGCTGTCCTGAGGAATGCTCCCCGCCTGAGAACCCCCCTCATGGTTCCCAGATACCCCAAACTCCTGCGGATTTTTCAGACAATCCACAGCCCCTGGTACAAGGAACTTACTTTCTCCCTGACCCATTTCTGGTGGCAAGAAACTAAGTGATTCCCGGTACCTGGAAAGTCTTAGCTTCCCACACTCACCTCGTGGTTCAACTTTTTCACTTATTACCTCTGTCACTTTGCCTTTTTGATCTACTTGTTCCACTTCTATCTCTCTTTCTGCAATTTTCTTGTTCCACTCCTATCTCTCTCTCTTTTTCAATCTATTAACCCCATCCTCTCTCTACCTAATCACATACTAAATTGCCTGCTACCAACCCCTCCAAGGAAATTGAACCTATTCAATCACTCTCCTTCTCCGTTTCCCCTTCTGGGTCAATCTCTCCTGCCCTAGGACCTTCTCACAGGTGCCTGGACCAGAGACCCCCTCCTCCCCCGGGTCAAACCCTCCCGGGGTCCCCACTCATTCACTCTTCTTTCCTTTCCCTCCTTTCCCGGCCGGCCTGCTCTCGGACAGCCCGGAAACGCAGTACTGGGAGGTCCCGATCACTCCGGGGGTCCAGGACTGCCCAGCCCCCGTCTCAGACACTCCACACACACTCACACATGCATACAGCCGCCCCCCGACCCAAAACCGTGTGATACTCACAGCCTCCTTTTCTCACGAGGGTCTTCGTGCACAAAGCAGTTTTATATGGGTGCTCTCTCTCCTCTCTAAGCCGGCACTCTGATGGGAGCCTCTCCTGCACACTTTTACTAACTTAATTTGCTTCTGCGTTATTGTAATAAAAACCCGCTTTTCCCAAGGGAGAGTGGTCTAGCCTTGGGACCACTTAAAAGTCTGGTGGGAAGCTCCTTCCCAGACGCTATCCACCTCCCCCGGAGAAAAGAGTGTTCCCGGGTTTTTGGCACCAAAATTGTTGTTTGCGCAATTGTCCCATTAAAAAAAAAAAACCAACAATATTTAAGGGAGCAGCAATTTTAATTGAATAGTAAAAAAAATATATATAAATAAGGGATAATTTGGTTCAAATAATAGCGCATAAGCAAAGGCCACAGGGTACGGAGTGCAAGGCTCTTGGACCCTTCCCACCTCATGTACAAGCTTGCCAAGTGAAGATTCCCCCCTTTTTATAGCCATGTGTTAATATCATCTCCACCCATTTTTGATTTGTCATGTTCCTATCTCCGCCCTCATCACCACCTTCACTGCGCATGCTCCCGCTTTTTAGTCTGGTGGTCGCACAAGTCTTTTGGGGGTCTTCTGATGAAGATCTCGGAGCCTTCCTCTGTGTCCTTTATTTCACCTTTGGGTTACACATGCGCACCAAGCCAAAACAATGCAAGCCAAGTTTAGCATTCCACTATATCTTAATATCAAAGCAATAAATCTCTTCTAATTAGCAGTTTCGGGGACCCAACCAGGTTCTTCTTCCTTTCTGTTCATTTTTAGCTTTTGGTGTCCTTGGGAACATCTGCCGGAAGGGGGAGGTGTGGAGCCCCTACTTGGGAACATCTGCCGGGACGAGTGGGGGTGGAGCCCCTCCTCTCCCTCTCTTCTAATGGCATTACAAATTTTAGGTGTTTTATTTATTCCCAAATATTAATTACTGTATCAATATTGATTACTGTTTCAATTTTATCAACACAAATCATACCTATTCACCACATATACTCTGAGAAATAAGTCCACAGTAAGAGTTGTTGATGTCATTTAACTAATTTGCAGCTCATTGTCTTGATAAGGATGATGATATCATAGAACATTTCCCTTTTTGTTCTCCCCCAAATAAAATGGTGCCACTAAGCTTCTGGAGAAAAGAACTGTCAAAGGTGCTGTTTGGCAGTCATATATACAGAGAAGTGCGGGGGAGAAAGATACACCCTGGAAGGATGCTCTGGTGGGCCCCAGCATTTAAACAAGCTTCTTTGATACATAGACTGGGCCATTTTCAAGACTCAATGGCTGCATTAAGTGGTTTCCCAGGCCCTGTGCTGGCCAGAAAGCTTGGAAAGCCCATGGGAGTTTAGCCTCCCTGAGGAAGGCAGCATCAGTTTGTGTGCCAGGTGAAACATAGCATTCAAAAGCTCAAGCTGTGTTTAGAGAAGCCCCCAGGCTAATGTAAGCAAGGCCAGGAGGCTTCTCCAATCCTGCTGAGCGGGTGTGGCAGAGCTGCTGTGTTTTACAGCAGCTCCATGGCAGCGCAGCAGCTGCAGGAGGGGGCTCAGGACAGGCTTGGGGTGGAGCGGGGCGCCAGGAAGCTGAGAGAAGCCCCTGCTCTAGAACTGAGGCACTTCTTGAAGAAGCAAACAAAGATGGTGACTTGAAGCGATTCCCGCTGTGCTCAGAGTCAGCCTCTGAAGGCTGAGAGGTGAGCTCGTCAGAAATCCCGGGAAATAGGCAGGGAAAAGGTTTTAGGGTAGTTTTTGTGCCTAGGTATAAATCTGCAGTGGGAAAAGAGCCTCTCCAGTATACTAACAGTCTTGGGTTGACTTAATTCTTCCTAGAATAAAGATTACCACTTAAATGCAACTCTGGTTTTTATTCTAGAAATGTAAAATATTTTGATTTTCCGTGAATTCTACAACTACTTTGAAAAATCCTAAACTACTCTGGGAAAAGGGGAGAATTTTGCAGGGATTTCTTTCTAAAAAAAAATTTTAAAAAAACTTCTAAATATTCCTAAAAATTTCAGATTTCTGTTCTGAAAAAACTAAGCCAAAACACGGTGCCTCATGAGCCTCATGCCCGGCTGCTGCCTGCCCAGCTCTGGATGTGCCCAGACACTCAGATCAGCCAGTGCTGGTGCTACCACCCAGAGACCAGAGCTGAAGCCCAGAGGTGTTGCTCAAGCCCTTCCCTGGCAGGAGGGGCCCGCCTTCGGTCCTGGCCGGACACCAGGGCCAGCACTTTAGGGGACAGAGGCTCCTGTTCTGGCTGGTGGCTGAACCTCCACAGCAATAAGCTCATAATGCCGTGGTGGCAGACACATGTAACAATGGATTGAGCATGGCTCATGACAGGTCCAGTTGCCCCCGGCTGAGTTATTTGGCAGGCCTTGTGATGCTGCAGAGGTGCTCCTGTGAAGAGAGGAGGTGGCTGAGGCCCCAGCTGCCAGTGGCACCCAGGGAGCCTCCTGCACAGCAGGGCCCAGAGCTGGCAAGGCTCCCCAGCACGGCTGCAGCTGCTGGCACAGCTTGGCCCAGCTGCACAGCTGCCCCTCAAGGCCCCGGCGAGCAGGGCACGGCTCTGGGCAGGCTCCCTGGCCAGGAGCGGGCCCCAGAGCGCCTCTGCCTCTCAAGGGCAATCTCCTCCCTGCTCTTTCTCCTCCCCACCTTGCTCTGCCTCTGCCCTCTGCTCCTGGGGCTGCTCAGGGCCAGGCAGCCTCAGTGGGAGCCAGCACTGGCTGCAGCCCCAGCGGGCCCCC
This sequence comes from Calcarius lapponicus, assembly GCA_039654755.1. NCBI lineage: Eukaryota > Metazoa > Chordata > Aves > Passeriformes > Fringillidae > Calcarius > Calcarius lapponicus. Next base: position 463,790 of record CM077475.1, on the reverse strand, counting down.
CAGGACAAGGCCCGGGCAATTAAGACGCCAATGAAAGCTCTGGGCAGCAGCAGAACCCTCAGCAGTGTTACGTGGACAATCATGGACTGACCATAACTCCACTGCAGCCTCACTGGGAATGTTCCCTGTCTACATAAGGCTTTCAAAAGAATCTCTTTGAGGGAAAAATGGTAAAAAGACTCACTGTTTTCTCTTCCAGTAACACCAGATTCCAACACAGCATAAGACGATGATAAGCTCCAAACAAAGCAAGCCTGCCATTAACCACAGCCAGAAGCCTGTTCCCTTACAGGAACCTGTTCCAGGGCCCTTCTGGGAATCAGGAACATGTGATGTGGTTCCAGCTTCACCTGTGGGAGCAATGGGGAGTGTGAGCCCGTGCTGTGCTGCATTTCTGAGCTGGCAGCACGGTGGATGCGGGCAGGACATTCTCCATTTCCCCCAGAGCTGGGGCCTGCAGGCACCTTGCCGCCCCTTGGCACAGGCTGTGCCACCCAACAAAGCCCAGCAGGCCGGCAGGAGAGCCCGGGGGCAGCGCAGCTGCTTGGGCAGGCGCTGCTTGGAGGGACACGGGCCAAAGCCATCCCTGAGCGGCCACTGCCAGCCCTGGCCCTCCCTGCCCCGTGACAGCTCCCCCAGCCCCAGGGCACAGAGTCAGGCCCTGTCAGGAGCCAGTGCAGCCCCTGCCCAGTCGGGAGCCAAGGCTGGCTCTGGCCATGGGCTCGCGGCAGGGCTCCCACTCGGGGCTGCTCCTGTGCCTTGGGCCTCTGGGCACTCAGGGCCAGCTCCGGAGCAGCTGCAGTGGGAGGGACGTTGGTGCACGAGTCCCCTTTCCCCGGGGCTCTGAACGAGCTCCAGAGGCCTCAAGGCCTCCAGAGGCACCTCCAGCTTTGGCTGCTTCCGGGCCGTGCAAGGGCGGGCCCTGGGGGAAGAGCTGCTGCCACACAGCCCCGCCAAGGGCTAAGCCTGGCACAGCAATTACCTCCTGTGCCTGTGTCTGGCATCTCATCCTTTTCTTCAGCAGGGGCTGTCAATCGGCCTCTGCTTCCTGCGGGGTGGGCCTCCTCCTGCACAGATGGTTGGTCCATCACTTGAGAAAGGAAGAGGCACAGCTAGATCAGATGGAACCATCCACTATTGATGGAGATGGCATCTTCAGATGGCAATGCTTTTCAATGTAATCGATAAGGATCAAGAAAACATCTGGAGTTCTACAGCAGTGCCAGAGCCCTCCCACCTCCAAACAACTGCCAGTGCTGAGCAGAAGGCGCGAGGGGATCATGCAGGGCGAGGGCACACACATGCATGGCTCTGTCTTGGTCCCTGCAGCGCTGCCCCCCTGGCCGAGCTCTGGGCTCTGAGCTGGCAGCTCTCCCAGGGGAAAGGCCTCGACCTACCCTCACCATCTCCCAGAGGCTCAATCCTGAATGTGGGTTGGGAAGCCAGATCACCTTCAGCAACAGGTTCAGCTGCAAAGAAAGGCAGGACAGAACAGCTCCCATGGCACTGCAGGAGATCCTCAGGCTGCAGGCAAGGCTCAGCCCCGGGGCACAGCCCTGGGCCCAGCCCCTTCCCTCTCTGCTCTGCTCTGTGGCTGCACAGAGCACACGGAAGGACACACTGGCATTGCACGTGGGAGGAAGATGGACAGCTAAATGCTCCTTCCTCCCACTGACAGCGATCCTGTGGGATCCCTCAGGGCTCCAGAAGGGAGCAGGGCAAATTGTCCTGAATCCATCAACCTTGAGATGGTCTTAAGGGAAACGGCAAATGTATGAGTTCTTGCCACCTGGTCTCTGCAAATGTTGTCAGGAAAGGTACATTGAGAACTTGCCTCCAGCATTTCCCAAGGTCTTCAAACTGTCACGTTCCAGGGCTCCCACATAAACCATGTCACGGTCCCAGTCTACAGGGAAGCAGAGATCAGAACCATTTCCATGGCCTGCTGGGGTCTCCTTCTGCCTTAGGGAAATGGGCTCTTCAAGGGGCTCAGGTAAAGCCATGGGGGCCAAATGTAAATGGACAAGGCCCAAGCTGCACAGGGGCCTGGGGAGCTCTGGGCTGGCTCCTGGTCACTCTCCACCCTCTCCGCAGGCCCTGTGACACATCCCTGGAGAGGTGGCTGGACCTGCCCAGGGCCCGTGGTTATTCCTTCATTCCCACAGAGGAAACCCTCCCCAAATCCCTGGGGTAATCTGCAGCAGGCAGTGCCACCACTATCCCTTCTTGCCTCTCTCTGCTGGGGCAGCTCAGACAGGTCCAGAAAAAGTCAGAACCTCTCACACAGGCCAGGCCCTGGGGGAAGAGCTTCTGCCACACAGCCTCACTGAGGGTTGAGCCCAGAACAGCAATTACCTCCTGTGGCTAAGCCCATGCCTGGGATTGCCTCCCTTCCTGCAGGAAATGCAGCTTTCCAGAGAACCTCTCTGCCAATCCCTTGAGAAAGGAAGAGGCACAACTGGATCAGATGAAATCATTGCACATCTGGGAGGTGGCCTCTTCAGGAGGCAATAATTGTCTAAGACATGGATAAGGATTAGGATAAGGCTGGGGCTGTTGGGGTTGTGACAGGGTTCTCTCTTGTCCAAACCACCACCCCTCCTGATCCTCCTAGAGACAAGAAATTGCAGGGGATCTCACGCCCTGGCTGCAGTTTGCACTCCCTGTCAGCTGATGCCCAATGCCTTCCTGCAGATGCTGGGGAGAAGCTGCAGACAGGCCAGGCTGGGAAACAGCCCTGCAGGGCGTGGAAGCAGCAGCGGGGCAGCCAGGCTGCCATGGATCCCTTCCTGCTGTGCTGGGCATGGCGTGTCCAGATGTGCAGCCAAAGCCCCCGGCTGCTGAGCCCCAGGGAAAGGCTGAGGGAATGCACCAACCTTGTCCTGCCTGCTGCATTTCCTTCAGCATTTGCCTCATGCGTTGAGATGGCTCATGAGGTTTTTTGTGTCTTGTAGCTTTGTTCTTACCAGTTGGAGGACCTTAGAGCAACATGGTTCCATTTCCCATGAATGGATGCCACAAAAGCAGGGCTCAGCATGTGGGGTCAGCAGGCACACGCTACTCACCCCTGCGATGGGAGCTGGGCTTGTGTGCAACATCCACCAAAGGACCTGGGAAAGTCCTCCCTGCAGACACCCCTGTAACTCAACAGCCACAGAAGCTTCTGCCATCTCTGCTCAGCTGCACGGGCCCCACTGAGCCGCAGGAGCCGTGAGGGGATGGCGCAGGGCCAGGGCACACACGTGCATGGCTCTGTCCTGGCTCCTGCAGCGCTGCCCCCCTGGCCAAGCTCTGGGCTCTGAGCTGGCAGCTCTCCCAGGGGAAAGGCCTTGACCTACCCTCACCATCTTCCAGAGGCTCAATCCTGAACGTGGGTTGGGAAGCCAGATCACCTTCAGCAACAGGTTCAGCTGCAAAGAAAGGCAGGACAGAACAGCTCCCGTGGCACTGCAGGAGATCCTCAGGCTGCAGGCAAGGCTCAGCCCCGGGGCACAGCCATGGGCCCAGCCCCTTCCCTCTCTGCTCTTCTCTGTGGCTGCACAGAGCACACGGAAGGACACACTGCAATTGCACGTGGGAGGAAGATGGACAGCTAAATGCTCCTTCCTCCCACTGACAGCGATCCCGTGGGATCCCTCAGGACTCCAGAAGGGAGCAGGGCAAGGCTTCTAGAATTCAACAACCTTTCTACTATTAATGAAAGTGGGACATGCATGAGCTTTTGCCTCACTGACAGTCATTATCCACTAATTAAAAAGGGACCTTGAGAACTTGGCTCGAGCATGTGCCAAGGGCATCACACTCTCATCCAGAAGGACAAGCAGAGAATCCATGTCACAATCCCAGTCTAGAAGGGAGCAGAAAACAGAACTCTTTCCGTGAGCTGCTGGGATCTCCTTTTGGCTTTGGAACCTGGGTACTGCAAGGGGGTCGGGTAAGGCTGTGGGAGCCAGATGTCAATGGACATGGCCAAAGCTGCACAGGAGCCTGGGGAGCTCTAAGCAGGCTCCTGGTCATGCTGCACAATCTCTGCAGGCCCTGTGACACATCCCTGGTGGGGCAGCTGGAGTAGCCCAGTGACCCTGGGACTCTCTCCTTGCCACAGAGCGAAAATTCCCTAAAGCCTTGGGGAAAACTGCAGCATGTAGTGGCAGAACTATTCCTACCTCCTTCCCTCCTGCCCCCCGTCTCTCCCTGCCTCTGTTGGGACACCTCGTCCAACCCTAGGACACATGGGCAGGCCCTCTCAGGACCCACTGGAGCCTTGCTCTCCCCCTCTGCCCTTTCCCCACCATGGGCACCCCGTGCAGCCGCTCCCAGGTTTTGGGACGTGTCTGCCACGGAGGGAGCCCAGCAGGAAGCTCAGTACCCGAGTGCCCTGAGCCTGCTCGGGATAATTCCTCTGGGCTGTGCCCGTCTTGTCCGGGCTGTGCCCGCAGTGCCAAGCAGCAGAGAGGGCAGCTCAAGCCTCAGCAGGGCTCAGGCCCAGAGGCACAGCAATTACCTCCTGTGACTGTGCCGGCCATCGCCTCCCTTCCTGCAGCAGAGGCTGACAATGAGCCCCTGCTTCCTCTAGGAAATGCCGTCTTCTTCGCAGCCTCTCCATCCATTTCTGGAAAAAGAAAGAGGCACTTCTGGATCAGGTTAGGCTGTTCCCCACTGGGAAGGTGGCATCTTCAGCAGCCAGTAGTTGTGAAAGATATGGTTAAGTATCCGGAAATGATATAAAATGCCTGGAGAGGACAGGGCCCACTTTTATCAAAACACCCGCCCTTACTGATCAGCCTGGAGATGGAAAATCACAGTGGACCTCATGCCCATGCTGCAGTTTGGGCTGCCTGGCAGCTGATGCCCAATGCCTTCCTGCAGAGGCTGGGCAGAAGCTGCAGCCAGGCCAGGCTGGGAAACAGCCCTGCAGGGCGTGGAAGCAGCAGCGGGGCAGCCAGGCTGCCATGGATCCCTTCCCCTGTGCCGGGCACGGCGTGTCCAGATGTGCAGCCAAAGACCCCGGCTGCTGAGGCCCAGGACAAGGCTGAGGGAAATGCACCAACCTTGTCCTGCCTGAAGCATTTCTTTCACCTTTTGCCGCATGACTTTGAGTGGCTCATGAAGTTTCTTCTGTCCTCTAGCTTTGTTCTTACCAGTTGGAGGACCTTAGAGGAACATGGTTCCATTTCCCATGAATGGATGCCACAAAAGCAGGGCTCAGCCTGTGAGGTCAGCAGGGACACACTACTCACCCCTGCGATGGGAGCCGGGCTTGTGTGCAGGAATCACCAAAGGACCTGGAGCAGTCCTCTCTGCAGACACCCCTGTAACTCAACAGCCACAGAAGCTTCTGTCATCTCTGCTCAGCTGCACGGGCACCACTGAGCAGCAGGAGCCGTGAGGGGATTGCACAGGGCGAGGGCACACACGTGCACGGCTCTGTCCTGGCACCTGCAGCGATGCCAGGATATTGACACTGGTAGGGAAGGCACAAGGAGAACTTGCCTGCAGCATTCTGCAAGAGTTTCAAGCCATCATCCAGCAGGGCATCCAGAAAATGCAATTTGCGATCCCAATCTAGCAATGAGCACAAATCAGACCCATTTCCATGGTGTGCTGGAGTCCCGCTTTGTCTCTGGGAACTGGGCACTGCAAGGGTGTTGGTTAAGGCCAGGGGGGCAGATGTGCATGGACATGGCCAAAGATGCACAGGGGCCTGGGGAGTTCTGGGCTGGTTCCTGGTCCATCCCCATTCTCTTTGCAGGCCCTGTGCAACATCCCTGCAGAGGTGCCTGGACCAGCCCAGGCTGCATTGTGGCTCTCTCACTGCCAGAGCTGAAACTCTTTCTAAAGCACAAGGGGAAAAATCCAGCAGGCAGTGCCACAGTCGTCCCTCCCTCCTTCCTGCCCTCTCTTCCTCCGTTCCTGACTCCCTCTCTCTGTCTCTATTCCTCTTTCCTTTTAAATTGCTCCCCCAAGAGAAGAGGACATAGCCAAGCCCTCTCAGGATCCACTGGAGCCTTGCTCTCCCCCTCTGCCCTTTCCCCACCATGGGCACCCTGTGCAGCTGCTCCCAGGTTTTGGGACGTGTCTGCCACAGAGGGAGCCCAGCAGGACAGCTCAGTACCCGAGTGCCCTGAGCCTGCTCGGGATAATTCCTCTGGGCTGTGCCCGTCTTGTCTGGGCTGTGCCCGCAGTGCCAAGCAGCAGAGAGGGCAGCTCAAGCCTCAGCAGGGCTCAGGCCCAGAGGCACAGCAATTACCTCCTGTGACTGTGCCTGCAGCAGAGGCTGCCAATGAGCCACTGCTTCCACTGGGAAATGCTTCCTTCTCTGCAGCCTCTCCATCCATTTCTGCAGAAAGGAAAAGGGACAGCGGGATCACGTAGGGCTGTTCCCCATGGGAAAGGTGGCATCCTCAGGAGGTAATGCTTGACAAAGGTAAGTAAACCTGCTGGGTAGGCCAGGGCCCACTTTTATCAAAACACCCGCCCTTACTGAGCAGCCTAGATAGAGCCTGGGAAATTGCAGGGGATCTCAGGGTGTGCATGGCCTGAAGAGCAGTTTGGGCTGCCTGTCAGCTGATGCCCAATGCCTCCCTGCAGATGCTGGGGTGAAGCTGCAGCCAGGCCAGGCTGGGAAACAGCCCTGCAGGGCGTGGGAGCAGCAGCGGGGCAGCGAGGCTGCCATGGATCCCTTCCTGCTGTGCCGGGCATGGCGTGTCCAGATGTGCAGCCAAAGCTGCTGAGCCCCAGGACAAGGCTGAGGGAAATGCACCCACCACGGCGCCTCTCCAAATCACTCTGCATCTTGTCCATCTGTTTGGATGCCTCCAAGGACTTACTGTCTCCTCTAGGTTTGTTGTTCATTCTCAGGGGACCTTAAGAGAAATGTTTCCATTTCCCATGAATGGATTCCACAGAAGCAGGGCTCAGCCTGTGGGGTCAGCAGGGACACGCTACTCACCCCTGCGATGGGAGCTGGGCTTGTGTGCAGGAACCATCAAAGGACCTGGGAAAGTCCTCCCTGCAGACACCCCTGTAACTCAACAGCCGCAGAAGCTTCTGCCATCTCTGCTCAGCTGCACGGGCACCACTGAGCCGCAGGAGCCGTGAGGAGATGGCGCAGGGCCAGGGCACACACGTGCACGGCTCTGTCCTGGCACCTGCAGCACTGCCCCCCTGGCTGAGCTCTGGGCTCTGAGCTGGCAGCTCTCCCAGGGGAAAGGCCTTGACCTACCCTCATCATGTCCCAGAGGCTCAGTCCTGGATGTGGGTTGGGAAGCCAGATCACCTTCAGCAACAGGTTCAGCTGCAAAGAAAGGCAGGACAAAACAGCTCCCGTGGCACTGCAGGAGACCCTGAGGCAAGGCTCAGCCCCGGGGCACAGCCCTGGGCCCAGCCCCTTCCCTCTGTGCTCTTCTCTGTGACTGCACAGAGCACACGGAAGGACACACTGGCATTGCACGTGGGAGGAAGATGGACAGCTAAATGCTCCTTCCTCCCACTGACAGCGATGCTGTGGGAGCACTCAGGACTCCAGAAGGGAGCAGGGCAATCTTTTCACAATTCTTCAGCCCTGACATAACCTAAACGAAACTGGCAGATGGGTGAGCTCTTGCCACATTGACGCTGATTATTCTTCCTGTAAAAAGCGAAATACAGAACTTGCCTCCGGCTTTCTCTAAGGCATTCATTGTATCGTTCAGCAGGCCTTCCAAATAATCCAAGGCATGATCCAAATCTAGAATGGAGCAAAGACCCAAACCATTTTCATGGTGTGTTGGGATCCCCTTCTGTTTTTGGGAACTGGGCACTGCAAGGGGGTTGGGTAAGGCTGTGGGAGCCAGGAGTGATTGAACAAGGCCCAACTGCACAGGGGCCTGGGGAGCTCTGGGCTGGCTCCTGGCCACTCTCCACCCTCTTTGCAGGCCCTGTGACACAGCCCCAGAGAGGAAACTGGGGCTGCCCAGGGCCCATGGGGGCTCTCTCCCTCCCCCAGAGGAAACCCTGCCTAACGGCCTGGGGAAAACCATCCCCAGCGCTTCCCGGGGAGCAGGGAGCGCTGTCCCGGGAAAGGGGAGCCAGGCTGCCGGCTCACCTGCTCGCCGCGCCTGCAGCTGATCACCCTGGGCAGCCCTGGCAGGCAGGGCCACGGCCAGGAGGAGCAGGAGGAAGAGGCGCAGAGCAAGGCCCATGGTGCCTTGCCCTCTGCCAGTCCCGCAGCTCTTGCTGCCACCGCTGTCCTGACACCGCTGTCCCAATGTCAGCAGCGCTGCTGCCACCGCCGCTGCCGCCGCAACAGCTGTGCTCAAGGACTGAGTGCTCGCTCCTTGTGCTGCTGTGCAACCACGGGGCTCTGGCACCTCTGTGACCTCAGAGCCTGCTGTGAGCTCAGCCTGCTGTGAGCCCTGAGCCTGCTGTGACCTCATGGCCTCAGCTGTACCCTCACAGGTACCCCCATCTGTACAAATGGACTGCCCTGATTGGAAATGTTTTTCTTCATCAAAGGTCCAATACTCACGAAAACCTTTTTTTATGCCTGCTGACATTGCTGGTCCTGCTGTGTCCTTGGAGGTGCTCTTGATGGGTTCTGTCTTTTCCTGGGTATTTGTTTTGAGTAGATCCATGCTGAGATATTCTACTCTAATAAACAGAATCAGTGAATCAGAGAATATGCTAAATTGGAAGTGAATAATGAAGTCCAGCTCCTGGCCCTGTACAGGAGCATCCTCAAGTCTCACACCAGATGCTTGAGAGAATTGTCCAATTGCTTTTTAGGTCTCTCAGACTTGGTGCTGCCCTGGGGTGCCCAACCATCCTCTGAATATAGAACCTTTTTTCTAATATCCAACCTAATTCTCCCAGACACAGCTTCAGGCTATTCCCTATCACTGGAGACAACAGAAAGACATCCATTCGTGCCTCTGATCTTCCCATCGTGAGGAAATCGGAGACCCCAATCAGGTCTCCCATCAGTCTCCTCCTGGCCGAAGAGACAAAGAGTCCTCTGCCGTTATTCACACAGCTTCCCCTTAGGGCCTTCACCATCTTCACTGCCCTCCTTTGAACACTCTTTTTTATATTGCAGTGACCAAAACTTCAGACAATATTTGAGGTGAGGCTGCCCCAGTGCAGAGCAGAGAGGGACAATCCCCTCCCTGGTCCAACTGGCCATGCTGGGCCAGGCGTCCCCCAGAACAGGGACATCCCCCCTGGCTGCCAGGGCACTGCTGATTCATATCCAACTTTCCATCCACTAGGATTTCCAGATCCCTTTGCATGGTGCTGCTCTCTAGCATCTCATTCCCCAGCCTGTCCATACATCCAGGGTTGCACTGTCCCAAGTGCACAATCTGGTACTTTCTCTTGTAGAACTTCACTGAGTTGGTGATTGTCCTGCCCTCCAATTTGTTCCTCAGCCCAGGGACGCTCAGCATGGGCTCCCCCAGCCCTCAGGGCCCCGCCACTGGTCACAGCAGCCTCTGCCTGGCTCCTGCCTGCCCACACCATGCTGGTCCTGCACACAGCTTGCCCTGCAAAGAGCTCCCGGAGCAGCTGTGACCATTGGGTTACTTCTGTCTCCATACTGACGGCTTTACACACAACAGCTGGCAGTCCTGTGGGCCTGCTAATGGAAAGAAAACACTCTGCTCCACTGCTGTTTGTTTTCTTCTCCTGGTGCTTGGCTGCAGGGTCAGGGAGGGAGGGTCTGCAGCCTCCTGGGGCAGCTGCTACCTGGCCATTGCCTGAGGTGATTCCTCTCTGCTGGGGAGGGAGAGCCCTCCAGGGCTGGTTCCCAGCTGGCAGAAAGCAGTGCTGCTACTGCAGCTGAGACACCCACTTTGGGCCTCTTCTCCTGGCATTCTGTGCTCTCCTGCTCCTCCTGGCCCAGCCTGAGGCTGGGCTGGCTTAGTGTATGTGGCTGTTGAGGCCAAACTTCTCCTGCCCACCTTGCGGTGCTAAGAGAATCAAGAATCACTGCATGTGGCCACTGCCTCCCAAGAAGGCTCCTGGTGCAGGCACTGCTGCAGCATCCCTCCTGAACAGCCTTCTGGTCTTGTGTTTGGGGGTGGGATCCCACCCCAGGGCTCTGCTCTGACAAGGGGTCGCACCCCAGGGCTGTGCTCTGACATGGGGGACCCTGGCTCACTCTAGGATCTCTCCCAGGTCTCCTCCCTGAGCTTCATCCCACAGCTCAGCCCCAAGGGCCAGACAGGTATTAGGAATTTCACAGCCTACCATTGGTGACTAATAGTCAGAATGCACAGGAAAACTCTAGCTGTGTTTCAAAATACCAGATGCTGTGTTGTTTCCTTCCCACTGCAGATTTTCCATCGCCCCAACCTCAGCCCCTGGCAGCCTGCCTGGATGTTCTCCCCGCACCACTTCTGCAATCCCACTTGTCCAGGTCCTCCTGGTTCTATGGGCAGCTCTTTGGGCCACTGAGGCCCTGTTCCTCCTTTGTTTGTGAGCACGTCTGAGTGAGAGATGATTCAGGGGCTCAGCACCAAGACCTCCAGCAGCAGTGGTCAGTTCCTGAGTGCACTCAGTGGCCACAGGCAGTTGTCCACGGCTCTGGCAGGGATGTGAAGGGGAGGCCGTGCAGGGGAGCAGCCCCCATGCCCCAGCCCTGCCCATGGGGGCCTGCAGCCCATGGGTATGGAGCAGCAGTTTCTGGTGTGACAGAGCCAGCAGCTGGGCAGTGCAGCACACATTGCACACATCTACTGCAGGGATATGTTAGCAATATTGTGTATACATACACTCCAAATTGAAAAATTCAGGCTAAGTGTAGCCTAATTTCAGAAGCATTAGGGAAGAATTATTACCACTGCTTTCCTGGCTGAGTTTTGGAACATTATACTTTTTTTTTTTAATACTTTATAAAAACAATCTCTGAGTCTGGAAAGGAAGTTTCTCAATCACAAAGGTTCTTGCTTCACTCCAGGAAAAGTGTAATTCAGTGTACCAGGGAGATTTTCTCTTAACATATTGCTGAGTTCTCATGCTGCCACTCATTAGTAGAGATGAAATAATTTCTCACTGTTTATGTTTGATTTTTGTTTGGAAACAGTAGGGAAAAAAATGTACCCACTGTGAAGATTTGGTTCATGTGGGTCAGTTATTATTTCAGCTGCATAAGTTGAGGGAGGAATTCACAGAGGTTATCCCAGGCAGAATCTGGTGCTGATGCTTGTGCCATTGGAGTCTGGAGTGGGCTCTTTCCTAGCACAACTCACCACACTGAGCTGCTGGGCATATCTGGTTTGTTTTCTGTTTTTTACTGACTAAGAGCAGCCAGCATCATTTAACAGTACCTAAAACAGATTTGTTGGTTCCTCTGAATCAACTCAAACTGTGGGTTTGACTTTCTCCATGTTTCTCCAGATTTCAGCCTGGAGAAAAGGAGGCTCAGGGGGAGCCTCGTGGCTCTCCACAAGTCCCTGACAGGAGGGCGGAGCCAGGAGGGGCTCTGCTCCATGGGAAAGGGGACAGGACAAGAGGAAATGGTCTCAACTTGCACCAGTGGAGGTTTAGATTGGAAATTAGGGAACATTTCTTCTTGGAAAAGGTTGTAAAGCATTGGAACAGGTTGCCCAGGGCAGTGGTAGAATCACCATCCCTGGAAGTGCTCAAAAGACACATTGATGTGGGACTTGGGATGTGGTTTAGTGGTGAACATAGTGATGGTGGTGGTTGATGGTTGGAATTGATTATTGTGAAGGTCTTTCCCAACTTTAAGGATTCTCTGATTCCCCGATTCTAAGCAACCCAATGATAACATAACCTAATCTCTCTTGGTGTAAATGACTTGGTTCACTCTCTGATGTTTTCTCCACATCCATCTGCCAATGCATCTTCCAGCACATGGAAGGCATAAACCAGGTGTGAAAACTGGAGAAGGAAAATGAGCCCACATCACTTTCCTTGGGAAGAGAAGATTCGGCAACTTCCAGAGGGGAGGAGAAACAGAAAAAAAGGTGTGAGAAGCTGAAGTAGTGGCAGAGGTACCAGGGAGAAGAAATAAGAGGCGAGAGAAATGGTGGCTATGAATTGCAGGGCGGGCAGAGGACAGCAGTGACCCTAACAGTTTGGCACCCCCTGGCCATTAGGCTGCTGACCCCAAAAGTTCATCTCTGCTGAAAGGGCATGCACAGCCTCGCCCACCCAGCACAGGTGCAGGAACAGCATGAGGAAAATGGGAGGTGAGTGTCATAAACAACCTAAATACTGTTGTGCATTTCCAGCAGTTTTTGCAGCCTGTACTGAGCACCTCCGTCCTGCACTGTTTCCAGACACCAACACCATTAGATCAGAGGGAGCTGATTTAATCAGTTGTTAAAATAATCAAATCATTTGAATTTGAAGTCAAGTCATTTGAATGATAAGGACCATTTAAATCTTGCTGCTAATGCTCAGAAGGCAGAAGATTGGGCTGAAGCCAGAGCTTTGAGGAACAACCAGGCAGTGACAGGTAGAGCCAGGGAATGATAACATGGCACCCACCTCAGTTTGGGAAGAATCATTTGCTCAGCAGGAGCCCAGCTCCAGAGCAACATCCCTGGAAACTCTGCATCATAAATAGTAGGGAGTTCATTCATACAGCAAAAGATTTCCTGGCCTTATTTACCCTTCCACATTTGCTGCACCTCTTCATTTCAAAAGCCATGGGAGTACTCTGTCTGTGCTGGAAGGCTTGTCCTTCCCCAGCTCCTGCTCTGCACCAAGATATACTCTGTTCTGCTGACCAATGCAACTCCTGGTTCCCTACCACTGAAGGAAAAGAAATCTATTTACAAGATACAAACAGCTTTGTGTAAATCACAGCCATGGGCTGTCAATTGTGTGTTCTCCCAACCCAGCACTGCCTTCTTCCCCCAGCACAGAGTGCTGCATTAGCACAGCTCCAGGGGCGTGTTGCTATTAGGTCATGTCACCAGGGACTGGAAAGCACCAGACTATGCCCTGTGTCTTAAAAATACAGATGTGTGATGATTATCTCATGATAGCCATCATAGGTCCTGTGGTAATGGTATTTCTAATAATTTAGCCTTCAGGAGTTCTTAGGCTGGGATGAGCCCGTGCTCGGAGCTGGAGCAAACTGTGTGCTCAGGTCTACTGTGTGAAACAGTCACTGAGGTCCTAGTGCTGCCTCTTCTCTGAAAAGATGGAGCTGTTACATACTCCTGAGTCCACATGGTGTAACCAGATAATTTTTGGTTGGGAGGATGGACAGCAATGCTCAAACCACTAATATCACTAAATATAGTTGCATGAGATTAAATAAGAATACCCTTACTTTCAATCACACTCCCCTTTTTTACCACCTGATTACATTTGTTGGTATAGTTCTTTCCTTATATTTCTTCTTTCTATATGTTGATCATCTCGGGGCTGCAGCTGCAGCAGGAGTGGAGGCACCCGGGGAAATGACTCATCTCCGTCGGGCCAGACGTGGATTTTGACCCAGCAAACCAGAGGAACACTGACATAGAGGTGGAGTTTTGTGTTATCCAGGGAACAAAACGTCACAGCAAATGACTGCCTTGAGTTTGGTGTGTTTCCTAATAGACTTGTGAAGTAAGTATGAAGGAAATGTCCTTACTGTTTATCACAAAAGGTCAAGTGTACAAACACCTGCAGCTGCAGACATCTGAAGGATGCTGTGGTTACAGCAGGCACTGCCCCATTCTGCTGCTGGGAGTCTCTAGCCCCAAAGAGAGCTTGTTGAGGTTGGGGGAGATTTCAAGAGACACCAGGAGGCTCCCTTTTTTCTTTATGCTCCCTTTTTCTTTATGCTTCTTAAAAATCCCTCCCCTCTTCCCACTAAGTGTGCAAGCACTGTTGGATGCAGCTTCCAGTGGCAATTTCCAGTGGCAGCTTTCTTCTTCCCGTGATAGTACCAAGCTCGCAGGGCCCTGCAGGAGGGACCTCTGTGAGCAGTGGGATTTACACTCTTTAACAGCAGTCATGTCCCAGGACAGTCCTGGCACTGCAAACATGTTTTCCCTCTGCAGTTTGCAGTAACAGTCAAGGAGCATCCAAACTCTTGCAAAGCAAAGCTTGTTTAAAGGATGGGTTTAGTCCCGGTGAGCTTCCTAGGACTCCTCCTTTGAAGCAGCCTATGCAGGGGGGTCTGAAGTGTCCCTGTACCCTTCGAGTTTCAGACGGAGCTTGGAAAACATGTAACCCTCCCCTAACCGTCCCCAAGAGCAGACAAGATGCCGTCCCCCTTTCCCGGAGCTGGGAGGTGGAAAGGAGGCTGGAATGGCAGTGATGGGCGGGTTTGTGGCCATCCCATTTCCAGCAGTCTCTGCCTTCCCCCAGTGGCCTCGCGGGTGCTCTGCAGCTTCTCCCCGTGAGAATACCCTCTGCCCCCGTGCAGAATTCAGGAGTAATGCACAGTCTCTCCCCTTCCCAGAAATCAGGCTGTGTGAGTGTGTTTGCATATGTGGACTTGCCAAGTTTTAGCCCAAAGAGAGTTTTATACCTGACTTACAACCCACTGAAATAATTTTATTATGGAAGCAGTGACATAACTTGATGGTAATGCACACACACCCCTCCAGTGCCGGGGGTTTATAAGGCTTTTACGAGGTGTGTGTGCAGGAGGTGACATCCCCAGCACATGCTGAGCTGGCAGTACCTGGCTGGAACCCTTCCAGCGAGGGGCTGGTGGCCCCAGGGTGTCTGACAGCACTGTGGAGGTGACTCCTCACACAGCAGACCTGGGAAAGGGACAAGGACATGAGTTCAAATAGCTCATGGCAGTGGTTGGCAGGAGCTCCTGAGAAATTCTTCTCCTTAGTTCTGATGGGCAACAAGAAAACAAATTTTGTGGGTGCAGCTATTGATCAGCTTCAGGTGAGCTCAAAGCAGAACTCTTCCTCCAACCCCTGGTGAAAATTATCTGCTCTGTAGTGTGGCCCACTGGCATCAGAGCCTTGTAGCAGTGGGCTTCTGCAGCCATGGGCCATGAAATGAGATGTCCTGACTGGTGCAGTTGTGTTTGAGGGAGCTGGGACACCTCTGAACAGCCAGGACACTCAGGAGCATCCCTGGGGCCCAAGTATTAATTAGAATGTAAAATTTCATCTGCAGTCATCTTGCATTACTGCTGTTAAGATGACAAATCTTCCATTTCCCTATGATTTCTGAGTGTGCAGCCCAGCTAAAGCTGGGCTGGAGACAAGAAAGAGAAGTTTTGGCCAATTGGCCACTAATTCATGTGCGAGCGGTATTCAGCACCCAATTTGCTTTGCAGAACCAGTAAAGGTGAGGGGCTACTGTAAACCTGAAAAAACATGTTTGTGCTACAGCACCAAAATTGTCCTAGAATAGAAATACGCCTTTGTAAAAATATTGCGTGGTTTCTATTGCTCATCCCTCTACTGTGTGAGAAGCTGCCTGGAAAGCAATACTTGTTCAGCTGATGTTCTGAAGAGATTGATTCAGAAGCTATGACGAAAATGCAGTATGAGCAAAACAGCAGCTTCAGTTTATAGAGCCAGGCATCACGAAAGCTGGAAAGGATCTCCAAGGTAAGTGAGTCCAGTCATTGACCTGGTATCTGCAGTTACCTGATCTGCAGGGATCTCTGTGCTGCCATTTTTAGTGAGTTCACCTATGGAGTTTATGGGGTGAGCACAGGAAACAGAGCCCAGATTTGACACATGAGCAAAATATGTGGGATTTAAAACTCCCCACAGACCTCGGGTCACCTGTGCAGCTGCTCACCTCTTGCCTGGGACCAACTGCTGTGAGCACCACAGAGATACAGGATTTTAGCCTCCAAAGACCTCTGTGGTTTGACTCCCTCATCTGTGTGTCAGAGGGCCCAGAAGATCAGCTCTCTGCTGCAGGGAACTGGCAATTCATTTATTTAGCACATTCCTGGCAGTGCAAGAGGTAAGAATGGGAGAGGTGGATAGCAAAGTCCAGCTTCATCATTTCTAGTAAGATCAGATGAAAATACTGAGGTATTATTTTAACATGAGAATAGGAAATAGTTTTAATATTCAATATGATTAATTTACAACAAATTCTAAGTAGATTAATTATACATACACCATGTTTCTTTTCCCAGATGATCATTTATCCACATAACTTTGCAAACCAACAATTAGAGCAGCATTCCCTGTGCTCTGATAATACTCTCTGGTGTTCCCAGGCTCAGGCTGCTCAACTGAATGATGGATGGACTGTGCAGCAGCTGAGTGTGGCTGTAACAGCATCGTGGAATCATGAAGCATCATGCAGGAAAGCCTGGGTCTCCTGTGCCAATGGAGTTTCAGGGCAAAGCTTGCAGTAAGCTGGTGTTTCCTTCCTTCCAGTCTTTTTCTGCTGGCTGTTAAATAATGGCCAGAGGATGAGGTTGGTTGTGGCCTGGTTTATCTGCAGTTCCAAAGCAGTGCATCACTCTGCAGTCCTGTGAGGGAAGCCTTTGGTATCTTTCCAGTCTTTAGTTTTTCTCAATTATTCATCTGAGGGTTGCTTAATTGCTAAGTCTCCTACTTTTAGATAATATGGGGAGGTGTGAAGGAACGCTGTTCAGACACAAACTGGTCCCTTCTCAGCTTCAAAGGGCAAATAGAAATTCTCTCCCTGTTCTTTCTCTTGGGCTGTGGTGACACCGATGGCTCTTGCTGAGCTCTTGCCAAGGCTGTAGCCAGGGCACAGCCCTTTCCCACCTCCTCCTGGGCAGCAGGAGCACTCTGGGACTGGTTTTGAGAGCTGTGTCCTGAAACGAGTGCAGGCAGTGCGTGCAGGAGGTGGATTCTGTGTGTCGTATTTCAGCAGACATTCACTGCAGCCTGCTGCAGAGTGAGACAGTTCCTGGTGTCTGTGTAACCAGGTACTTGGTCAGATGTTAAGAACAATTTCCTCCCTGTGAGGGTGGGCAGGCCCTGGCACAGGGTGCCCAGAGCAGCTGTGGCTGCCCCTGCATCCCTGGCAGTGCCCAAGGCCAGGCTGGACACTGGGGCTGGGAGCAGCCTGGGACAGTGGGAGGTGTCCCTGCCATGGCAGGGGTGGCACTGGATGGGCTTTGAGGTCCCTTCCCACCCAAACCAGCCTGGGATTCTTTGATTATTCTGTCTTTATTTTCACTTGTGAACTGATTCCAAGTCTACACTGGTTTCAATGCCTGAAACCACTCACTGGGGCTGCTCCATCCCTGTGTGCACTTGGAGGAGGAGATGGTGAGCATGCAGCTTACAGTCCTGCTGTCCTTTCTCCTGGAACTATAAACACCAGGCTTTTCTCAAGTTTTCTACTTTCATTCCACTCTCACCCCTCAAAATCTTGCCTATTTGTCAGTCCTTGAATAAGCCCCACATCTCTCTGGCATGGTGGGAATGTTGTGGATTTCTGCTGGGTGCCTTGATGCCTATAGGTTTTGGGGTCAATGAGCTTATGCCGAGCTCTGCTCATGTTGGAAATTAAACCTTGTCTTTAAAGAGTCTGGAAGAGCAGTAAGGAGGATTTTAAGTTCTTCACAGCAGAACCTGTGTCCACTTGGCACCTACAGCCATTCCAAGGCAGACTGTGAAGTCTCCAGAACAGTTTGATGATGCAGTGTTAAAACAACTTTCTGCCAGTGCTGGTAAACTGCCATGGCTTGGCTGAACTACCTATGGCTAAAGAACCACATATGAATTTGCATTTTCAGAGGGAATTTCCTGTGAAGTTTGAATGCACTTTTTTAGTGACAGCAGCCTATTCAACACTGCCTTGGCTCACCTGGAGCACTCTTGGCTTTCACTGAGTGTCCACGTTCATATTGTGGCTGTTGAATTATCAGAGAAGCTGTTCCATGTTTTCCAAGAAGCTGTTTTGAATTCTCCACTAAATGCTAAGCAGAGCTCTGTTGTGCTGCCATTTTTGGTGAGGTTTCAAATGGTTTATTTTTGTGCTATGATGAATTTTAATAATTGCTATAAGTATGCTATTAGTCAAAATGAGGGAGAAAGAAACCCAATTATTAAACTAGACTGCTGTGACTGGAATCTATAGCTGATCTATTAAAGCCCAACTGTCGTGCTTAATAACTAACTCAACCCGCTGGCAATATTGGAGGAGAAAATGAACATTAATAATGAGATAACTGATCATTATTTCTTTTCCCTCCTACCATTAGAACAATATGTTGCAGTATATCAATTAAACAATAATTTTACATCATCTACACTGCATTCTTTCACCAGTGCTTTGCCATCTCCTGCTTTCCCAACACCATTTTTATGGAATTAATGCTTTTTTCCAAGTCTTCCTTTGCTGCCTTGGGCTGTGTAAGGCCTGAGGGAGCCAGTACAGGCTGCAAATGTTACTCAAAATGCCCTGTTTGCACCTGAACTGAAGAGGAATGATCCACATCCCCACTGACAGGTAACTATTTGTGAGGACTTTCTGAGCACTCTGAAGCTTCTGATCCAGCTTCTCACTCAGCACAGCTCCCCCTCCTGCTGCAGCCAAAATCTTGGCATTGCTGTGGAGTAAATGCCCCTCAGGCCCAGTGGGTTGGGAGACAGTTCTCTGCACAATAAGGCACCTGCCCACCGTGAAAGGTGTGCTGATATCACCTGGAAAGCCCACCTTTGGTGGAGAAGCTTCATGACCAAGATTGTTCCCAAATTATGTCAGAAACCTGGGATCTTTCAGTGATAAATGTTTTTGCAGAGAGGATGGATAAGCTCTGCTTAAGCAGTGCCCTCAGTCACATGTGGGAGCAACCTCAAGGGACTCATTTTAATTTGGATTTTATCTCTGCATCTCGGCAAGCTCTGCCAGCTTCATCCTGCAAAAAGCACCTTTTGGGCTCTGAACCTGTTGATACTTGGAAGGGAGTTTGAGAAACAGTAGAAACATTGCACAAATTCAGAGTATTACCTGAAGTTACTGCAGAGATGATGATTCCCTGTGTGTGTGGCAGAGGAGAGCTGCCCTCTGAAGTGTTTTGAGGTCTTCAGTGTCCACCAGAGAGCTTGGGATAAGCCAGATCCCTTTGCACATTTACTTTTTTGTTTGATTTTGGTATTTATTTGAGGAGGAGCCTAAACTCTCCAAACAGAAACCTGGACTTAATGATGTCAGTAAGAGCTTATCAAATACGGGGCAGTGCCCACATGTCCCAGTGGGCTGGAGGGATTGATTTCCTTTGCCCTTGCTGTTCCTGGTGAGAGGGCTGGCTTTAGACACAGCTGTGTTTGGGGGATGGCTGAACTTGGAAACACCTTTGGTTTTTGTCCATCCTCCACAAAGGCAGCATGGGCTTGGGCAAGAGCATTCACTCCCCACTGCTGGCCTTTGCCATTCCTCCCCCTGCTGTCTCTGGCTCCTCTGGGCATGGTCTGTAAGGTCCTTTCCGACCCCAACCAATCTGTGATTCCCTGGTTGTGATTGACACTGCAGTCCCAGTTCCCTCCTGGTCTTGCAGTCCTGTCAGGAGCCACACACAGCTCCGATGGTCGAGTGTGACCAGCTCCAGCCTGGCTGGGGAAGCCCCAGGGCTGGGGATGGTGTGTCGAGGAGGGCAGAGCTGAGCTGGCTCCAAAGCAGCAGCAGCAGCCCCTGTTTCCAGTGACTGGGGCAGCTGAATCCATTTCCTGAAGGACATTGAGCTCCAGCTCAGGGTTTCAGGTTATTCCAGGAAATCTCCCTGTGAGCTTGCCCCAGAGGTCAGCTGCTCCTGAGCACAAAAGCAGCAGGAAAACGACTTCATGCCCTCACCTTGGTGCCGGCAATAAATTAAGTGATGAAATATCAGAAAAGCACCTCTGAAAGAAGTTGTCCTGCAGCTTGAGAAGGAAAAATAAAAGAAATCCCTGGATTTAGGAACTGGTTGTAGGACTGAGAAAGGAGGGAGTGCTTCTTTTGCGTGTGAAAGAGACATCAAAGTATCTTTAGACTGAAAAGGGATAAACATTCTTTGTAGAGAAAACTTTCCCAAATGGGAAGTTAGCTGCAGCAATGGGGGTGGTTCAGAGCAGTGACTCAGTGCATGGAGGGTATTTACTCACCCAGTTGCTTTAGATAAATCCCCTGATGCCAACGTTATCTGACACTTTTCATTTTTCTATATTTAACAGGAACCAAAGTACAAGTCTCTACTCCAGGAACCATTGCCAAGGAGATGATTATTCATTAACTCTGGCTAAGGAAAAATGGGCTTAGCAACATCTAAGATCTCTGGGGGGAGTTTCTACATTAATTTCCTGTCAAATTCCTGTTGGTATTCTGTGTAAGCATTACTCCAAATTAATAACTCAAAATAACTAGAAAGTAGCAGAAACCCCAAGGTAAATATTGCAATTTTTAGCCAGAATGGGTTTAATTGGTATTGTTTTATTCATCCTTTGTCTCTGAAATGTGAACTGTTTCTGGTGCTGTTACCTGAACTGAACACTTTATAGAGAAACTACAGCTAAACTACAGCTACTACAGGAAATTTTACCTCTCACTTCAAAATGGTGGAATAATAATTGCTAATAATGTGTTTGACTGATTTTCACCATCATCATTGAGCATATTTATTATTAATAAATGCCTTCATTACTAGATCAGTGTCATAGAATATAAATAAATTATTTGGGATGCTTTCCCCCCCCCATCAGTCACTGAATACATTATTCTTGACTATTTCTATTCATTAAGCCAGCTGCATTCCATTAAGAAAACAGTATAAACCATAGTTTGGGGAAAGACTCTGTAATGCTTTAAAAATCCACAGGGAATATTTCTCTCATATCAATATTTTTATAGCTATAATCTTTTAACCTGGAAACGCCATGCCCTGGGTCTAATTTGCGGAAATCACCAGAACCTTTGGGATAAACAACCCTGTGTGTGTGGAGCCCAGCTCTGCCTGGGACACAGAGGGGTTGTGAGAGGGGAGGGACACTGGCCTCGGGGTGTGCATGGGCTGAGGGGTCTAAAATTAGCCCTTGGCTCTGTGGGGCCGTGCTGAAGTGCCTGCAGTGCAGCAGAACCTGAGCACAGCCTCTTCTGAGGGAAGATTGTGGAAACCTGGCCCATTAGGAAATGCAGGAGGGCTGGTGCTGCTGTCTCTGCCTGCCCCAGAGCTAGACTTCAGCATCCTTTTACACTGAAATCCCCCCTAAGAACTGCACCAGTTAATGGTTATTTGGCAGTAAGAGGTCAGTGCAATTCAGGCTTATTGCTTAAATCTTGGGAGAATGTATCACCCTGGCAGCAGTCTCATAGTACCCACCAAAGCACCCACTACCACTTTTCCCACAATTAAGTGGGAAACATTTGAGCATTTAACATTATCTCCTATAAATTCTCCACCTAATCATCCACAGAGGAGCCAGCATCATTTTGATGTTTAAGCCGGAATAATCCCCTTTTCATTTCAAGAGTCTACTCCCTCGTTTTTATTCCTGTGACTAATTGATCATGCATTCCTTGCTGAAAAATGCCCGTTAGTGTGGCTGGTGGCAGGAATTAATGAAACCATAAATTGCACGTAGTCTGTGGTGATTCTTCCCTTTACGGTCTGTCTGGGAGATGAAATTCCTTGGCAGTGCAGTGTGTCAGGGGATGAGAATGCCTTTGTTCTGGGGAAAGCTGCAGCATCACAACCACTTCAAAGGTGGATAAAGAGTGAGGAGGGGTGAAAGCTCTGATCTGGCGTGACACAGCACTCCCTAGTTTTGCAATGCAATGGTGGAGGTAGGTGAGAAAGAAAAGGGTCAAATACCATCCACAAAACAACCAAACCCATACGCCTCCAGTATAATCTGCATTCACTCCAATTAGTTTAACTTGGCTGGAGATGATGGAAAAGAAGCACCAGTCCCATTAAAGAACAAACCTTGTCTTGCACCCATAGTGAGCAGGAGCAGAGAAGATTTGAGCATCATCCCTTCAAGTGCTGGACAGGGCTTGGGGCACCCTGAGGTAGTGGGAGGTGTCCCTGCCCATAGCATGGGTGGAATGAGATGAGCTTTTAGGTCCTTTCCCAGCCAAACCACTCCATGATTCTATGATTCATCCCCAGGTTTATCCATATGCATTGATGTTTTGTTGCTGCAGCAGCTCCCTGGCAGCTCTGAGAACCCCAGCACCAAAACAACTTGCAGGGAAACCTCTCTTGGCCTTGCAATCATCAGGGTGAGCGCTGCAACAACAGTGACTCCTTGTGAAATACCCTCCTGCTCATTCCTGCTGTTTGGCTGGATGTGCCTGGAGCCAGCCTCACCTCCCAGGCTCTTTGTCAGGCTGCAGCAGAGCTGGCTGCTGATACCAGTGGATAAAGAGATTCCCCTGTGCTTTCTTGCCAGAGTAGCCCTGTGCTCCTGCCAGCAGGGCTGCAGCACCTCGTGATCTGCAGCTCCAGGCAGAAGGGGCTGGTTGATGGTCACTGGGCAGCTCCTGTGTGCCCTGGGGCAGGGGGAGGTCAGCCAAGAGGATCCCATGGCTATGAGAGGAAAAATAGAAAGGAAATGAGGAAAATGAAGAAAACAGAAAGGCCAAATCCAGTTTTTCCTGGTAAGTGCTGTCTTGGGGTCTCTAACACCACTTGGGGCTCCATGGAGTGTTGGATGCACGAACTTCCAGCATTGTACCACAGAACTGAAGTTGAGCTCCTTGAAGACCTCCTCCTGAAGGCATTTTCTGAACTACTAACTCAAAAGAAAGTACATAACTTTTTTTTTATCATCAAGATTTTTCTCTTACATTTTTCTCATTCCCTAGGTACAATATATCTGATGTAAAACTTGACAGGAACATGGAATATTGCCCAAAGGTAGTGGCTAGTGATGAAATACCATCCAGTACCTTTTTCTCCCCAGAGAGTTGCAGGTTAGTCTGATGCACATGTACACCAGTGTGCTCTTACAAACTGCTGTGCTGATTTGGGCTTACATAGTGATGCTGGTTTTGCATTAAAGTTTTAATGTGTTCTCTATGTAATTTTGCTTTATGTTGGTATCATGTTATTTCCAACTTGGATTGCTTCAATCATTTAATGAACGTACTGAAGAAATTCTGTTTACAACTGTCTTGAAAAATCTGGAGAGGTTTTTGCTCCTACTGATGGACCCTGATAAAATATCATCTATGGGACACAAATTCTATTGCTAGGCCAATGTTCAAGTCAGTGACAAAATCAATAGGTGTTTAAAAAAAGATGTTATTCTGAATCTGTGTCTCAGGAATATCAAATAACGTTTCATAAACAGACAGCATTT
Source organism: Calcarius lapponicus (assembly GCA_039654755.1). Classification (NCBI taxonomy): domain Eukaryota; kingdom Metazoa; phylum Chordata; class Aves; order Passeriformes; family Fringillidae; genus Calcarius; species Calcarius lapponicus. Next base: position 440,586 of record CM077475.1, on the reverse strand, counting down.
CTAATTACAAGTTTATCCTGGGTCACTGCTTTTTAAAAGACCTTTCCTGGGATTGACAAACCAGGGAAAAGAGCAGCCAGCTGCCCAGAGAGGGCTGAGAGTTGGCTCTGTCAATCTTACACCTTGGGGAGCCACATTTACTGGGTGCATTACGAGGGGCTCAGGATTTGCAGTAATTAATTATTAATTTTTTTCTGCTAGACTTTTTATAAGTTAAAATAGGAATGTTTCTCCCAAATGTATTAAATCACAATCAAAACTTAAACTCAAGTTACTGGGGGAAGGAAGGTTCTTCACACCTGAGAAGAAACGGAGGGGTGAATTTCGGACATGTGCTGTGGGTCTGCTGCGATCCTCAGTTATTTTTGGGTAGTGCCTGCCAGAGCACCTTGCTGACACATTCATTTGATGGTGACAACTCTTGGATGAGTTTCCCAAGCAACAAGGCAATGGCTGTGCTGCTTCCCACTCTAACTAAAGACAAACTGGGTGCTTAAAGGATAACTGAAACAGAACAAATATTTAAAATTTATAAATACGAGTGAGAAGAAACTAATTACATAAAGCAAAAAGGCTAATGTGTGTGACATTAAGGAAAAAGGAAATGTGAGCTTTGTATTAGAAACATCTTCATAGAGGGCCATATCAGGCTGTGACAAAAACCAGTCAGAAGTTTCAACAGATGAAAGGCTGGATGAGTTGTTGTTACGAACCAACATTTGATAGCTTGTATGGGAATTTGGAAGACAAACTAGGGATATACTATCAGCCCATTGTAGTGCTGGGCTAAAAGGGCTCTTGATAGGTTTTGTTTCAAAGTGAATGAAAGTGGGAGGCAAACTGGCTTGCCAAGATGAATAGTTAGCAATTAATGAAAAATAGTTTTGCTCTTTGTAGGCTTTACAGATGCAAGGATGGGACAAACATTTCTTTGGCCCTGATTCAGCAGGTTCACGGGGGTCACACAATTCACAGCACAAAGCTCTGGCCTGACCTGCGGAGAGCGATCTGCTGGGGAGCCAGGGACCACAGGAAAGCCTTTGATCTCTGTGTGTGCCTGCCAGTTGGCCGCTGCTGTGTCAGAAATGCCTCTGCTGTTAGCAGGGAATGTGAGTGTGATAAAGGAGAATTTCTGAGCCTGCTGTATGCAGAGCTCCAGCCTCCTCCTGCCTCCAGAATATTCGATGGCTCCAGAACTGGCTGGATGGTCACACTGCTCTGTATTCCTCCACCCACCACACAGAGAAACACACAAAGCCAAGCTTTAAGATCCTCAGATGAGCTGGATTAAATAATTGGTGGCCACAGAACATTTCCTCAGATTGCATGAGGAAACTCTCATCATTTCTAGGGCTGCCTCAGCTGCCAGCAGTGACAGTGGTGGCTGTGCTGTCCCAGTACTGCCCAAAGTGCAGTCCAGCTTGCAAGGATGGGCACTGTGCAGTCAACCTGGAGCAAGGAAAAGATGAGAAGGTGAGTGTGCCCAGGATTTGCAGAGGGACATGAGGTCAAATGCCCTGAGTGCCCAAAGCACATTTAAAAGTGCTTGTTTTGATGAGCTGACCATGCAGAATTTCTCTGAGGAGCTGAGCAGTGAGGAAGAAGACATGCAAAACTGAAGGCCAAGATGCTGCAGGTGTAATGAGGTTCCAGCAGCCTCCCCAGGGCTGGAGCTGGGAGCAGGAACAGATCTAAGGGATGTGTTCCCTGCCTGCAGCCAGAGAGGGTGTGGGGAATGTGTGTGCTGCTGGAGGAGAATGAGCTGAGGGGCACAGAGGGGAGGAGAGGGATTGTTTCTGGGGAAAGGAGAGACTGAATGAACTCTCCTGAGGGCTGGAAGGGGTCCTAGAACAGCCCTGCTCAGTCAGGGTGAGGAGCACAGGGCTCTGGTGGGATGGCAGGAGCAGCTCTGGGAATGAGATGATTGAACTGACTGCCAGAGCCTGTTCTCTGCCTCACAACAGCCTCTCCTCTCCAGTTTGCTCCAAGCACCAGCCTCATTGCTGAGATCTTGCAGATCGCTGGTTCCTTGGAAATAAGAACCAGACCTGACAGCCCTGGACTTTATTGAAGGCATGAGTATTCTGATCAAGTACAAGGTAGAAACACTTATGGATGAGTGAAAAAGTGTTGAGGTTTATTTATTTATTTATTTACTTTTGTGAGTTGTTCTCTGTTTGCTAAACTGCCTTCCACTCTAAATTGGCCTTGTGACTCTTTTTGACTGGTTACACCAAAGGATAGGCAAGAAGGCCACTACTGCCTCTTGTGAAACCCCACTGGTGTTCTTGGACAGCAGCAGCATGAACCATGAAGGAAGGCCCCAGCATTTTTGAAATCCAGTCCCAAGCTGACACGGTGCTGAAATGTTTTTCCATTGCACAACAGCATGGCGAGCTGCTCTGGGATAGAGGTGGAGCAATTTTCTCTGTAGCTCTCCAGGAGCTGGATAAACCACATTTATTTTTCACACCACATAAGAATTTATGGGAAATGTTGACGTGGTCGTGTCTGCCTGTCAAGGGTACAAGAGCAGCTTCAGCATTTTTTTGGCACAACTCTTTAAAATCCAACTGTTTACTGACTTGTCATCTCTGTCTTACAGTAAAAAAGGGTAAATCTGTTTTGCACTTCAGGGATCTCTTCAGATAATCTCATCTCCTTAGTTATGAATAAAATGAGATGTGATTTTCACATGTATATATTCAAACTGCAGCTACCAGCCTGTCCCTCATGTTCCAGGAGCAATGCCTCCAGCTCATACATTGCTTTAATATTTTTATGGATTTTTATAGCAGTTTTCTTTCCATAACAGGTACAGAAATCTGAGCCTACATTCCTGTGTACTGTATGTTGCATTATAAACAGGAACTCATTTCTCTGGGCATTACATTCAGTTTAAGAAACAATGTTCTTACTGCAGCCAGGATTGCCAAGCAAAATATTTGCATATTTACTGCTCTGTCAGCCTGGCAGTTGGAGTAGGGTGGATGGAAGCAGAGCCACAGCATTTACCTTTGTTTAGCAGCAAGTGCTTGAAAGAGGATTTTATACATGAAAAGCCGAGAAAGGATTGAGAAGAGAGGGCTGAGGCTCGGGCTGATAAATGTCTGAGAGACTTACTATAGGAACTTGGGTAGAATTAGAGAAAACCAAAAATTCAGATCAGCCTCCAAGATAAAATCCTTGAGGAGTGGTGCAAAGGCTGGAAAGTGAGACTGGGCCTAAAGCAGGGAAATGAGAGAACCAAACAAAGCCTTTGGTTTTGCTCTGTCAAAGCTTTTGCCTTTTATCCAGTCAGTCTAAATAACTGTGGATAACCTAACAGTGATGCTGCAATTCTAATCATCACCTGAATTTTCATGTGAAATAGTTTCTGGTTTTCATTGCTGAAATGTATTAAATTAATTAAATGCATTAAATATATTTAAGTTGATTTAAGCCCCTACCTAGTTTCTGAAGGTGTCCATTGGTGAAGGTACAACTCCAGTCCATGGTGGTTGCCCTGCCCTTGCCCTGTCCTCTCTTCCCTCCCAACAATTCAGCCCCAAGAGCTTCAGGAGACAGAGCTTGGGATGGTTTTCATTATACAGAAAGGCTTAAGGAAGGTTTTTCTACACATCTTTACAGCTCTGGGGCATCCAGGAAAGAATCCAGCTTGGCTTTCAGATCCCAGATTTGAGTCTGTAGTCCTAGCAATAAATAAAAAGGCAACAATCCCCCTGTGAACTGAGTATACATTACCATTTCCTATGGATTCACAGGGTGTTATGAAACCCCATCAGGCCAGCTTCCCAGTGTCCAACTGGAACTGCACTGGGAAAAAGCAGTCACTGACAGGAGCTTGGAGCTGAACCAAAGGCTCTGTGCACAATGGGCCCTGTGGGATCAGGTGCTGTGCAGCCCCAGCTTTGGGGCTGCACAGCACAAAATACACAGCTGCAAAATACTTTTGAAAAGGCCCAAATTTACCCATTATTTTGGAAATACTAATACAAATTCATGTGTGTGTCCTCAGCACAGAATGTCAGTAATTACTGACCCCACACTAATGATTGTGAAAGGGAAATGCAGATGAGTGTTCAGTCACTGGCAAGTAATGGCTCTCTTTTTCTGGTTAATTCAAGAAAGCACAGCAGATGCTAAAATTCAGGTACCTGCTGCCATCCTCCAGCTGTGTGGAAGCTGCCTGCACTGTGACACAACCACAGGAACACCTTGGAGGTGTACCCAGCTGACAGACACTGCCAGTGAGGCAGACTGTTTGGTGAGTGTCATCTTACCAAAACCCAGCAAGAGCAAGACAAAACATGCAATTCGTTAAGTAACCGCCTATGATCTTCTGAGTTCCAAAACCTCTTCAAGTCTGAGGGATTCTGATTAGAAGGAGGGTTTGAGTTAGAAGGAATCCTGTGGTTTGACAGGGCAGAAGGAAGCAGGGCTGGAGGTCCCCAGGCAGAGCTGTATGCATGGGCAGTGCCTGGAGGTGCAGAGTGTCAATGTGCCTGTGGACAGCTCTCTGGGAAAAGTTTTGTTACAAATTTTAAATCAACACAAATAACTTGTGTGAGTGAGTTTCAGGAGCTGTGCAGCCTCCCGTGAGTGGGTGTGCGTGTCAGAAATGCCTGGTGAGGATCCTCTCTGTCACACTCCAGGTGAGCCTGCAGGGACCAGGACAGCCTCAGCTGCTCCAGTCACAGCCACTGCTTCCTCAGATGGGCACCAGGCACCTCCAGTATTCTGTGGGTACCCGTGAAATTAAGTGTTTGGAAAAACTTGACAATATGAGAGTATACTGGAACATTTCTTGGATCAGGCTGCTGCATTACTCATGTGTCATTAATTCTCCAAATATTAAGGGAACATTTCCTAATACTGGGCCACAGTCCGTTAAAGAGATAGAGAACAGCTTGCTCAGGTTAAACCGTGATGTCAGACACACCCTTGGCCAGGAGGGGAGGGAGAGCCCCAGGTGGGGCTGCTGGAGTGGGGGAGCCTGGCTGTGCTCACACATTTCACACGGCAGGCTGCACATGTGCATGTTTTACCAGCTCCCACCTGCAACATCTCATTGCTGCTGCTCACATTGCCTCACTCGCAGGCAGGATCCTCTGGTGTCATAGCAGACCAATTTAATGCTCTTTTTGGCATTCCATCTATAAGTAAAACCACTGCTAACTTTGCCTGAGTTTGCAGAGAACGGGGCCATAGCACTGATGGCATTGGCACCGCAGAGTCACTACCTCTGGTTTTTCGTTCCTGCCATTCTGGTGAGATTCTCCTCTTTTCCAGGCTTAGAGCTGCCCTGGCACTTTCACTGCATTTCTTACTGCCGTGCCAGGAGCACAAACAGAATGTCAAGTGAGCTTCATTTCCTCTCTTCTCTATGTTGGTCCATAAGGATGCTACCCACTGCTTTACTGCTCGTGTCCCAGCTCCTGTGAAACTGATAGCTGTGCACAACACTTCAGAACTGAGAGAAGTTGGGGGTGTTTCAGCAACCAACTGCTTTATTAGGTTATTTTTCTGCATGGGTGAAACTCTCCCCTGCATTTTAAGGTCATCTATTAAGATGGAGTGTGGAATTGGTAAATGACGAAGGGACCCCAGGGAGAGGCTGCTCTGAGTTAAGCATGTGTTCCTACTGCCAGAAATGTGTCCTATTTCATGGCTTTCTCAAGTTTTTAGATGCTTTGTAGGTAGATACCTATTTAATTGCAGCCCTAGATGGACATGGAAAGCAACAAAAAGGGCTGGCAAGGGCTGTGTATGCAATGAGGGGAAATCAGCTAAAGGTGACTTGCTGTGCCCAGGAGGCTGGAGCTCTGCAGCACGTGTGACCTGCCAGGAGCTGCCTCTCTGCCCACGGGGCCCCTGGGAAAAGTGGAGAGCTTCCTCCTTTGGGACCTGCCTAGGACGGAAGCAGTGATGTGTGCAAACCCAGCCACCCCCCCTGAGGAAACGCTGAGAACTCTGCTTTGCCTCTCTGAGCTAAGTGGGAATGGGTCTCTGAGCATTGCCCAGCTCCCACGGGACTGCAGGCTCCTGTGAGCTCGAGCACCCTGAGCTGGTGGAGCCTCTGGGCGGGAGATGCAGAAGCAGGAGGCAACAGGGAGTAGGACAGGTTGGATAAGCCATGTAATCCTGGGCCCCAGGGACATTCCTTCTGCAGCAAAGTGAATTTTGTTGTAAAAACTTATCATCTTCATTTGCTCTTGAATTTAGAAGACTTTAGTTTGGAGTGTGTGTTTTTTTTTTGTTTGTTTGTTTTTTTTTAATATATTTTAGTGGAATTACTTTTTATAGATATCCCTGCTGGCTATATGAAGAAATCTGAAAGGAAAGTATCTCTGCTTTTGGGAGCTGCTGGCTCTTTGTCACAGCACCAATTTCTTGAAACACAATCAGTTTTCTATTTAATCCTTCTCATGTGTTATTTTTCTTTATGCTGCAAAGTTGTTTTTTTATGGAAATGATGTTCTTGTGTATCATGTACAAAGCAGACTTTCAATCAGAAGATAATTTTGGCAACTTACCAGATGGAATTTGGGAGGCACAATGAGGGCAGGTGAAAAGCTAGAAAGCCCTGGTGGCGGGGGGTTTGTGGAGCTTTTAAACCAACTCTCCATCACTACAACCTGCTGCACAGTTAAAGCTCCTCAGCAGCAACGGAATTACAGAAAGATAAGGTGAGAGACTCCAGTGTGAAATCTGGAGGTGGAGGGGAAGGCTGTTCAGTACCACTTGATGAGCCAGGAAATTCAGTTGCTGCAGTTTTCAACAATTTTCTCATCTCTGGCATGTCAGGTGGGTGTTAATGCTTCCATGGTGCTACCAGCACAGGGATTTGCTGTGAAGAAGAAGAAGTCTGTGCCAGCAGCCCCAGCCAGGTGTCAGCAGCAGAGGGCCAGGGGGTGCAGGGTGGTGCTGGAGAGGTCCTGCCTCCAGATCTGTCATCGCCCAGGCTGCAGGACTGGTGAGGGGAGAAGTACAAATAGCCATGGAAGTAGTAAAGCAAACAATTTATATGGAAGGTCAAAGCTGCTTTATTGTTTATATCAGTTGGATTAGGGTGAAAAATGAGACATGCTGGGAGTGTTCCTGCAAATGTTGCACAGGTCTGGGGCTGTGAACAACACACAACACCCAGGCCACCGAGCCTGCCAGAGCTCAAAGGGAGCTTGGACAATGCTCTAAGCTCGTGCTGGGAATCCTGGGGGTCCTGTGCAGGACCAGGAGTTGGACTTGACATTCTTTGTGTGTCCCTTCCTGCTGAGGACTCTTTGTGACTCTCTGACTTGGTAAGTGGTGAATTACCCAGGTATTTCCAGGGCTTGTGGGCTCAGCCTGGAGTGTTAAATGGCTGTGGCAGAACTTCCTTAGCACAGACGGCTGCTTTGTTTCCACAGCAGCTTTTCCAAGCAGCACTTCTTCCTTCCCCACCTTCTCTCTGTGTGCGCTCTGATGCCGTTGAACATATCTAAGTACACAGATTTTTAATGTGTTCCAGGAGCTGGCTTAGTCATTTAATGATTTTATCTGTAGCTCTTTTCCTTCAGGGAAGAGGTAAAATATCTGCTATTCTGTCACTATCAGAGCCATCCTGTGGAACTCACTGAGGGGATCAGGGAACCCGCAGAGAAATCAATGGAAAACTGTCATGGAGCTTAAACCAAAGCTGGAGGTGGCCATGGGACCTACAGAGGAACTGCTCTGGGGTTGCCCTGGGCTCCAGGGAAGCACCTGTGACACCCCTGGGACAGCGAGCAGCACACACGGTGCCTGTGTTAAGCTGCAGATTCCCAGCACCTGTGGAGGCTGCTCCTCCCTCCCCTCTGGCTTTGCCCAGTTGCAGGATGTGATCTGATCCAGCAGGAGGGATGTTTGTTTCTGGGAGCCTCACTGGACCCGAGACAACCCACCCAGAACATGAAAACCTGGAGGCCACCGCTCCTGAGGCACCTTCAGGAAACCCTTCAGCTGTGCTCGATGCCGTCCCCTGGCACAAAGGTGCCACGTCTAGCCTGAAAAGAGCAAAATGAAGGCAACCATCCCCTAAAATCTCCTTGGGATCAGTGACCTGCTAATCAGGTTAGCTATGATGAGGATAATTGTGAATATCAACACAGCTTACCTTACAGCCCCAGTCCTGCAGATAAGAAACACCAGCAAGGATGAAGGATAAATAAGCGTGTCATTAAGCTAATGAGACCCATATGCTTGTGCAGTCAAAGAAGAGTGAACTAAATGCATGCAAGAGCCAAAAAGCAGATGAATGAACCACGACAGACATCCTGAAATCATGTTTAAAATGCAAATATTGATATTTCTCAGGCTTTTCTCCCGTATGTAAATCATATCTGAATAAGATCTGGTAGAAGAGAACATATTTTGCCTTTGAGCTCAGACACAAACAAAGCAAACCCAACTGGAGAGAACTCCTAGAGGCTGCCGTGATTCCTGGAGACCACAGACAGCTAGGAGTCACAAACCAGACTTGCCATCCCGATGGATGCTGAGCCTGAAAGTCATTTATATGCAAATCTGCATAAATTAATCAGAGAGGGTTTTCTCCTAAAAATGCAAACTACATCTTTTTCTCCTGGGATCAAACTGCAAATGTTGGGTTTGGGGAATCCAGAAATAATTGCAGTCAGAAAGCACTTCAGTACCAGAGAAATTATCCTCTTTCTTCTGTTTCCATATTACTTGTACTTGTACTTGGAAGAGAAAAAAAGAAAATATAAACAAATCACCAGCATTAATGAGCTTGCTATTATTTTTCAGTAAAGGTGCAACTCAGGGAGAATTTTCACTCGTTTGGGAAAGGTTTGGGCTACTCGTGGTGATGTACTTGCTCTCTACTGCTGCTGGAACTGACATTTATTGCTTTGCAGGTCTGCAAGATGAGCCCACCTTTCTCCACCAGTGATATAATTTAATTGGGCAAATTATGTCTTATACATAGCACTGGCAGAGGGCTACAAGCTTCAGGCTTCCCACCTGAGAAAATATGCCCAAATCCCTCTCCTTTGCCTTAGAACGAGCCACTTTGAGTGAATGGAGCTCCTGGCTGAGTTTGTGTGGGGTGGAGCAGCCACTCTGCCTGTGAGAGGCTGTCATAACACCAGGCATGGCTGTGAAAGCACAGGCTCATGGGTGCTGCTGCTTGTGATTAAGAATTGAATTGTGAATTTGGGGCCAATAGGCTTTAAGGTCTCTTCCAACCCTAAACATTCTGTGATTCTGTAATTCTACAATATACCACACGCCTGGGTTGTGGGAGCAAGCTGTGGGTGCTAAATAATGTTTGGCTCCAGGGCAGTCAGATGTGTTTTTTAATCTGCTTTTCTTCTCACATATATGTATTTTTGCCTTTTTTTGATATTCTTATTTTTCTGACCACCCTTTCAGGGAACAGAAGAAAAAAAAAGACACCCTTTTCCTTGGTTTCCCTTTAGACTATCTTCCTGAAGGGCACAAAGCTGTGAGTGCTCATCAGATTGAGTGCAACTGCCAGTGCCCTCCCAGCTGGAGGGCTGTGCTGGGCAGGTGTGGACACACTGACAGAAACAGACTCTACACCCAGCTCCCGCAGCAGCAAGAGATGGAAATGTTTGGAAAAGACATCTGAGGGTTTCATCTGAGCAGAGATTTTAAAAAACACAGTTTCATGCTGGTAGCCTGCTGTTTATAGACTTCCTGCATGTTGAAGTGGGAAGGTAGAGCTTTAAAGGTATGAAATGATAGTAACTGAAGCCAAAATGGAGAAATTGAGTGTAGAAAGAGTTATGCTGGTTAGCACCAGCTAGGGACCTGGCTCCCAGCTCCTCTGTATGATCTGATTACACAAGCTGTTGTGGTTTGTGTTTGTTTTGTTTCTATCTCTGCTGTTCTGGGATTTGACCATATTGCAACATCTCCAGCTTGGTGCCTGCTGCAAAGGGCTCCTTGTGGTCCACAGTGCTCCTCTAATCACTGAAATATGACCCAGCACGTAGGCTTAGGGAGGGTGCTCCAAGGGTGACCTGAGTGTTGCTTATCAGACCCTTCTCCAGCCAAGTGTGGCTCTGCCCCGTGCTGGCATGGGCTGCCAGGCCATTACAAACCATGGAGGACAATCTCCTTCCCTCATATCATATCAATCATATCATCATATCATATCATATCATATCATATCATAGTAAATGCATTATTAGATCACAACAGTTGCTCATATCTCGCTTAGCAGGTGAAAGGAAATCCCCCTCCTCCAGATTAAAGAGAATGAAGATGGAAGTGTTATTCCTGCTTCATGAGGACTACAGCAAAGGCTTTTTTTATGGTTTAGGATAGAGGAGAATATTTGCATTTTCCTGTTTCTTCTCCCACACCCAAAAGGTTCAGTTTGGGAGCTGATATTAACCAGCCTCATGAAGTGCACCATATGTTTTAGTATTTTTTAATTACTGAAGCCTTTACAGCCTCAGCTGAATGTCATACTTAGTGCTTTGTTTTACAATTAAATCTCTCCTTTGGGGAGATCCTAAGATCTTTTTCTCTTGTCATCTGTGAAGTGTAAAGAAGAACCACAGATTTACATTACTCTAGGCAAACAACAGTTCTGTTTGGAAAATAAACTTCAAACTATTATTATATCAAGATGCTTTTTATTAAATGCTGTAGTGATGCCACATAACAAGAATGTAGGTGATAAAGGATATTTTCACTCTTTCTTCATTGCCTTGCATAAAGCAAAGTGTTGGTTTATTATTTGAGGATAAAGGTCTACACAGAATAAAAAAAAAGCCAGTACCAGCTCAGGTCTCCACACGTTCTAAAGATCTCAGTGCTAAAAGGATGAATTTACATCTCGAGCAGACTGTTGGTTATTGCTGAAGGACTTGAATCTATTCACAGCTCTCTCCCACTCCTCAAACCCACACACTCTTTCTGCAAAGAGCTTTTTTGCCCACAGATAAGACTCATTAAAATAAAAGATTTCTTAACTAACAGCAAAGTAGCTGTTAAATGTAGACCTTCTGAGCCTCTGCTGGGCCACTTCTTACTGCAAAATAGTTCCAGGATGCAGGGGTGGGAATGTGAGTGTCCTTGGCTCCAGAGGATCCCCAGCTGCTCCCAAGCTCTGGTTAAACGTCTGAGCTCCCTTCTGTGCTAAAGAAGGGGTTTCCCCACACCTTGAGAGCATCCCCTGCGGGGGTGTAGGGTGCTGGCCCTGGAGTGGCTTTGTCTGGGACTGTGAGGAGCTGTGGCCACTCTCATCACAAATGTCACCAGGCTCTCTGCTTGTGGCAGTAATTCCTGACTACACTTTGTGCTACTCCGTGTAGATAACACTGAAAAGGGAAATATCCATTATCTCTTCCAGTTTCTCTGTGAGTGGTGCTAATTTGCCACAGAAGCATTAACATTGCAGTTTGGGGGGAAACCAGCTTAATTTATTGCTGATTTAAATAGAGATGGTCAGAAACAAAAACATAAAACACCTTCTGCCCCCTCCTCTCTCCTGAGGGTCAGTGGGCTGCTTCTGACACTTCTTTCCTCACAGCCCCGTGGCATTTTAACCTTTCTCTGCTCCCTCAGCCTCAGAAACAGGGGGAAGGGATCATTTTTGTGTGTGGAAACCATAAGAAATGGAAACTGCCACACTGCTCTGAAGGTGCTTCCAAAGAAAAAGCAAGAAAGCAGCATGGCCGGAGGGGTCTGTGCTGATGAGCAGCTACCCCAGGGCTGTTCAGATCTCACCTTAAGGACAATAATAAACAAACACAGATTTCTCCACGACCCTTTATTTTTCCCAGAGATGTTCATGACTTACACTGGAGACCACTGGAGTGGGACCTGTGGGCAGCAGGGATCTGCCCAATGCTGCCTGAACACCTCTCCAGAGCTGAACTGGCCCAGAAACTGGAACGTGCTGGGGAAGCAGACTGGGCTATTACGGGTCAAACCCTCACTACAGTGGGTTTTTCCCTATTTATTTATTTTTTCTTTCTGATGGTTATAATACTAATGGGCTACATTTTTCATTCTCTCTGGCACTTTTAATGAGAAACAGGGATATAGGAATATCCCTAAACAGTTTACATGTGTGCTCTGAATCTCAAAGTAAACACCCAGCCAAAGTTTAGGAGGGAGCCTGGAGACAGCTGTGAAAGGGGCGTTGCTGCAGTCTGATTTATAGGATCAGCTATTCCCTTCAGTAGGAATGGGAGCCATGTCCAAGGCAATCATGGGCTGGCCTTTGAGCATGAGCTAACCAGGGCTGCACAGCATTCCAGCCCTGTTATATTCCTGCACAGCAGCATCCATAAATTCAGCACGGAATTATGTGCTGTTATGTGGATGCCTCTTGCATGAACCCCAGTGCTGCAGTTTCAGCTACGGTGAAAAAACAGAAAATGAAACATTGCAGTTGGGTTTTCCAGAGCAAGTAACATTAGGAGTCATTTTTAACTTTGAACGGAGATGATTTTGTGTGAACTGGGTATATTTGTGCAGGATGAGATGTCCAAATAGTCCCTGTGGGGCTTGTGAGCTGGTTTTGTTCAGAACTTGGCTGTCTGTGTGTCTGTGCTGCCCAACAACAGGGATGTTTGCCTCATGAGATGATAACTTTCACATGTTGTTAGAGATCCATCAGAGCACAAGTCAGAACTAACCACCTCACATGGCCTTCAGCTTTCCAAGATTTAATCATCAGGTTTCCAGGCTGGTTCAAGTTTTTATTAGCTCCACACCTTATCCAATTTGCAAAGCCTCTAATGTGAGGCCTTCCTTCTGGCTGGAGGAGGGAGCTGGTCTGCCAGCACTCAGTGACTGTCACCCCTTTTCCCACAGCACTCAAAACATGGCTTTGCTTTTTGCTTTGGATCATTTGCATTTTCAAAGAAGTGAGGCAATAACGGTGACAATAACTGCATATTCAATAACACCACTTTAGTTTCTATCCCAATTGGTTTATTTTAACAGAAAACTGGTTTTCTGTGGCAGAGGTGCTGCAAGCCTGAGGCTGGGATAGCAAACAGCATCAAAGAGCAGCTTATGCACGGGATAACTTCATGACATCTGGGGAAGCAGCCATTCTGGTAGTTTATTTGTGCAGTAGGTATTTATTACCATTGCAGGATGTTGCCTGGCCTCAGACCCTGCATTCTTGGCCTCAGTGCAAACATTTTTATTTAAGCCATTTACCAGAGGAAAACAATTATCTGTGACAAGTAATTTTAAGGGTTTATGCACTCCTTTGTCAAATGGGACCTTGCTGTACCTTCCAGCTTGCCACCGACCCACATTCACTGGCAGCAGGTCTCTGCCTGTGTGGGCTGAGCTGGAAATCTCTCCTCAGCAGTGACAGCCCCTCTATGTCCTGTGTGTCCCGTGGCTGGGCTCACAGCAGGCTCCTCTCCAAAATGCAGGTGCTGCTTGGGACAGATTCCTTGTGTGAGTTCTGTGTGAGGACAGAGCAGCACCACGGCTTGGAGGGGATGAGACAAAGCCACAGCCTCATAAACGAGGTGGTGTGAAGGGCTGCTGGGATTTGAGATCCTGCCACAGAGCAGGGAGCTGTGGCAGGCTTAAGCAGCATTTCCCTCTGTGTTTGTGAGCACTGGGATGACACAGAGGTAGTCCTGCTCATGATTTGAGTGGTTTTTAAGGACTGATGTTTCTGGCAATTTTCTGGTAGTTCAGTGAGTGGGCAAAGGCAGCAGGGAACTCCAGACAGCAAAGCAGAGCTTGGAGATGAGACTTTCTGTGCAGTGAAATGCAGAAACAGCAGATGGAAATCACACCTCACCTCAGGGATGAAAACATAATCTACTCATTTTGGGTGGGTAATGGAGTGTGTTACAGGGGGAATCCAGGTGGGAATACCCAGGCTCAGAATGATGCCTTTACAAATTTCTAGACTTCCTCCTGCTTTCTATCTTCCCCCTCTCTGCATCCCTTCTGGCTTTCCCACTGCAGTCTCTCCTGTGCCCTACCCTCTGCCATATCCAGCTGACAGATCTCTGCACCCACAGAGGATCCTGCTGATGGAGCAGAGCTGGGTGTGGGTGCAAAAAAACCACATAAAAACAGCCCACACAGAAAGAGCCCATGGGCTCTGGGTCCTGGTTGGCAACCTTAAATGTTTGTAAAGTTCTGCTTAAATGTTTTTTCAATATTTTATCCTTTCTAAATTAGGAGCATGTTTCAGAGTCATAACATCAGTCATGGTGGCTCCAGGGGATGCAGCCTGCTGGTGGTCACTTTTGGATATTTGTTTTGTTTATAACCTGCAGGTAATGTGCTGCAGCAAATCTAAAGTGGATTTTCACAGTCTGCATTAGTCAGCTCATCCACCATGGAAAGAACCAGAGCTTCCCCTGTTCTTTGAAAACTTTCAAGGTCAATACTGACAGTCTCAAAAGAGAAAACAATAAGAAGAAATGCATTGTTTCAGTTACATCTTCAACTTCCTCACTCTCAAAATGTTCAGGTACAGAGGATCCAGTGAGAGGAACTGGGATGGCCAGGAGGAAATGGGAGACAGACTGGGAAAAACCACCACTCTGCCTGCTCTCTGCACACCTGTATGGGTGTCAGACTTGAGCCTCTACTGTGTATTTGGAAATCAGTCCAAGCTAAAGTGTGTCTGACACGCTTGGTTTGGGTTTCTTGGCAGCTTTACGTGTGACAAAACTGAAGGTAACCAGCACTGGCAGAGGGGCTCTTTCTGCACCTATGGGGCAGCAGGAGGGCTCGCCCTGGCTGTCCTTGCAGCCTTTGCCACCTGAAGGCTCCTCACTGAGGTGACATCTGCAGGTGTCAGATGCTGATTTCCATCAATTACTAGTGGTGGAAAAGTTTGAGAACCAGGAGCAGTTTCAAATCGGGTTCCAAGATAGGGATAATTTTTGTGCTATTTCCCTTGAAGAGCCTTTTGATGTTAGATTTGGGTACATTTCTCAGACACTGGCAGTAAAATGTAAGAATCTGAAAGGATACTTTATCAAATGCAGCTTTTATGTGCCCTTGCCTTGCCAGTACATTAAATTAATGGCAAGTCACTGTCAGGCACGCTTGCTCCTGGCTTGAAGAATTAGACTTTACTCTGTTTCACATGCATGACCTGATTTCCTTTCAGGGCACTGAATGGGTGTAGCACAGAGTAAATGTGACCAAATACCTGCAGAAAAATTGGCTGATGATAAGGAATGGGAGACAGTTTCCCTCCTAAACTGTGGTTTTCTTTCATTCAGAAATGCTGGGTATTTCTAATTAGGCTCACTTCATTAAATCCTGGTTGTATTAGTTCTTCAGTGTCACCTGAAGTCAAAGCAAAATATTTTATGTGATCTTATGTTGTTAAAAATATGGCTCAGAACCAGAGTAATTACTGTGGGTACTTTTCACACTGCAGGAATCTTCTCTTGTGTGCTGCTCCTTTACCTTTTCCCTGTCACAAGTTCAACTGTGCAGGTTGCAGCAAACCTTTACAAGTTGTGGTGATCAGAAATCCCCAGAATGGTGTGAGCTGTTCTGCACGGCCTCAGAGTATGCACAGACTGTAATTGTAATAGACTTGTTTGGACTGAGCTAGTCGATTTCTCTTGGATGAAATGTGCTAGAATAGTGACTCTCTGGTATTTTAAAGCAGCAACATCTGCTGAAAGCTTTTCCTGTGCGAGCTGTGTATTTCTTATGTTTCTCAACCATACACTGCAATGAAAGGCATGCTGTGGAGTGGCCTGACTTTGGCCAAGGGGGCATTGTTTTCTGTGGCTTTGTGACATCTTCCCAAATTCTGAAAAATCGTGGTTGGATGAGGACACACAAACAAATATTTCAGTCTGAGTCTGCTCTGCTCCATGGCTATTGAACCAGAGCAGCACCACTTTAAAGTGGGAATGCCAGAGCCATGTGGAAAGGAGGGTCATGGAAGAGATGTGGCAAATTTGGGTCCTACAATTTACAGGGGCAGGAGAAAGGGGCAGAGGACACTGGTGGTTTTGTTCCACTGGTCTGCAATTAGGAAATTGTTGCTCAGGAATCACTAGAGACCTTTTTTTTTTTTTTTTTAAATAATCTCTTAGCTCTGGAATTTTAAAATGGCACATCTCTCTTCTGGTTTGGTTCCACTTCTGTGGGGCTTTTGTTTGGAAAATAAGTTGTTTCTAGGTGGGTCAAGGATTAACCACTGCATGTACGGAGGTTTCTCTGTGCTCTGATTCCCTGTCTGTCCCTGGGAAGGCGGCAGTGCTACCCTCTCTCCTTTGGTGCACAGTGCAGAGCTCAGAGCTTCAGGAGAGTTGGAGATAAAAAAAAGAAAAAAAAAAAAAAAAGGCTGGATTCAAGTCCAACTTTTCTCCTGAAATCAGATTTCCAAAGAGTTAGTTGTGCTTTCCAAAGCTAGTCCCTGAGTGGGTATGTGCTTATCCCACCCATGAGGATGGCTGTGTGGATTCACACGACCTGCCTTATCCTTTCAGTCCCCAGACAATGTTGTTGGTTTTCTTTCATTCAGAAATGATGGATATTTCCATTTAGCCTCACTTCATTAAATCCTGGATGTATTAGTTCTTCAGTGTCACTTGAAGTCAATGCAAAATATTTTAAGTGATCTTATGTTGTTAAAACTATGGCTCAGAAACAGAGTAATTTTTTTTTTCTTGGACAAATTGAGTGAAAGCACTGCCTGAGGACATGCCACCAGCATAGGGCTCCAATTTTTGGGTTAGGTTTAGAACTTCCTGAATTTATCCAGGTTTGTGGTGCTCTGGTGAGGTGCAGAGCTTGCACCCCCTCTTCGATATGAGGAAGGATTTGGGAGCCTGAAAGTATCGCCCATGTGCATCATTTGGTATGATGAGAGAATTTAAACTTACCTACAGACTTTACCTTGCTGAGGGCATAATGGCTTTAACAGGAAAAGCTGCTGCTGGAGTGATTTTGGAGTCTCCTGTGATTCCTGGTTTAGTTTTATCACAGTCCTGACTCCTTTGGTCTCTTCTGGTGTTCCTCAAACACACAGCTCGGGGTGCTGAGCTGGCAGGTGTGGGCTCGCTGTCAGCTCAGTCCCAGTCCCAGTCCCAGGGCAAACCCCAGATAAAGCATTGCCCCAGCTCTGCTGCTCCCCTCTGCTCCTGCGGCAGCGGGGGCCAGCAAGGGGCACTCACGGGCTCACCACACAATTTACACAATTGAAGGGGACTGTGACCCTGCTTTCAGAGCAGCAGTGCTCACACTGCATCTCCACAGATGGAGAGAGAAATCAGAGTCCCCCTGCTCCTTCTATGCTTCCATTTTTCTTCCAGATGAAATTCAAGGCTGTGTAGGAACATTTTGGGAGGGCTGATTGTTTGCTGACAAAGTAAATAGCATTTTTCTCTCTGGCTAAAGTTACACAATGATTTTGTGTAGTTAGTCCATCCCTCAGGGTGTCCAGCAGCAATCGGCAGGACCCTTCCCACATACACTGCAGCATCACACAATAACACAGTCCCACTTTCCCAAGCACTGGCTGTGTTGGAGACAGGATACCACATTTTAGAAATGGAAACTCTTACCCTGCTACTTTTCCCTAATTGTATGCACATTTTGTCTGTGCAGACTTCAGTCTTGCCTGTGAATGGGAGTTGAGAGCCAGGACCAGCTCCAAAGTTTCCTCAAATGTTGCATTTATAGTGTCATAGCTCGGGCCAGGCTGACTTTGCTGTGAGGAGGAGGAAGGTGACCAAGCACTGCAGGGAGCTCCCAGCCCTGACTGCAGCAGTGGATTCTGCTGCACGCCTCAGCTGCTGGAGATGCAAAGCTGGCACCCAGGCCGTGGATCCTCTGGTGCCTTCACCAGCTGTTTGCAGCTGTCCCCAGGCCCGGCCCGGGCCAGGCTGGTGCTGCTGGGCTGGGCAGGTGGCCTCGGTGGGACACTGCCATGCTCCTGCTGCTCTGCCCTGCTGCCTTGGGCAGCTCTGACGGGCACCAGACAGGGTCTCTCCTTCCCGTAGCGAAATGTCCGGGAAGACAGAGGAGCCCTTCGGTGTGAGAACATCCCAGCTGTGTCTCAGAGCTGCCTGCCCCAGGGACAGAGCTCCAGGGCTGGCCTGAGGGCCCGCCTGGAAGCAGTGGGTACTGAAGGGCCAGAGGGGCAGGGGGAAGCCGAGCCTGGTGCCCCAAGAGAGGCGGCAGAGCTCTGGATCCAGGACAAGCGGCTCCCTCCGGCTGAGCCCCCTGGGCTCACAGGCACGGCCGCTGTCTGGCAGGGAGCGCACCGGCCTTACTGCCGAGACCCTCTGAGGAGGGATGCTTTCCCGATGACATCGTGTTTGTTGCAGGGACTTGGTTCGTCCCAGGGACTTGTCTCTAATTTATCCCAGGATGGGTTTCTATAAACAGTCGCTATTGTCACACGACAACAACGGGACGCTCTCCATGAGCAGATCGGGGTTCGAGCACCAAGCGCGTCCCTGAGGGCCTACGGCCAGGTGAGTTTGGGGCTGCTTACATCTCAGTAAGCAGCTCTGGGACAAAAAGAAATTGAAAAGCCCTTATAGTACAGCCTCGAAGCCACCTTTGGTCCACAGAGCGGCGTTAACCTGCGCAGAGCCAGGTGAGGCCCCTCAGCCCCGGGGCAGGGGCAGCGCTAACCTCTCACCCCCGGCTTTTTCTTTTCCTTGGTAGCTGCGGTGCCCAGGAGCCCGTCTGGGGGCTGCTCCCGTCCCTGCGAGCCTCCCATCCCATCCCATCCCATCCCATCCCATCCCATCCCATCCCATCCCATCCCATCCCATCCCATCCCATCCCATCCCATCCCATCCCATCCCCTTGTCCCGGCGTGTCGGGCCGCGCTCCGCGGGGCCGCCGTCCCGCCCGGCCGCTGTCAGGTTGGGCAAACCCCGGCGCCGCTCGGCCCCGGCGCCGCTTTCCGGCCCCTCCCTCCGGCCCCGGGGTCCCGCGGCCCCTTCCCCGCGGAGCGGAGCGAGCGGCGCGGCCCGGTAAGTGCGGGGCGCGGAGCCCCGGGCGCTCCCGGAGCCCGCTGCGGCCCCTCCACCCAGAGCCCTTTCCGGGGCAAATGCGCAGCTACTCCTTGTGCTGTTCCTCTCTTTTCTCTTCTCTTCTTTTCTTTTCTCTTTTCTTTTCTTTTCTTTTCTTTTCTTTTCTTTTCTTTTCTTTTCTTTTCTTTTCTTTTCTTTTCTTTTCTTTTCTTTTCTTTTCTTTTCTTTTCTTTTCTTTTCTTTTCTTTTTTTCTTTTTTCTTTTCTCTTTTTTTCTGTTGGTTGGAAAGCGGCGATTTTTCAAAGGAAAAAAGTTGCTGTGCATGTTTCGGAGCTGTTGGTTTATTGAAAACAATTCGCTGGGTGGAGGCGAGAGCGGCCCGGGGGGCGGGGGGGGGGGTGGGGGTGTTTGCAAAGCAAATGTCATTTGGCGCTGGGGGAGAGCTGCCCGGATTGTTCCTCAGCCGCGTCCACCGAGCCCTGCAGGCTCGTGAGCCCGGCGAAAGGCAATGGGAAGTGCGAAAGGAAGAGGAGAAGGTACAGGGCAGAGCTAAGAAAAGCGCTCTCTGCCTGCTCTTGCTGGTATGCTCGGATTTCTGGCGTGAGCGGCGTTCAGACGGCCCGGGGGCTGTGCGGGAGCTCCGGCGGGACAGGGCGGGGATGTGCTGGGCAAGGTTGGGGCAGCAGGCTCGGAGGGGCAGGGGAAGGCGAGCTGCCGGCCGCAGGAGCGCTGCGTGTGTGCCGGGCTGAGCCCCAGCCCGCCGGCTCCCGGCCCCCGTGCCTCCCCCGCCTTATCTCCTCCCCTATCGCCCGCAGCCCTGAGCAGGAGCCCGGCGGTCGCCCCGAGCTGAGCCGCCCCGAGATGAGGTCAGAGGAGGAGGGTTTGGGCGCACGGTCTGTCACACCTGCAGGAAGGGCCTTGGAGCTGGTGTGTGCCCCACTGGTATCGAATTTTCTCTCTCAGCCTCTGGTTTTCTTTGGAAAGGAAAGTTCCCGTTATTGCCAAGTTGTATTAGCGTCGAGTTTGGTTTCTTTGCACCTATAGGCGATGAGCAGAGGGGCGGTGTTTGGAGTTGGTGCGGTTTTCTCACAGATCATCAGCACCCGAGTTCTCTCCTTGCCTCCTGCTCCTCGTGACACATTCTTGCTTTAGGCATCCTGGTCCTTTCAGATGCAAATGGAAGCTATGGATACATCCCATAAATGTGTCTTTACTTGTAGCTTATGTCATTTAACAACAAAAACTACAGCTCGTGCTATACAGTTAATGGGTGTAAAATTGTCTGAGAAGATTTTGGACATAAACCCCCTTTATTAGTGGAATGGATGAAATTAGTTTTATTATGAAAGATTTTCCCCTAATGACAGAATGGAGCCTATAGAGGCCAAACCCTAGTCTTTTGACTAGTTCTTCTCCCGAGTGGCGTCAGCTGGACCTTCAAAATCACTTTGAAGACAGTTAAACCAGCATTAATAGGCCTGATGTTGGCCTAAAAATATCTTCCAAAAATCACACTCTTAATTGGCATTGCTTTGTTGGCAAAGCTTTCTCAGTGCTGCCTTACTCTTCAAGAGCCATGTTATTTTAATTGCATCAGTGTATTTTGTCATGAAGGCAGTGCTCTGAGCAGGGTTTATTGAGTTTAGTGCAGAGCCTGGAGCTTTACGTTTTCCACTGAAGACAAGAAACTGATGACAAAGCCATGGAGCTCTGAGAGCTCCCCAGGTACCCCACTTCTGTGGGACTGCTGGTCTGAGCACACTGCATCAGGCTATTCTGCAAACGATAGTGGAATAAATAATGAGTAAACAGTAGCCTTGCAGTGTATATAAATACTAGGTAAAATGGTTTTCTTTTAGTTTAAGTCAGTTTTTGTGACTGAAGAGATTTCTCTTTACTTTCCATCCATCCATTGTACCTTTCCAGTTGCATTAGATAATCATGTGATATTATACACTTCTAAATTTCTCTGATCTGCTCGAAGCTGGAAGAAATGGTGTTCTGCAGTTTCGTGCACTGAGTGTAGGTGGCCTCTGAGAGGTGATGTTGGGCAGCGAGTCCCCTGCAGTGCTTGGTGGCATTAAAGATGACAGTCCAAACAAAGCTCTTTCTGTCCCTCTCGGGCATGAGCTCGTGGGAGGGAAACAACAACCCCCATCTCTGGGGGCTGGGGCCGAGTGTGGCTGAGGATCAGCTGGGTCCCACTGGAAGAGGCTTGTGAGCTCCCAGGGAGCCTCCCAGAGTGCTCCTGAGTGCAGCTTCACTCCTGCAGGTGTGTGAGATGGAGCCCACCAGGCACCCCAGGCTGCTTCCCGCGGCTCAGGGGGCCGATGGCAGTGGAACAGCAGCACAGTCAGGAAGTGGCATCTTCTGCATCTGATCATCTGTCCCCGGCTGGGATGGAGTCCTGGTGTTGGACTACTTGGAAACGGTTTTGCTGGACAGTTCCTCAGTTCCAGGAGGGGACACTGCTGGGGCTTCCATGCTGCCAGAACTTCTCCAGCTCTGCAGGACATCCCTTCCTCTGGATTTGCAGGAGCAGAGTGCTTGCAGCCCTTCTCCAGGCTGCTTCCACGCTGTGATTTTGTGCCTTTTTTGTGTGTACTGGAAGCTCTGAGGGCTCCTGTTGCTCTCGCTGCTGTCGTGTCTGGTAACTCAGGTCTCACAGGCTGCAGGGAGACTGCTGGGGACGGAAGGGACCTTGGCTGTCCCTCCCCATCGTCCCTGTGCTCCCATGTAAACCAAACCAAGCCTCCTGCCAGCCACGCCTCTCTCTGCTGCTTTCTTTCCTTAATCCGGGGAGATGAGAAATCTTTACAGGATTGCTCTTCCCTTTCAAACTGTTCTTTGGAAATGTTTCCATGCCTGGGAGTTTCTTCCCATGGTTTGTGGGTACAAGGTGGGATTTAGCTGCTTCTGCCAAAACCAGAAGTGTCTCTTACATTCTGCAGAGATTTTGGTGGCTGCTGAAAGACTTGCAGTGGGCACACACTTTCCTCCAGCTGCCTTCTGGCTGTTCAGCAGAGGAAACCAGAGTGCTGCTGGCTGGGGCCTGCCTGCCTCCTCCATGGGCCTTTGACCTCGGGGCCACTGTGATCTCAGGTGGCCTCACAGTGCCCTGGGAGCTCTCCTTCCTCCTCTGTCCCAGGGCTGAGTGTGCTGAGGTGTTTTTCTTAGTTGTATGCAAATCCCTAGTGACAGAAAGAACCGTGACTCTTAATTATTGTGCCTCTTATCTCCTCTTCGATGTGCCACCAGCCCATATGTTTAGAATGAGGCTCTGATCTCGTGATATGGGCTCATGCATTCACTTTTGTTTAGCTTTTCCCCCCATTCTCATGCATTAGAAATTTGGATTTCCTTCCAGCTCATTGGCATAACATTAACCTTTCTTTCTGCTGGAAGTGACATGTTGCCTTTAATAACAGGGGCCTGTATTTAATATCCCAAGAAGTCCTTTCCAATTCCATGTTCATACAGATCAGAAGTTAAACAGAAGAGACTTGGAAAAGGGCTTTCCAAAAAGCAGTTTGTTCTCTCCTGCTTATGTTATTGTGGTCTTTCTGTTGGAAATCAAACAGTCAAAACAAAATTAGGTATGAAGAAATGCAGCTCACTTATGGCCTGGCCACTCCTCCTCCTGTTGAACATGACCAGAGCAAGACCAGACAATTTGAGCCACGTTTTCATTCTAGTGCCTTACAAACCTAACCCATTATTCATGAAAATTAAGCTGTGTTAATTACGGCAGGCGTACATTCCTGTCTGTCTTGTTTGCTGACGAGCTGTGTGGGTTGGAGCCAGAGGCAGGGAGAAGTTTAAGCCCTGTCACTGATCACTGACTTCAGCATGCAGACGAGGCCAGGGCAGTGTGTTTGAGCAGAGATGTCACTGGCATTCACTGCTGGGTGCGCTGGAGCCTGGGGCTTTCCCCAGCGTGGGCTGGTTTTTATGAATGAAGGCAGGCAGGGAGTGCCCAGCCCGGTGCCAGGAATGCTCTGTGGGAGGGACGGGTGCACGGACAGACGGACAGCCAGCTGCCATGGGCTGGGCGCAGGCACCCCGGCAGGAGCTGCCACCAGCAGGTTCCTCCCACTCCTTCTGTGACATGAAGGCTGAGGAAGTGCCCCTCCACCCTTCGCAGACTTTCTGCCTATTTTGGTAGGAATTTTTTAGAATTATTTTTTTTTGTAATCCTTGGCAGGAAACTTCTTTTAGTTTAGTTCTAGTTTTTGCTCCTGACACTATTCACTGAGAATACCTTAGAGACAAGGAGCTCATTTTTTCCTGTATCCAGAAAACCTTTTAGTAACTGCTAACCCCTTACACCTGTACACATAAGTCAAGAAAGGATCTTAATGCAGTTTTGTCTAGACTGCTGATGGAGAGAGAGAGAGAGAAAGCAATTCCTGGGGCAGGCATACATGACATTTTGGAAATAGAAAATACAACCAGCAAAGATTATATCCCCACCAGGGCTGGCAGAAGGGGTCTTATGGGTGTTCTTAATCCACCTCACTGCAAATCCAGCCAGGTTAGCTCAAATCACCTTTGTTTTTGACTTGAAGCAGCTGAGTCTGCACTAGCACGGTGAATGTTCCCTCTGTCCCTCCTGCCAGACATGTGGTGGGGGACTACCAGCCAGCTGCTGGTCCTCAGCCAGCTCCTGCTGTAGCCACGGCCAGGAGACACCGTGTGTGTGTCCCGGCTTCACTTAATGAGAGCTGGGCTCTTTGGCCAGCAGCTGCTTGAGGTGTGCCCCTTACACTGTTTGTGCTGTCCTAAATCATCTCAGCTTGGTGCCTGCCTCCCATCTCATAGCTGTCCCTCCTGGGAAATTCCTCAGGTCCCTGGTGCTCAGGGTGGGCCAGCTGAAATCCTTCAGGGCATCAGTGAACAGCTCTTTTTCCCAGGCAATGGCAGACCTGTTCTTCTGCCCGAGCATTTGTGAACCTTTTAGGATGATACTGCATATGCATGGAGGTTAGGGAATGCCTATGGGATCTGAATTCCCATTTAAGTTATAAGGCAATGTGTTGTCTCAGTTTCTGTGGCAGTCACATTTGAAGTGTTTTGTAGAAAAAACTTCTAGGACTGCTGCTTTTCTGTGTTATGCTCTGGCTTTGGAGGTGAGGTTACTTATAAAAAAATTAAGGTGAAAGCTGGAAAAACTCTTGCTGGTGTCATGAATCAGATCAGAATGAGAGAATACATTTAAAACTCTGAAGTTAAACCTTTTTACAGGAGAGTGTTACTTTAAATATATGTCTGGAATGCGGAAAAACACCCACTTCTGCAAAAGATTTTTTAAAAAATAATTAAACTCTACGGTTTAGAAATGATTAATTATTGTAACATGTGAGTGCTGCAGAGTTTCATCTACTCACAGTAGTATTTCAAATGATTTAAAGTTGTTTGTTCAAGGTTTGCTTTTAGTATGTCATTAAATGTCATGGATTTATTCCAGCTGTCCTCCACAAATGTATCACTTGTGAAGGATTTTGCATGGGAACAGGCTGCCAGATTTTAGTTTTGATAGCAAAGCCCAATTTTGTTTTATTTTTAATCTAGTTTTGCTTTGCTAAGCAGCTCAGAGTGGAGTTGGCAGAGAAGATGGTGGAGCTCTGCTGGGCAGAGTTCCTGGCCTGGCGTGCACCCCCTGGAGCGCCCTGAGCCCCGGGTCAGGGGTGGGCGGCTGGTGCGGATCCTGACCCCACTGACCACTGCCAGCCCGCCCTGCTCCGGCCCTGCTGGCCTCTGCTCTGCACAGCTCCCACCAGCGAGCCCTCCCTCACTTGCTTTACACACAGCCAAGTGGATTATCTCGAGCCACTAATTAGACTATTGAAGATAATCCTGCTGCCTTTTGGGTTTGTCTCTTTTTTTCCTGAAGTGAATCAGCGAGGAGGAGGAATAAGAGAGGTTCCTCCTCCATCCACCTGAAGGAGCTGAGCTGCTGAGCCTGCCCAGAGGCTCTGCCAGCTCTGTGGAGGCCAACTTTTTATTTATTCAGTTTCCATAAGCAGGACGCTCACATCTGGTGGCACGGCACGTCCTGTTCTGATCTCATCTGCTCACGCGTGGAACTCTGTCCTGCAATCCATACAACATCCAGTCTGATGATCCTGAATGTAGGATCTCGGGCATGATTAATGTATAAAACTTGGATGGCTATTTGGGAAGGATATAATGTGATACAGAGCAGATTGGTTTGGGGGATTTACCGCTCAGCTCTGAAGTAGAGTAAATGGCTCTGCTCAGGAGAGCTGCAGAATGCTCAGAAACATTCATTTGCCTTTAGAGCAAAACCAAAAATGCAGTCTGCTTTCTGACATGCTGTTTGGTTCCTGGCATGGCTGCCTGCATAGCCAGGAGGATATGTCCTGTGGAAAGTGTGTGTAATAATTCGTGAGCTTTTGTAAAATGCAGATGTTAACAGCAAGAGTGCACGATAAGCAATCTCTCCTCGCATTTATTAAGATGTTTGCATTCTTCTCAAGGTGTTGACATAGCACACTATGCCCTGGGGTGCTGCAAGTGTCTGAATATTTAGGATGTGTAAAAGAACATTTAATAATGTCTCTCCAGTCTGGGCAAAGAGGTTAACTTGAGTGCATCACTTCTATTCCTGCATTTAAATAGAGTGAAGTGAAAGAAACTCACTGGGGTTTACTTAAATTTACTAATATCTCTCTTTCTGTAACAATTTAAAAATTAAATCAGCACATTGTGATGTTTGCCATGAAGATGAAGCAAATGCCTAGACCAGACAGTTCACGTCTGTAATTCTTCGTTGTGTTTCTGTGGTTTGGGGTTACTTGTCTCCGAGGGTGTAAATAGCACTTAAATTGTGTAAATTGTGTCTTTGTGCAGTGCTGGGCACTGTGGCACTCCAACATGCAGCTGCACAAAGTTCCATGTTGCTGCCACAGCTGGGGGATGGCTTTGCACTGGGAAAAACCCCCAGTAACTGGGAATTGGAACTCAATAATTGTGTTGGATCTAGATGATCTTCAGGTCCCTTCCAACCCAAACCATTCTGTGAAAACAGGCAGTGAAGTGTGTCAGGCAAGCATGTGTGTGTTTCACATAATCTCCAATGGGTTCAAAATTAAATGTTTCCATTTGATTTTAATCCTGCTTTTCAAAAACTCGTTTAAAGAGCCTAAATAACATCTGCCATCAGTAATGTTTGGGCCTTAACAAAGGGCAGGACTCTCACATTGGTGACTAAGGTGGCTGCAGAGCTGGATGTTCTCAGGACAGAGCTGAGGATTTCTCTAGTAACTTGAGTAACAACTTCCAGTTTTCCCTCAATGCTGTTTTTTCCTGATGGATAAATCAAGCAGGTCTTGTTTCCTCATTAAAAAGAAAAGCTAAGTGAAAGAAGATAAATGCTTTCTGCAAAACATCCTATTTTCATCTTTTTTTAATTAACGGGTCTTAAATTGCAGAGTGATTGTCATCCATCTGACCTGCCTCCCGTCCCCTCCCCTCCTTAGTGATGCTGATATTAGAAGTATGGGAAAACTTAGACTGTTGGCAAAATGGGTGGAAAATCAAATGTTTAATGTTTTGCTTGAACATTTTGTGGTTTCTCCTGAAATTCTTCGTCTGAAACAAAGGATGTTCTTTGTTCTTTATTGGGAAGCTTGTTTTTACTTGAAAAAAATATGCAATGTCATTGTGGATTGCAGAAGTTTCTACAGAAATGACATAAGTTCTCTACAAAAACATTTTTTAAGACCTGGGAAAAAAGGAGACAGTTACGAACTGCAAAAAAAATTGACTGGTTTGATGTTTTTTTGGCAGATTCTTACAAATACATTCAGAGTCAAAATGTTAGCGATTTGGAAAAATTTTGAAATAGAGTAATTTCACATGACCCCCTCTTGGAAGCTTCTAGGTTTTGCATTCTTTGCTCCAACACAGCTCCCACTGAAGAAATACTTCAAAAAACAAAGATTATGGATTCTTTTTAAAATGTCATTCCTTGCTTTTCGGGTAACTGCGCTGTGTTTATGTATCTTAATCTTACCCTGATTGATATGATCAAAACAAAGCATTCATGGATTTGTTTGGAGTCTGCAAAGGATGTGAACTGAACCACAAGACGGGCGGAACTGGCAGCCCCTGGGTGCCCAGCGCCTCCAGGGTGGCTGGGGGGTCCCCTGTCCCCCCTGTCCCCTGTCCCCCCTGTCCCCTGGCACCCCATCCCCTGTCCCCTGGGCACCCTGTCCCCTGGGCACCCCATCCCCTGTCCCCCCTGTCCCCTGGCACCCCATCCCCTGTCCCCTGGGCACCCTGTCCCCTGTCCCCCCTGTCCCCTGTCCCCCCTGTCCCCTGGCACCCCATCTCCTGTCCCCTGGGCACCCCATCCCCTGTCCCCTGGGCACCCTGTCCCCTGGGCACCCCATCCCCTGTCCCCTGGGCACCCTGTCCCCTGGGCACCCTGTCCCCTGGGCACCCTGTCCCCTGGCACCCCATCCCCTGTCCCCTGGGCACCCCATCCCCTGTCCCCTGGGCACCCTGTCCCCTGGGCACCCCATCTCCTGTCCCCTGGGCACCCTGTCCCCTGGGCACCCTGTCCCCTGGGCACCCTGTCCCGAGCCCCCTTGCTCTGTGGCAGCACAAGGGCTCCCTGTCCCTCCGCAGCAGCGGGCACAAAGGCCTGGGAGCAAGCAGTGGGGACGGGGGGATGGTGGTGATCTGAAGTGGGAAAGAAAGGTGGCTTTGGGACCATGTGGTGGTCCCACACCTCCTGCCCTTCCTGCCAGGCTGGCTTTCACTGCTGGGCCTGTGCTGTTAAATAGCTGGTAGTTGTCACTCCATCAGTATTCCTTTGTTATTTGAGAATTACTGAGACACTTAATTGGCTGTTCATTAGCTGCTTTAGAGAAAAATAAGATTTGATTAATCATCATTTCAGCAAATTACAGGCTGTTCTGCAGGCTAATGGAATTAGGCAGTGAAGAGCTGGCTGGAGCCGTGCCCTGCCCGGGCCCTGCAGCCCTGCCTGGCCTCACCTGGAGGGCTGGGGGGGCACAGGAATCGGGGTCACCCACCCCAGTCAGGGATGGGGCACCCCAGGCTGGTGGCTGAGGAGCAGGGAGTGCTGCTGGGCACAGTGCAGGTGCTGCCTGGGGCCGGGGATTCCTCACAGCGAGGCCCTGGCACAGGGTGCCCAGAGCAGCTGTGGCTGCCCCTGCATCCCTGGCAGTGCCCAAGGCCAGGCTGGACAGGGCTGGGAGCAGCCTGGGACAGGGGAAGGTGTCCCTGGGACAGTGGAAGGTGTCCCTGCCCAGGGCAGGGGTTGAACAAGATGAGCTTTAAGGTCTCTTCCAACTCAAACCACTCCATGATACTGTGCTATAAACACAGCCATCGACAGAGACAACTGTTGGCTCCATTCCTAACCTTTGAGGTCACTTCACTTCCTTTTTGTTGCTTTTGTTTTGTAAGCAATTGTCACCCCAGTCGAGATCAAACTTCTGAGCTGAGATGTTGAATTCACCCTTGAAGAATATATATTTTTCTCTGAAATAGTCCATTACATTATCCCAAGTTTTACCTTACCAATATGCTAATTTCAAACATAACTGGGTTTAGTGAATTATGCAACAGGGAAGATAGAGCTCTCACCTTTGCTTTAGAGTAAAGGTCAAGAGCTTGAAGACAGGAAAGCTCAAAGATGCAGAATGCAGTTGTTAGAAATCCCACACAAGGTATTTGCAGATGTTAAATATCAGGACAAGGATTTAAAAAGCAGGATCTTTACATGAAATTGCTTTGCTGCCTTCTGGCCAAGAGTTAAAAGATCTCCCTAAGGTTTTCTGTTTTCTGCCATTTTTTTGTCTTATATCTTTCTTCTTCCAGGATCCCTGACTGTTTCCTCCCTTTAATGTCTTTTAGGGGCCCTCTCTTGGCTGTTGAAAGCAGTTCTATCAGCTCCCCCATCTGCCCAGGGCTGGTGGAGAGAGAAGCAGAGACCTCCCTTCCCCTTGCCGAGTGGGACTCCCTCGGCCTCCCTGACTTGATTTAGCAGTGGTTGGGCCATTGACCATGTTGACACTGGGATTACGTGGAATTTGCTTGCACAAAAGCTGGGGAATAGCACAGCCCGTGTCAGTTTGCACTTCACCCTTCTCTGAGCAAACACTCGGGAAATGCCCGCACCAGGCTGGTGCTGGTTGTTATCCCTGGGGTTGGTGCGCAGCGTTGAGGATCTCGGTGTGGGGCTGAGGCTGGACCAGCAGCAGGGACAGGATTTGGGGACTGTTCTCCCTCTGCTCCTCTGCACCTTCTCTGGTGCGTTCGTGCTTCGCAGCTCCACAGAGGGTGTAACTCTCCCCTGTGCAGAATTTGGGAAGAAGAGGCATTTCCTCCTTCTCCCAGAGTGGTGCTCTTGTCAAGCATGATGGCAATTGCAAATTCAAACCAGAAGCAGATCAATAACAATAGAAGAATATTAACAGAAGAGTTATTTGATAAAGTTTAGTAGTTTTTGGACACTGTTAATTGCTTAGCTGATCGCAACCCTGGAGAGGATCAGATGGGACTCTTCCATCCCAACATGTGCAACATCTTCATTGCCAAAGACCCCAGACCAGATGCCCAGGGCTTTGCTGGGTCTCGGGGGTCTCACCAGAGCTGCCTCAGTGTCCAGCCTTGGCTTTGGGCCTGGGGAGGGTGGTGGCCCTCAGCAAGGAGTCCCCTCTGTGCTGGGACTGCGGTCTCTGCTGCGCCAGGCACCCAGGGAAGGGAGACAGGGCCTCAGCAGCCCCTCAATCCCCCCGGGCTCTGGGAGGGGCAGATGAGCTATTTTAGGGCCCTGTTGGGGTGCAGGAGGCAGCCCCAGCGCTGCCCTGGCTTTACCTGGGTCAGACAGCCCTAGGCTCAGCTTTGAAATGTGAAGCAGCTTCCTTAAGCATTGCAGGGGGTAAAAAGTGAATTAACCATATCATAGGCACATGGTACTTCCCTGCTCAGATTACACTACAAAATCTGGGCAGTTCCTAAGATAGAGCTGGAAAAGGGGATTTGGGAGTGTGAGCAGCGCTTGGAGCAGAGCACAGCTGACATGGCTGGGAACAAAAGGTGACAGGAGAACTCGCCACATCTGCACTGCTGCTCATACACAGGTCAGCAGAAATCTTTCCTAACTGGACATTTCTTGCAAATTTGCTGGGAGAAGTGTAAAATAACTTTGTTTGAGTGCTGGCTTTGCTTTGTGCCTTGCGTTCTGCTTGTGTCTGGCTGAGTTTCACTTTGGTTTTTGTACTTAGTTTTCCAGATTTACTTTTTAACTGTTCTTTAGGCTCTAAAGCTGTTGCTAAATATCTCCCGTTTGATGCAGTTTAAAGACTTAAGTACAGAGGGGTGGGTTTGCTTTGTTAGTTAAGGCTGCTTAAAGCTGGGTCTTTGCTGCTCGTGGACAAAGCTTTTTGCTTTTTTGCAAAATTCTCCATAAGCAACACATGTGTTTGTGCTATTAGTCAGATCTTCATGGGCTTTTTTTTTGTTTTCTCCTCAAAACGAGCTTCTTACAAAGACAATTATTTTTAATGCCACTTCTGGCCTTTTGACTGGGAATTCAAAGTTTTACCTCACAGGCTGGAGCGAAAGTTAGGTTTGTTTTTGTTAATGTTAGTCAAGGAGTAGCAGTGATTCACTGTGACAGGCTGAATGTGAGCCATATGAACTGAGCTGCAAAGGCATAAAGGAGAATTGTGCTGCAAAATATCTCCCAGTAATTTAGATTTTGACACACTTACCACTTCTCAAGTTCCATTCCCCCCCTCCCCCCCCCCTCTCCTCACACTCCTGCCCTTCCCCCACCATCCAGGATCCGATGTGATGGAAAAATATAGGCATTGTCTCTAGGATTAGGAATGGCCGGGCTAAAAGTGCTTTTTGCTTCTGTGGATTTTATTATAGTGGTGTGAGAGCTTCCCAGAACATGATTGTATGCAATGATTGTATACACTTACATAAAGGGTCTTAAATGACAACTTTCTGGGCTGCAGTAATAGAGTTGTGAGATGTTCATTCCTATGCCTGGGAGCGTGCAAGTGCTGTGGGCTGGTCTGTGTCCCTGGGACGGTCCGTGCTGGGTTCCTGCTCCCAGGAGTGTGAGTTGTGTGCATTTGCTGGAGCCCGGCTCCACAGCCTTTGGGGACAGGGGACAGCAAGCCCCAGGAACTGGGCACGGGGCCACTGTGCCCCACTCTGGGGGCAGCATTCTACAGAGCCCTTTTTTTCCAATTAAACACTACTGATTCCTTTTTGTGTGTTTTGGTGTTGCGTTTTTTTTTTTTTTTTTTTTTTGCTGTAATTCTCCTTTTCTCCCCTTCTTTAGTCTGTGGTTTTCTTGTATGAATGGCAAATGGAGGCTGTTTCAGTGTTGACTCTGATGGTACATGCTCATAGCAGGAATTCATGTCCAGCCTTTTAATTGATTAAATATTGTAGCATTGGGGTGTGGAAAGGAATGGCAAATGCAGTTCATACCATTATGAACATGGGGTTTCTTATCAGTCAATGAAAGGCAGAGTGTAGAGCTGTGTGTGAGGGCAGTAAGTGCAATATCTGTAAAATAAGACATATTTTAATGGCTCTTAAACTTGAGGATTGAATTCTGTTCTCTTAGGAAGTGTATCCTGCAGCTGCAGCAGACACACGCCAGGGGCAAGGAGAGCAGAATTTGGTGTTGCAGTGAATTTGTTATAACCCAGTGGCCCACTCCCAAGTCTCTTTCTCCCTGAAGTTATTAGCCAGGACCCTGCTGGAAGTGGGGATTCAGCCAGACATTAAGGTCATGTTGTGATCCACCTTTGCTGTTTAATGTCGAATGTGAAGTTTAAAAGCAAACCAAAAATAATACATGGATACTATTTTTGAGGCCAAACCTCAGCAAAATGTCTGTCATCAGATTCCAAATGATGCCTTGCTTCACTTTAACAATGAGCTATCCATTCTATGGTCTGAATTTATGGAATGTTAAACAATTTCTGGCATTACTGTGCCCCTGCAGGAAGAACAGATGGTACTTTGGAATGAGTTTTGCTATGGGATAAAATGTTCCAGGTCTTCACCAGATCATACCCATCTGTAAGAAAGGAATAGCATTTGTGTAAAGTGAACAAGATAAACTCAAACAACTCAAAATCTTCTGCTGAAGGAAAAACAGTGCCTGTGGGCTGAGATGGTAGTACAGATTGGAAGGTAATGTGGAAAGGTACTGCTTAATATTATTTTAAAGGTGAACACTTGTCTTGGTGAAGCATCCAAAACAGGAAATCTCCTTTATCAGGCCCTGGGAGGCAGTGGTCAGGGTGTGAGTGGTCAGTGTGTACTGACAGGACCCTGTGTATAACAAGAGCACATTATTTTTATATCTTGTTTGATTTATAGAGCTTTGGCTCTCTGAGAAGAGCATGGAAACAATGAAAATCCAGATCCTGACAGTCCTTATGGTGCCCATGTGTGATGTGGCCATCCCCACATTACTGAGAGGAACACCTCCATCTGGATGCACACCTTGCACCCTTCATAGAAGTTTGTCTTGTAGGTGAAACAGAGGATTGGCAGAATTGTGGGGTGTTGCACCATTTTCCTTCTCCATTCCTCTGGATGACCAGGAACTGCTGGAGTGATGGAGTCCATAATTTTTTTCAGAGTTCTGCTGGGATTCTCCCAGTTGACCTCCAGGGGAATGATTGCTTTCTCCTCCCTGGCCTCTGCAGTGTTGTGGTCCACATTTGGTGAAGGAATATCACCTTCAGTTTATTTCTGTTCCTTACAATTCTGTAAGCTTTGTTCATATTGCCCATAGGGTCCTCCTTTGCAAAGTGAAAAATCACAGGCTCTGCAGCTTTATCCACCCAAAATTAAGGTATGTATCATGTAAATCATGTATAGTCTCTGTATGGTGCACAGTTGTGGGCTTCCCATCCCTGGAAGTGTCAAGGCCAGGCTGGACAGGGCTTGGAGCAACCTGGGGTAGTGGAAGGTGGAACTGGGTTATCTTTAAGGTCCTTTCCAGCCCAAACCAGCCTGGAATTTTGTGGTAAATCTCAGAGCAAAGGGACAGTGCGTCCATCCCAAACAGTTTATTTATTGCCCTCTGGAGAATTACCCAGCCATCCAGTGATTGTAGAGAACCTCATCAGCGAGGTGACTTCTAGAAAACTGATGTTAAACAGCACCAATGATCTTCTGAGAACTTAAACTCAGGGACCTCTTTGTTCTGTTCTTGTTCTTTGTACTTGGGATACCCAGGACTGTGGTATCGGCCCCTTGCTTTCAGAATTGAGCCTTCCAATTCAGTGTATGGTTTATTACTGAAATCCAGTGGAAGTCTTCCCCGTGGCAGGCTCCAGCTCAGTCAGCTGGGTGTGCACGTCTGGCTGGGCTGCCAGAGCGTTTCCATCAGGCGGGGTGAGGCAGGGTCGTGCCACAGGAAGGCTCTCTGCAGGTGCCTCTCGCCTCAGAGAGCCTCGGGGAGCACTGACAGGGGAGTCTGGAAAGCTGAAATGCCTCCCACTCCACCCCCTCTGCTTTCCTTGGTGGGGCTTTTCTCCTTCTTTCATTGTTTTAAATTCCGAATATTCTCTACTCTTAGGAAATTTCATTTAATCTCTCATGTTAGTAACTTTTCCATCTTAATTTTCCTTCTTAGTCATGTGCTGGACTGTACATAACTAATGTGGAAGGAGGAACTACAAACTCATTCTTCTTCTTTTGTACTAATTATTTATTTCCCCTTGTACTAATTATTTACTTCCCCTTGTATTAATTATCTTTACAGTTATAGGATTTCCTCAGCTGGAAAATAAAATAGTTTCCTTCCCTTCCAAAAGATCATTGACCAAAACATAAATATGTATTTTAATGTGCCAAGACCAAAAAAAATTGTTCGTACTAGTCAATACCACTTTAGCTGGAGTATTGTTTGCTGTGATGAAAATCAGATTGAATTTACTGTTTTGTCAGTGTGTTCAACAAAACCAAGATGATGATAAAGGAAAAAAAGTATTCTTCTTTAAATTATGTGTGTGTCTATAAGGTAATAGATACAATTACTCAGTCAGCATTTTTTGTTTATGCAGTCTCATCTGGTTTGCTGGGATTTCTGTTTTGAATATTCCACCTGCGGTTGCAGGTGATCATGGGTTTACTTGTATGGGTAATGATCAATAAATTAAAGTATTCAAGAGTTTGGGTTGCAAGCTTACCCAGCAGATCACTGTAACTTCCTGTGGTATTAGAAAATGTCACGTGTAATTTACAAAATAAATAAGAGTTGCTTTTCTAATCTCATTCTGGTTTGTAGATTGAATATGGTACAGAACCACAAGTTGTTCTGAACACAAGAAGTGCACATGGGCATCTGAGGGCAGAAGCTGTCCCAGTGCATTTGGACACTTGGCAAACTATCACTGAGTGTGCCAGTTTGGGGTTCTGTGCAGAAACAGGAAAAACCCGTGCTCCTATCTCCAGGAAATTATTCTGCAAATTAAGGTTACCCCCTGGACAGTTTGGATCTGTTCCCTATGAAGGGAAGGGAGTCAAGATGCAGGATTCCATGTTTGCTGCAGGCAAAAGTGCAGGATAAACCCAAGGTGGAAGATGGAGGCCATGCTCGTGTGACTTCTGTAAGCTCCACCTGGAGTTACTGTTGTCTCTGCATGATGGGCTCTGAGATGGAATAGCAGAGCGGGCTTCTTTCCTTTTCAGTTTGGTACCCACCAAACCAAATTAATTCCATTATCTTTTATGGAAAGTTTGTGCAGCAACACTTGGGATTGATGGATTTCATCTGTGGCTGCTGACTGATTAGCAGCATGATAGATGCAGCTTCATTTACAGGGATTTACTTTCATTCATGAGGAAAAATTGAAGGTTTCTTTCCAGCACTTTTTTTTTGCATTAAAACTTTTCAAAGTGCTCAACAAATGGTAGGCTTTGATTTCCATTTGTTTAATGCCTGTGGTAACCAACATTTCAATGAAAACATTTTAACCAAGTTTTGTTTTATCTGAAGAATTTAATTGCTATATATATTAACCTTGATATGGACTTTGTTTTGTCACCATGTGAGAAGAAACTGTTCCCAGGGAATGATCACTGTTGCTTTTTCTGGATTTTATTAATTTATAATTGGCAATATGCCTCATGGTATGTCCAGTCCATACTCCAGATATGTTCTTGTCTGCAGTCCATGGAGGGTGAGAAGGCATGTGCAGGAATGCTGAAACAAGTCTGAGTTCCTTTTCTTCAGACCAAAAAATCATGTATTTTGTCAGATGCTCAACCAGATTCAGTAACTGGGTGTTTTTCAGTGCCCAACAGCTAGACTTTCACCATTAATCATGATAGTGACAAAGTCGGGATGCAATTACGAAAAAATTACTTGCTGCAAACTTGCTGTATTGACATTTGTTTTGACACTGATTTGGAATTAATTGGCAGACTGAAGCAAACCCCTCTGAGTTCCTCTGGAGGGTCTCAGATCCATTCCTCTGTTCTGAAGCTGAAGTGCAGACGATGGAGGCAGCTCTGGCTCACAGGTACGCTGTGCAAAGCTGCCTGGCAGCTCCCTTCAGCCTTCCCTGGATGAAAACCATTGTTAATTATTTCCAAATTGCCACATGGCAGCGCACAGGGCAGGAAAGGCCACTTGCTAAGCTGTCAGTTAAATAGTAGGCTTTCTTTGGCCTAATTTGGATTTTAGATGGGGGTGGGGGAATTTTCAGTTTGAACTGTTTGGAAAGAGCTGCCTGAATGAAATAGGTAGGGAGTGCTCAGATGTTCCAACCAACGCATTTCCCAACAAAAGGTCTGTATTACTGTCACTGCTTAGGGGGCAGTGGGGTTCAAAGTGCATAACAGGAGACTGGATTACGAAAAATAAACCAATGCAAAACTTAAACGTGCTGCTTACAGAGAGTTCTAAGTAGTATCAGAGTTCTTTCATGGAGGAAAGGAGAAACAGGGAGAGGGACTCACAGAGGGGAATGGGAGTGACATGTCAGGTTTTGCATGCCACAGTCCCCTGCAGCAGGCTCTTTCCTTGGTGAGAGGCACTGCAGCCCTGCAAATGGGAGCTCTGTAAAACTCTGGGAAGGGGCAGGGGGCTGGAGCATCCTACGGGGAGGTTAGAGGAAGGAAGCAGAGAGAGAGAAATCTAGTCCAGGATCTTGAAAGGATATATGTGAGGAGCACAGTTGTGAGATTGTGCAGGGGTTGTGCTTGGGTCAGTTTTGGGAAATGGTAAATATCTAAATAGTGGGGAACATCTTGGAAACTAGGGGTTTGTTCCTTCCTGAGAGGGAAGAGAGGAGTGCAGCTATTTAAATAAATGAGAAAAAAATCCTTTATTTCACTTATCAGAGCAGCCTCCAGTATTGACAGTGCTCACCCAAGCCCAGAGCCTGGAGCTGGTGCTGGTTCCTGGGAGCTGTGCTGCCCCATCTCGAGGTTGTCTCCACATGTGTGTGGCTGCTCAAGGTGCTGTGGAGCTCAGGGACCTGCCTGCTGCCAAAAGAGCTCTCCCTGTGCAAATTAGTTCATAACTTATGAGCTTTGACAAGTTTTTGTTGGCTGTGCCTTGGGAAACATTTTTGAGTGGCTGTTGCTGAGTTTCCTTTAATCTTTTCCCAGATTTCTTTGGCTGGTGTGGAAGTAGCTGGATTATTTAATTGTGTTTTTGAGGAGTATATATAGTCACCTGAAACTTAGTGATGTAAAAAGAAGAGAAAAGTGTATCAATAGCAAACACATTTATTTTCACTCCAGTGTAAGAGTTTGGCTCCTTCTGCAGCAGAGCTGTGACCCTGGCCCAGCTGTCAGGACTTGCCGAGCCTCGTGTGCATTGTCCAGAGAGGAGCCTGGCCATGGTGGGTTTGTCAGGGATCCCATGGAGGGTTTGTCAGGGATCCCGTGGAGGGTTTGTCAGGGATCCCGTGGTGGGTTTGTCAGGGATCCCATGGAGGGTTTGTCAGGGATCCCGTGGTGGGTTTGTCAGGGATCCTGTGGCAGAGTCCTGGGCCTGTCCCTGCTGCTCTGGTCCCTGTGCTGAGCTCCCCATGTCCCACGTGAGCCCTTCCTCTCTGGTTCCTGGGCAACTTCTGTGCTCCCACTGAGTCACATTGGATCTGCTGCACCGGCAACTCCCAATGACACAGAATTTCAGTCCTCTGGAATCCAAGTACCTGCCCTGTTGTGCTGGGCTGAAGGGGAGCACTGACACAATAGCCCCAAGACATGATTCTCCCCTCCCTGGCTCCGTCATTCCCTTGGAAAAAGGCTGCTTTTGCACTCTGGGACTTCAGAAAGCCTCCAAGCCCTGCACATTGTGGAAGAATAAGTCCCTGAGCTGCCTGGTCACTTCTGTTAATGCTTGGCTACTTCAGCTGAAATACCTTGGGTGATGCTTTTCCATTACAGCAGCATGTCACATTCCTGTTTGGATTTGAGCATGGGGAATGTCCTGGGAAACTTCTGGAGCATCTCTGCCCAAGGGCCCTTCTGCTGGGAAGGGAGTTCTTATCGGAGTTCTTTTGGGAAGCTGCGTCAGTTTTGATCCCATCCTGCTTTCTTCTTGTTTGCCTCCTTTTCAGTTTGCTGTTGAATTGAGTAAAAATCCTCCAGACTCCCAAATGTCCATTTTTAAAAGCTTTTCCATGAAAAGGGGGTTAATGATAACTGATTTCCTATTGAAAACAAAGCTGAGGAAAACTGCCTGCAAAAGCTATGACTTCTGAACAGAGGCTTGTTTAGCCAAGAACCAGAGTGTTGACAACTCCAGAGCGCTTTACTTTCAATAACAAAAAGCAGCTTGTTGGACTGGGATTTACCCTGAGGTTCATCCTACCCCTCTGCTCCTTCTGCCCAACACAGGGGTTCAGCTCAGCTCAAATTCCATAATTTGCAGGCAGAGATGATGAGCCCTGGGCCTGAATGTTGCATAAGAGCAGTGATGGAAACACTTCTCCCTTTTCATTCATCCTCCCGGTGAATAGCCCTGCAGTTTCCTCTGCGAGGAGAGCAGCAGTCCCTTCCAGCAGCCATCCCTTCCAGCGCCTGGTGAGATCACAGGTTTCCGGATTGAGAGGGTGTGAAAGGAAGATCTAATCCATGGGCTGGCACAGCCCAGTCAGGACTTACTGGGTTTAGAGTTTTTTTCTGGTTTTCATACAAGATTGAAATGGTCTCACAAATTTCCATTTTCTCTTGCATTTAAAAGGGATTGTTTTAAAATTGTTGTTTCCTTCCGTCCCCTCCCTTCTTCCTCCCTCAGTCTAAACTGTGACCGCAGGCAGGGAGAGCTGTTGGCAGCTGCAGCAGCCCGGAGCTCTGGCTGGGGAGAGGTGAGAAAATGCTTGGTCTGGGGAAATACATTCCCCTTGCTCCTCAGGATGGGTGTGCACATGTGCTCTGCCTGCTGCCCTGCTTTCTGCAGAGCTTTCACCGCTGTGAGAGAGACCTTATCACTCTCCTCAAGTTCCTGAAGGGTGGCTGTGGTGAGCTGGGGGTCGGTCTCTTTCTCTGGGCAACAACAGACAGAACAAGAGGACACAGTCTCAAGCTGCGCCAAGGGAGATACAGGCTAGAATTAAGGAGGAAGTTTTTCACAGAAAGAGTGGTCAAATACTGGAATCATCTACCCAGGGAGGTGGTGGAGTCACCATCCCTCAATGTGTTTTAAAAAAGACTGGATGTGGCACTTGGTGCCATGATCTAGTTGAGGTGTTAGAACATGGATTGGACTCGATGATCTTAAAGGTCTCTTCCAACCTAGAAATTCTGTGTGATTCTGTGTGTGATTCAGCATCACCAAAACATTCACCAGCACAGAGCAAGGCTGTGTTTGGTCCCTGCTCATGTACAGCTTGAGCCTGCAGGGCCAGTTTCAGCTGGCCTGCTCTGGGAAAGCAGGAGAATGCTCATGGCCGCTCTGTGGGCTGATGAGCTTGCTTTGTGCACAGGCGGTGAGTGCCAGCCCTGTGCTGGCTGTCCCACAGGCTTTTCCTTTGTGTGTCTGAGCCTTAGGTGTGGATTCCTGGGCAGGCTCAGGGGCTGCTAGCCCAGTTACACCCAGCAGGGCCTGTGCTCCCAGTACCCAGCACGGCAGGGATTGCACAGGTGGCTGCCACCTTCTGCTCTTACATCAGCCTGGCACCTGGCCCTGCTCACTCTCAAAAGCAGAAGATACAGATCGAACCAGCATTCCTGTTACTGTCATCCTCGAACATGGCAATTTGGTGAGGGACTGAGAGGGGGGACAGAGAAAAGAATTGTTCTGTCAAAACTTCTTCACAGGGATCTGCAGCTGGTGAAATTGCAGGTACATCTTAAAGATGGAAATCAGTGGGGTTCTCTTACAGTGCACTGGATTTATTCTCTTTACTGCTTTTTGTTTATAAACGGCTGTCTCCTTTTGTTCAGTGAACATTTGAAAGAATGCTCCTGTGTTGCTCCTGTGGCATCTCTTCCACATGTGCCCACCTTCTGCATGTCTCTGGGGCACCCTTCACACAGAGACATTGTCTCCGGGTGAAATCTTTGAAGGAGAGTGCCTCATGTCACCTCTGCTTACCTAAAATAAGCTTTCTGGTTCAGCACTGAAATGAAACCATCTGGAAAAAGAATCTCCCAATAAAATGCTGCTCTTAATTTAAAGAACTTGCACATTTAAAATGTCTAGATCTTCTGTGGGAACACGCTGGTTTCATCAACATTTTAGAGTAATGCGACTGAACAATTTTAATCAAGTCAACATTCTTCCTTTTGGTTTTATGTTATGGCTTTGAATGAAGTAAATCACTTGGAGTATGTAGTTTTAAAAAAATGTCAAAATTTATAACTTTTTGGCCCTAAACCGAATTGAAATAAGCATCTTGAAATCTTGTTTTATTCCCCTGCCAGGATACAGGAATATGATGTTTTTTCAGCCAGGACTAGTTACAATTTTGATGGCTGCTGCTGTCAGCCCTGGATGTCCCATCACACAGATACTGGGTTCATCTGC
This sequence comes from Calcarius lapponicus, assembly GCA_039654755.1. NCBI lineage: Eukaryota > Metazoa > Chordata > Aves > Passeriformes > Fringillidae > Calcarius > Calcarius lapponicus. The sequence goes on along the minus strand of CM077475.1, from coordinate 400,575 downwards.
TTTCCTTTCCCATGAAAATGTGTGCCTGCAGTTCATGCTTATTTGGACTGTTTTTAAAGCTAGTTTTCCATAAAGTATCTTTACTCTGCCTTTCCTAGGAATACTTTTAAAAGAAGGAATGGAGGCATAAGGAACTGCAGCAGTGTGACCATCCTCCATTTACTGCTGCTTTACCTCACATGTTTATGTGGGTAGAATTTGAGGGACTCACTCTCAGTCCAGAGCATTGCCCTCTCTTGCACGGGCGCTCCTGCTTGCTCAGGGGGTATTATGAGCACAGGAATGGCAACAACTTCTTTAATAATGGCCCAGTAAAACCCAGTAAAGCCAACAGGATCAGCCCTTGAACCAAAGCAGAGCAGGATATACAGGTTAGGAAATTCCACAATGGACATGAATGGAATTCTCCTGGGACATGAAGGCTGGCATGGGTGGCACATAGTTCCCTTGCTGTAGAGCTTTCAACAGAGCCTTTGAAAGACTTTTATTTTAGGTGTGCAAGGCGTAATTTGTCACTCAACAGAACAGCAAATGTCAGTGACATTGGTAAGAGTGGGTGAAGGACACTGGTGAGAGTACAAAGAACCAATTCTCATTTTAGTGGAGCCCTTGTGTATTGCCCCAGTTGTTTAAAAGGACATCAAGGAAAGCATTAAAATAGTTAATGGAAACAAATTATTGCAATAACATCTGCTGGTATGAAACTCCCCTGTCCTACAGAGCTAGTGTATTGTTTTTACCCTCTTGGCTCAGAGACCTTTATTTACAGCTCCAGCTTTTGGTGCTGCTCCCCAGTAATGAGCTGCTGTCTCCAGAGCATCGTTGCAGTGCTGGGGCAGGGCAGGGGTCCAAGGTGGAGCACACCAGCTGTGGGGGCTGGCAGGAGCACAGCTCTGTGTGCAGGGATGGGGGCTCAGTGGGGCTCAGCAGCCCTGTCTGTGCTTCCCTCAAAGATGGTTTTTCCTGTGCCTGAAGTAGAGGCTGTTTCTTTGATAAGTGAGTTTATGGTTTGGGGGGAGTGATGGGTGTGGGAAACAGATGGAGAAAGCACAGGGAAACACAGTGGTTTAAAGGAATGAAAAGATATTTTTTGTTGGAGTCATTGCACCAAAACCAAGGAGCCTCTGAGGAAGGAAAGTGAGCCTGAGGTGAGGAAAGGGAAGGTTGTGGTGTCATTCATGGAGGAAGGGCTTATAAGGATTTCAGCCTTATCAGTTAAGCCTGAAAACCCAAATGCTGAGGGATGTGGAAATGGTGGGAAGAGGAAGGCGTGGGGGGACTGAGCAGGGCATGGAGCAGAGAGTGTCAGAGGCAAGGGAGCAAGGATGGGAGCAGAGGAAGGACTGGCGGTGACCCAGACAGGCAAACAGACCCTTGGATGGAAGCGGGTGGGCGTGAGGGGGCCAGGGAGTGACAGCACAGGGGAGCAGCTCCTTTCTCCAAAGCAGGATTGTCCTGTGATGAACCCTCAGCTGTCCTTGAACACTCTCCCTGTGAGGGATGACTGCTCCCTGCCTCTTGCTTCAGCACAGTGGTTTCCTTTGGGAGCGTGTGCCTGAGGCGTTTTGGGGCACTGTGTACCCGGGGCTGTGCCCCAGCACAGGCTGGCTGGGCAGGCGTGTTCACACCAGCTCACCCCTTGCCTGTGCCACAGGTGATGCCTGGCCCTGCCCTGGTGCACACTGAGGCTGCCACACCTGTGTCTCTGACACCCACAGGGCCCATTCTGGGTGCTGGGGCTCTCTGGGAAGCCTGATGTAAAACAGGGAATATGGCCAGGGCAGAACTGAGCTCAGCTGCCTCCCCGTGGGGCTTGCACTGAGGCATCACAGCCAGGAGGTACCACGGGTGGGGATGTGACAAAATCCTACTGTGAGCCCCTTATAGAAGTCACCTGTAGTTGTTCTCCCATTCGTTATTTCCCAGCTAAAGCAATGTAACAATTACAAATTTGGATTACCTGGAAAAGCTGCTGAAAGCAGGATAAATTATCAATTCCCAGGCTACGTTCTGAGGAATTAATTTCAGCACCACATATTGAAAATTCTCCTTCATGAGAAATAGCCTGGTTTTGAGAGCAGTGAGATTTTGAAAAAGTGAAATTGTTCCAAGCCATTATTGTATTTTCTGACAAATTTATTTTTCAGTCACTCTCCTTTAGCACACTCAGCTAATATACTCAAATTAGTAGTAGGAAACCTATATTTGTAAGAATTCTGTTTCTGTATAAGTTACTGAAGTAATTGGGATTCCAGGGCAGAACTGTGGAAATTCTTAGCACGGTTTGCCCATATCTTATCAGAACAGGCAGGCATTTCCCACAGCCTGGCCTCTTGCCAGAGGGACTGAGCAGACTTGTTGGAAGCCCCCTTTGAATGGGAGAAGTAATCTTTCTGAATGGATTTTCTGGCACAACTCCTGTTGCGTGTGTGGTTCATTGTTCTGGGTGATGTGGCTGTATTTTACCCCCTAGATAAATGTTTTAGGGTTGTTGTTTTTTTTTGATGATGGGAGGGGTCCTGGGAAAATAATCAGATTGCTGGTTCTATAAAATTTCTATAGGCAAATTGTTTTTTTGCTGTAAGTGGTTTTCCATGTTAATTGTGTAGCTTTGTGAGCAAAATTTTGAGACAACAGCTGATTAACTCTTGAACTTTTTGATGCTCAAAGGGCTTAGTAATTAGAAAGCAAATCATTTTCTCTTCTTCAAGGCATTTTAACAGCGCTGTTATGGCAGTTCATGTATGTATAGGTGTATATTGTGTGTTCATAGTATAGTATAGTATTTAGTATTCACTAAAAAGTACCACTGGTGTTGTCAAAACTAAAAGAAGCAGTTGCCAGTGGTGGCACACCCTCAGTTGTTGTAAATGTCCTCCAGGGAAGTTGGAGTCAGTCCCTCTGTGCACCACAGTCCTGCTGTGGAGCTGTGCCAACCTCTGTGAGCGGAGAATCCGGCCCTTAATATGTATTACAGGATAGTTAGTATGATGTGTAACCACAAAGTAACCACAACACACAAAGAAGTTCTATTTTAGCCCTGCTGGAGCAAAGAAATAACTGTTAATGCTGAAGACTGAAGTGCAAGAGATTGCTCAGTGGGGGAAGGAGGCAGAAAAAATCCAGATTTTGAGTTAACATGTGTACAGACAAATTCTCACGTCCCAAGGCTAAGTTTTGTCTATAAAAATTCCTTGAGATTTGAGTCTTTATAATTAAAACATAAAGAATAATTATCTTAAGCTGATATCTGCAGAGGAAGAACAGTGTATTTACTTATGCTCTGCCAAAAAATCTTTTTAGCTGGAAAGATTAACAAAAAGGCATTGAAGTATAAAGAAGGGCCTTCCTTTTATTGAAATATATAAGTTTTGTCAACAGATTCAAAACAGAGCAGTCACAACCATTTTTTCTTCCTTTCCTTTTCAGAACAGGGGTGGGGGAAGCATCCAGCTCCAAACTTAGTGCCTCTAATGCTTGGAAGACTTTATGATTAATTTTTGTCCTTAGGTTTCCAGATGTTGGATTTCGTCCCAAGTTTTAAAGACCTCTAATGTTTAACAGGATATGTGCCGAGTGTAGTCTTTAACAGAGTTTTCTTTCATAACTCCAGGATCTATGAGAAAAGGTAACTTAGGAGGCCGCTGCAGATTCGGAGCTGAAGCCCCAGCCTTCCAGGAGAGCAGCCAAGGCTGAACGTGCGAGGTTGGAGCGGAGCCGCGTTCCTTCGGGAAGACGATGGCCAGGGCCCGGAGCTGGCAGCAGAGCCCTTGGAACGCCCTGCTCCTGGTGCTGCTGTGCTCGGGCGGCTGCCAGGCGCAGAGGGACTGCACGGGCGCCGAGTGCCAGGCCCTGGAGAACTGCATCGAGGACGTGCTGGAGCCCGGCGAGTGCTGCGCCACGTGCCTGCAGCACGGCTGCACCTGCGAGGGCTACCAGTACTACGACTGCGTCAACGTGGGCTTCGTCAACGGCAAGGTGCCCGAGGGACAGTCCTACTTCGTGGACTTCGGCAGCACCGAGTGCTCGTGCCCCAAGGGAGGGGGCAAGATCAGCTGCCAGTTCATGCTGTGCCCGGAGCTGCCCCCGAACTGCATCGACGCGGTGGTGCCGGCGGATGGCTGTCCCCAGTGCGGCCGCATCGGCTGCCTGCACGAGGGACAGAAGTACGTGGCGGGGCACACCTTCCACATGCCCCCCTGCAAGGTTTGCCACTGCCCCAACGCCGGCGGGGAGCTGATGTGCTACCAGCTGCCGGACTGTGACACGTTCCCCTTGAACACGGCCAGCCCGGGGGACGCCGAGGACAGCGAGCCCGAGCGGCACTACGACGATCCCTACAGCTACGACCAGGAGGCCTCCGAGGGAGACAACACCCAGGTGGAGTCTCCAAAGAAGTACAGGAGTTACTCGTCCCACCTGGAGCACGAGAGCCTCAGCCAGGAGCAGGGTGAGGACTATGACTACCTGGCGGCCAGCGTGGCTCCCTCGGTGCCAGCCCTGGCCGACCCCCACACCGAGGGCGCGGCGGCGGCCGGCACCACCCCGGTGCCCCGGGGCCCCGCCGAGGCCCGCAGTGCCACGGAGCGCGGCGAGCGCCGCAGGCTGCCCCGCACCACGGCACCCTCCCTCCAGCAGCTGACACGCAAGGAGGCACCAGCCACCACCGGGACTCCTCCCCAGCACACCACGGCCACCACCGAGGCACCCCAGCACCTGGAGGAGTTGGAGAGGAGGCCAAAAGGGAACAAAGAGAGGCACGAGCAAGAAAGAGCCCCCAGCACTAAAATGAAAAAGCATGCCAGGAAGGAAGAGCCAGAGAATAGCATGGATCCGGGCTTGAAAGAGGTGAACTTCACAGAGCTGAGCTCAGCAAGATCATCCCATGAAGGCCTCGAGGGGAATGCTTTCCCCAAGGTGAAGTTCAGTGCAACAACCTCTCCTCCCGTTGCTCTGAAGGAAGACCGCAGCCAGTCCTCCCCAAAGCAGTCGCAGACGCTGTACCGGTACCATCCCGAGGAGGATGGGGACCCCAACTCCATCCACGCTAACCCCAGGCTGCCAGAAGGTAAGAACGACTCCAGTGTGGGTGTCTAGAGAACTCTTACTCATGGTAACATTGGTGCTCATCCTCTGCTGTGTTGTTCTTACTGTTGCACATGGCCTTGAAATCAACTAAACCACCACCAACCTTTCTTCCATCCCCTCAGGAGGTGGTTTGTGTTTCATTTCACAGAACAGGTACCATCTCACTGTTGCCCACCTTGCTTTGATTTCACAGACAATGGATGGGGTTTTCTCGTATTTTAACTTTATTTCAGATTATGATTTATTAAACTCTGGCATTTTTCTTCAATTACTTTTAACTTCTGTTGTGATGTTAAAGAAACCTCTTCCTCTGCATAGAAAGATTTAATTATTTATCTCCACTTACCAACTCAGTGTAATCACATTTGTAGCTTTTATTTTCTTCTGGAAAGGAAGCAAAACAGTTGTGCTTTCACTTTCTAAATAAAAATATTTAGAGCACTTGTAATATTTATCTCATGGTTGAAAGGCTGTCTAAGCTCATTGGTTCAAGAACTCAAGAGATACACTCAAATACCCCTGAGGACTAGTAGGGAGAAAAAGGGCTCTCTCTTTCTTTATGTTTTCGTGGGGCTGAAAGTTTATGATGTTTATGATCAGCTGTGGCAAGTATACGTATTTCCTCCCTGCCTGTAGATTCCTCTTGACATCTGCAGGGAATGTTGATTATACACTTTATGCAATGCTCATTACTGTAATGAATGCAAACTTCATCGCTGTAAATTAGCACATATACAGCTCATATTTCCAATTCATTTTTCATCAAATCAAGAGCAGTACCTCCTCTTTCAAGATGTGGCACAAAATGTTCTCCCAAGACTCAGCTGGAGGATGCTTGCAGAGAATACTGATGAGTCTCTGGGCAGTGGCATTTCTCCTGGTCTGTGTCAGTAACCCTTAAATCTTGAGCTGTCCAGTCCATCTCCTGGAGAAGTTTAAGGCAGATGGGAGGAGGAGAGCAGATTTGGAGCTCAGACTCTGAGTCCCAACACACACAGCATCTTGTGGCTGTTCAAACAGAAAGTGTGCCAGGTCCATGGATAGAGATGGCAGCTTTTTCCTTTTCCTTTGACTTCCCTTTTATTTGCTTCAGCCCCCCTCAAAATCTGAGCTGTGCACCAAGGCTGTGTATGATACATGGGCCTGAATTAGGACTGACACACAATAACCTGTTTCCTGATATAACTTTATTTAAATAAAATTGCCTTTTCTTCTTCTTTCAAAAAAGGATAAATGGGTGGAGCGCCCTGAAACTTTCAATGAGAGGTTTTAAGAAAGTCTGTTGGGGTGAAAGTGTTCAGCACCAGAACTAAATACTGAATTTTAGAGTCTGCTTGGGTGATTTGCAGTCTGTGATTCCCAGGAACTGCTTGGCTGAGACAGGTCTCGTTGGGGAATGGATTAGGTTGAGGTGCCTGGAGCAAGATGTGATGGATGGCATGTCAGGCGTGAATTGTTCAGTGGGCAGAAGCAGGCTTGGGAATCAAGCCTGGGTGCCATTTTCCCCTTAGCTGAGATACCTGTGATTTCCTTCAAATATTGCAGAGGTAGAAATGGGAAATAAATGTCCAGTGGGAGCACAGAACTCTCTGACTGGCTGTAGATGCTGCAGCTCCAAGGCTGCTGCTTCCCTGCCCCACGGAGCTGCGGCATGTTTTGGGAGCCAGCACTGGTGCCACCAAAGCATGTCCATCACCCACAGTCACTGACAGGTGGGACCTGGACAGGCAGCCCCTCATCTGTTCCACCATTCCCGTCAGGAATATTGGTGGAAAATCTGTATGGAACTGCAGCACACTGTCAAAAAATGAGGGCTCTTTCTTGCCGTGACCAGCGCTCGTGCCTAGGGACAGCAGTGCTTCCACTTGTTATGCTGCTGTAATTGACGTGGTTGTGATTCATGGGAGTAGCTCCATATGTTTCAAGTAATAAAGCACATACATCTTGTGTCTTCGGTGACTTCTGAGCCAGTGGTGGAGGGGGAGTGAAGATACTAGTCAGACTTGAAAGAAAAATTAATCTCGCCTACAGATACAGAACGGAAACATAAATTTTGTGCATGTATTTCCAACTATAAAATGGCAAAATCTACCAGAATTGCCAAATAACTTCTTTTGTCCCTTCAGGAACTGTCAGCATGGTGTAAACTACATCAGTCCCCTGATTTTCAGAGCCTGTGGGGCTGTTGTGCTGTTCCCTAACGAGGCTGCAGCCGCTCTGGCAGTGTGCAGGGTTCTGTGCGACCAGCTCTCAGCAGAGTGCTCTGGGGTACATTTCTGTGACTCTAGGGCCATTCTAGATTTATTTTTATGTTTTGTTTAGTGTTTATTTTTTCCCAGAGTTTAGGAAAGTTTGTGAGATTCCAGAGAGGCTTTCAGCCCAAGTTAGGTGGCTGTTGCGTTTACGCCTACTGTTTAGCTGTATCCTGGCCCCAGAATTCTGCTGTGCTTGGGTCCTGATGCCTTTGGTTAAAAACTTGCCTTTGTTACTTGTATTTTACATAATTCACTTTGGTTTTATATGTAGCTGAGTTTTCATCTCCCAAATCTTTGCTGGTTCATACGTAATCTAATGGTGGAAACAACATGGAACACTTTGGTGCTCAGGAAAGGTTAATTTTGTGGTTTGGTTTTCTTTCTTCTTTTTAGCATTGTTTTTCATCTGTCATATTGCCCTGTGATCACATCAGCTGCTCCATTCCTAAAGGAGCTGAAAGTGTACAGCAGAGGTAATTACTCAGCTGAGAAAGTGCAAATTAAGTGCTTTCACCATGGGAAGGGATGAGATTAATGGAGACTGTTCTCTTTATACAGTCTGTCTCCAAACATTGATCTTACCCTGTCACTTACTGCAAGAGCAGCAAATGCGGGGAATTTTAATTTCTGTATTGCCTATTTCCTCATCCTAAAAATGCCCTGATCAGGGCAGGGCTGACTAAAATATATTTCAAGAACTTAATGTCAAATTCTGTTAAGATTTTCCCACTTTCTTCCATTTCCCCATGCTCTGGCAGTAGAGTGCTATTCCTTGGATAAATGTAACTCAGGTAGCAAGCAGCCTCACTGTGAATGTTTTATGATTTGCATTCTGGTTTTGGCAGGCTCAGCAGCAGTTTGGATCTAGCTGGACCTGTCATGTTTCAGAGTGGAGGTGTTTTTCCACTTACACTCCTCCATGACTGGTGATTTTTTTTCCCGTGGTGGCTTTTAGAGATAAAGATAATTGTTCTTGAGCTGGAGTAAATTGCATCAATCTGGGAGCTGAGATCAGTGGATGTGAGAGTGGCATTTATTGCAGGTGAATCCTGTCCAGGCTGGAGCTTCTGGGAGGCTCCTGTGAAACTTCTGAGGATGTAGCTGAGATTCCAACCCACCCATCTGCTGCATGTTTGCTGATTCTGAAACTCCTGGAATAGGATGACCTTGAATTTCTGAAATGAGGGCAGACAGATCCATGTGCAGGTCCAGGAGTTGGACTTGGTGGTCCTTTTGGTCTCTTCCTGGATATTCTATGACTCTGTGAAAGCAGACCTGCAGTGAGGGTTTGGAGGCATTCCCTGAGCTCACCCACCATAAAAAGCACCGGAGGTGGGAGAATGCTTGCATGGTCCTTCAGAAACAAATCTGTTTGCAATTAATTTGGGTATTTTGCTGTCAGGTGAAGAAGTGTTGTCTCATTTTTACTTGAATTACCTCAGGCTTAATCCTGTGTTCTCTACTTTATCCCAGTCCTTTCTGTAACAGGAAGAAATGAGCTTTGAGGCCTCAAAATAGGATATCTGAGGAATAAAAATAAAGCTCAGGAGACTGGTGTGTGAGGAGAAAAAGTCTCTGGGCCAGCAAGTGTGAATCAGCATGAATTACAGCCCTGGGTGATAGTGTTCAGTGCTTCCTTTGGTAGTTGGAGTTCTGAGGTAGCATGAATGGGAGTAAGGCGGTTCGAGATACTTGCAGAAAGAGGAAGACTAAAATACCATAAAATTTAAAAATGTCTATTTGTTCTGCAAAAAGTAGCCTTTGTACTTTATTAGGCAGCCAGATGCTAGTTTAGAAGGAAAAAATGGAAATAATTCAACCATTTCTATTACTGAAAACATCCCATGTATGATATGTGGGGGGCTGATGCCCTCACAGCTGCTGGTCCACAGCCTTCCCTGCACCCTTCCCTTGTCACCTCAGGCATGGATTTGTGAGCAGAGGGTGCAAGGAAAACCCAAATGTACCCAAATGACACCGAGGAGTGCACTCAGACTAGATGTTTGCAGATTCTGCAATAAACAGTAGCCAGAGTATCCAATCTGCAGGCACAGATGTGACCTGGCTCTCTGCTTGCTAAGCTCTTGCTTTCCATTGGGTCTGTATCCAGTGCTGGGAGCAGTCCCCTGTGAGGGTTGGGAGCGGTCCCATGTGAGGGATGGGAGCAGTTCCATCCTGTGTGAGGGATGGGAGCAGTCCCATGTGAGGGATGGGATGGGAGCAGTTCCATGTGAGGGATGGGAGCAGTCCCATGTGAGGGTTGGGAGCAGTCCCATGTGAGGGATGGGAGCAGTTCCATCCCATGTGAGGGATGGGAGCAGGGCTGGGGGCCCCAGGCACGCAGGCAGCAGCCGAATTCCCGGTGTCCAGACATGTCCTAGGGGCATGCTTTCAGGGTCAGTGCCGGTGCTTTGGGGTTTGTGTCTGGGTGATGGCTCTGGACATGTTGCTGCATGGCTGCTGCTCAGCTGGCTGTGTTCTGGGAGCTGCTCTGGGTCAGATCCTGCTGTTGCTTTTCCAGCTGGCTGGGCTTCAGGGTGCCTCTCAGAGCTGCAGGCTCTGCATTGGGAATGTTATTCTTCTCAGGAATTCCCTTGTAGAGCCCAAACCCTCCTCACCACCATCCTCCCATTCCTCATGTGCATCTTCCTTCTAAAACAGAGATATTAACCACAGGTCACAAGCTCCTGGCTACCAATACTTTTGTGTCAGGCTTTTATGGGGCTGTTTTGCTCCTTATCTTAAAGAATATTTTAAGCCATAGCTGTATATTGGATAGTGGTCTTTAGTTAGAAACTATCGTTTAGATGATCCTTTTTAAAGCTGCAAAGATCTGTGCAGTGATGCGGGCACAAGCCTGGTATGCAGAATGCCAACACTGGGTGCCATGCTTTGCTGAAAGCTGTGTAGCCTGTCACAGCCAGGTGTCTGCCGACTTCTAAGAACCTAAATAATTTAAGAAATGCTCAGATCTTGAGTTCTTTTCTTTTCAAACCCCAGTACCTGCCAATCTCATAAACAGAGATGTGTAAGAAGGTGGCTCTCCATCTTCCTGTGTTACTTGTAAAATGAAGGTAACAGTTGCTGCCTGCAGTGTGGATCCCTGGGGACCACGACAGGCAGGTACAGTCTACAAGGTAGGAGAAACGTGTGTTCCTGCAGCTCCTGCCAGCCCTGCCTCCATGAAGTACCCTCTGAAGAGCACACTTCTTGTCCCACACACAGCTCTGTGTGCCGGTGACGTGCAGTCAGACTTCCTCTGCTGACAGTGCATTATACTCCAGGCTGTTGGTGCTGCAGCACAGGGAGTTACTCACAGCTGGCTGGGAGTGTTCTGGATAAGGAAACCCATTGTGCTCAGCCTGGCACCAAGGGAATGTGCAGAGGATGACTGAAAGTGGAACAGGACGGAGCATTCACACCTGGCTGGGCGTGCAGGGGAGACCCATCCTCCTGCAGCACAAACCCAGGGCAGGGCCTGCATGGGACAGGCTTTCCACAGGGACACTGAACACAGGGGGGTTTCAGATATCCTTGCCTTCAGGGGATTGAGGTACTAAGATAGTTTAAATCTCAAATTGTTGCCATAATACAGCTGGAGTTGGGCACCCAACCTAGGATGGCACCAAAATACCTTTGAAAACCCATCTCATGTACCTGTTCTGTTGAGGTAAAAACCATTATTCATGCAAAGTCAGCTCCATCCATGGTTTGCAACAAGAACATTGAATCTCAGTTCTGAAATTCAAATGTATTGCAGACAAAGTATGAACATAAGATGGGAGTTTTTTGTATAAATTAATTACCCACTTGAACAGACGAGGCTGTTGGGCTCCCTAGGTTTCTTGAAGGAACTCCATTTGCTGGCTATTTATAAAAGTATCTGAGAGTATATTTTTTTTGTATGCATGATTGATACTCCTTCAGAAAACAGAATTTAAATGAGACTTCTTTGCAGTAATGTGTCTGTTATTCTAATCGATCACCAAGGAATTAAAATCTTGACTCTGAATGTAGCTCCTTGTTAGAGAAAGGAAAGTATAAGTAATTCCTGATCCAGATTTTGTGAGACAATAACCTTTTGAACAGTTTCAAGTATGTAGGCCAAATAAACGTAACTTTCTAGCATATGCTTACTCATGAAAGGATTTGTAATTTCATTATCCTGGGCCTCACAGCGAGCAATATCTCTTACCTCTCAGGGATTCTTAGGTAACACGCCAGCAAGTAATTGGAATTTTATAAAGATCCCCTTATGTGTGAGCAGGTTTTATGTTTTCTTGACTGTTCCCAGTCTGTCTGTGCTCTGCTTGAGATGACCAATTCCTTTCCAAAGCCACCAGAAAGTCCTAAATGACCATCCCAAAGCACTGGGGATGTTTGTGCTCAGCCAAAGGCTGGGAGAGGGGTAGGAGAAAGAAGTATTTGTGCTGTATTTAGGGCCAGCAAGCCTCCTGTGCACACTTCTCTCCAGCCTGGCAATGCTGCTGCAGTTTCTCCAACCCTCCTTGACCAGAGATGGGGCCATTCACACAAATCCCCGAGCAGTAATTCCTTCCCCTTGGTGTCTGAGTGCTGCTTGCTTTTGTGGAGCTGTTGTGAATCACAGGGAGGCCGATTGTGTTCAGAAGGGCTCAGAGTAGTTTGACCATAGTTTTGAATTACCAAGTACTAAAATAAATGTTGATGGCTTCAACAGCTCTGGGTTTAAAAACTTTTAACAGTTCTAAGAGTTGCCTGAAAGGGGAGGATTTGCATCAGTAACTTTTAAAAGGTGTAAAAGTTGATGCTCTTGTGAGCTGTTCGCGTGTAAACTATACATCTTAAAAATAATGAAAATCATCAGATGAGATCTCATGGCCTTACTCCTGCCATGCACAGGGCAAGTGACTCCTTGCAGCTGCAGTGACCTGCCCAAGGAATAAATAAGTGTGTGTTAGTCCTGAACACTCTTCCTCCAAGATTACCTGAACTGAGCACATGAGGATGCCTCAGGGGTAAGGATGCTGAATTCTTAGGATGAGCTTTATTTTGTATGAGGTCACTGTAGAAATGTTGTTTCTAGAAGCTGTGGGGGAGCTGCTGCCCAGCGTGGGGACTTGGTGTGGGGACCCTGCAGCCTGGTGCTGGCCACCAGACACTGGGGACCAGTACAGGAACTCTTCTGTGAGAGCTGCAGGAAAGAAATGCAGGCAGACATGCCTCCAGTGGTGTAAGGGAAGTCAACAGGTTACCAAAATCCAAATCACTGGAAAAGCAAGTGTGTGCTCAGTACAGGATCATCAGTGAGTGCTGTTGAAAAGGAAGAGAGTACGGGATGTGAAAAAGGAATTTTCCATGGATGTCTTACATGGTCCAGAAAATTTTCAGCCAATTTGATGCAATGTATTCTGGTCTTGGAATGGCACTGAGATGTTTTTTGTGTAATAATCCCCCTAGCACCGTGTGAGGGCTCCAGTCTGGCACTGATGTGTAATAACACTCACTCCTTGTTACATTCTCTGAGAGCATCAGCATCAGCTGTGTTTGGAGCAGGGGAGCTGGGGTTTGACTGGAGCTGGCTCCTAGGCAGGGAAAAAGAATTGAGAAGATGAATGAGTTCTTGTGACAAGAACATCTGGCTGTACCTCAGTTTCCTTCTATTTTAACCTCTCACTATTTTATGTTAATTTCAGTCTGGGTCTTCAAAGACATTGTATGTGGAACTTGCTGGAATAATTTTGTGAGCACAAGTTAAATTGATTAATATTTAAGGAGTTATACATCTTGTATGAAGTGAATCAGCTAAAGTGCTTCTTGTATTCGTGTTCTAAGGTAGACATCCTGCAGGGACTTAGGAACCCATACATTTTGTCAGTGGTTTGTAGCACAGCATTTGTTATACTCAATAGCAAACGTCCTGCATGCCGATGGCACAGGGAAAAGACATTCCAGGCACACAGACGTTGCCGTGGTGGGGAGGAGAATTCCCTGGAAAGCAAACCCCCTGAACAGCAAAGCACACCCTGCGCTCCGGCCGGCCGAGCTGCAAGAGCTTGTCTGGAGGGGACTCCTGTCCAAACTTGTCTGCTCTGTCATTCCAAAAGTGAACTTCATGACTACAAAATGAAAATATGTGAAAACATATCTTTGTCATGAAAATGGAGCTTGTATAGCTTATATAGTAGTGGTTTCTTACAGTTCTTTCCGTAAGATTAAAGAGTTCTTCTGCGTTGAACAAGCAGAACAAGAAGCTCTGAGCGAGTTTAATGGTGTTTAAGTAGTCTTTTATTTTTCTTTCTTCTACTTTTAATAATGATTGTGAGCAGGCTTCTGGATAAAAGTGTGAAGGCAATGTACTGTGTACTTGGTGGCACGGAGAGCCCTACACCCATCCCACATCCCTGCCAAGTGCTGTCAGGGTTTGTCTACCAAACTTCCAGCTGATGGCTTTAAAGCTTCCTTACACCCAACTGTAATTCTGCAGCTATGTCTATAAAACATCTTGTTTATGGTCTATAAGCAGCTGAAGATTAATATAGTTCTCCCTCTTATCCAAGAATCCTTTCTCTGCAATGTTCATTAATTTTCCTGGTGTTGGAATTGCCTTGCATGGTATTACTAGTAGTTTTCATTTCCAGATTCAAGCCTAGAGTGTTCTAGCTGAATGATTTTGTAAGAGATTCACTCCAGTGAACTGTTTTCATTGAAGATAACATACATTAAAGTAATGTCTCATGTAATAATGATAAAATTTGTATTTTTCCTGGTTCTGGATCAAAGTTGATAAGCATTGTCTGAACTCATGGCATTAAAATCAAAAGCATAGTGACCATCCGTTATGGCTGGCTTTACATTAGAAGGTTCCCTAAATGTTGAATTTCAGTCAGTTTGGATTGACTATGGTCGTTTTGCTGGTGGAAGATAAATATGGAGACTTTCCAGAATCTTGTGCTGTGGTGTCAGAAGTTTTGGATAATGCTTTAAAGTGATGAATGTGCTTTGCATGTGTTCTTGAAGTACAGACTTTTGGCTTGCTCAGCATATGGCCCTGAGAAAATTTTCCTGGTGGTGTCTCTGCTCTTTCTCCTTCACCCTTGGCCGCCCAGGCCAAGAGGAGCAGGTTTGTGCTGCGGCGTGGCCAAGAACAAGTTATGGGACAGGCAGGGACTCTCACTGCCCTGGTACCATGTGAAGCTAACCAACTGAGATGAAAAAAGAATTACACTGCTGGTTTTCTTATTCTGAAGGAATGTAACCAGCCAGTTAAAATGAACAGGAGCTTTTGGAGTCAGCCAGTTACATTTGCTTTCCAGTGTGAATAATTTGGTATGCGGAGAAATTGTGGCCTGTGGCCGAGCGGGCAGTGCAGGCTGAGCACTGGTACCTCCTGTGGGAGGATGAGCAGCTCAGCACTGCAGGGCTGAGGCTGAGCCTCCTTCAGCCTCCAGCCCCAAGTCCCCATTCTCACTGTGGACCATGCAGAGGGCCAGAGCATCATCAGCACTGCTGTTTGTCTGCACAAACCCTTCAACCATGGGATCTGACCTTTATTAGGTAATACTGAAGTCTCCTCTTGGTATGGTGAACAGATTTACACAGCTTTGAAATCTGACCCTGCTATTTCAGAGAGAGTGCTTGCTTGTTAGTCAGCTTTTAAACTGAGTCAATAATGTTCCTTGAAAAAAGACCCTGAAGGTCAGACCCTGTCTTGTCAATGCCATGTTAACCCCATTAGTTTCAGTGAGGTATACATTCATTTTAGCTGTATTGCTCCTCTGATATTACTTTAAAATGGTGAAGGGCAACTGTTAAGCATCTGAAATTTTAAAAATTAAGTGCTGTCTTTAAGAAAGAACTCCTTACATCTCACATAGGCATACAGCAGTTGCTTTCACTTCACAAGGCTTCCTTTGCAGTAACAAAGCACTTAGTTGTTTGTTATATTTTTTGGTCAGACTCAAATTCCTCTCCCAGAACTTAATCTATAGTAAACGAATACCTCATAAACCATACGATCACTATATAAATACATTATTTTAGCCATTTGTCTCTTTTGTTTGTGAATTCCCCAAACTGAATGTCTGCGTAATGGACATTTATGGCCATGCAGTTGATAGCACAGGGCCCCTGTCACCACACGGTGCTGAGGGTCACAAGTGAGCTCCTCTTCCCATGACAGGCAGGAAAGAACTTGATGCCTGCTCGTCCAGCATCACCAAACACATTCCTTTGGGAAAGAAGAGCTGGTGTTGATTGATTAATATGCTTCCCCCACCCTTGCCAGGGTCACAGAACTGAGATTCCCACTGCTCTGTTTCAAATGTGGCACAGACAGCTTCAGACTCCCACAGAAAGTTAATCATGCCCTTGAAAATAAATATCTGGACTATGATTGGTTTTGTGCCATATGGTCAGCTGGTCAGTTTTAGACCCAGAGGAATTGCACAGTTTTCTAAGTATATAGCATGAGAATTGTCCTTGCGTGCTGCATTCATACTAGGTCAGAATGCTGCTTGTCTTGGAGCAAGTCTGCTGAGTCCTAGTATTAGTGAAGAAATCTTCACAGCAGTTTCTATTTTATATTTTAATGGCAGGAAACATATATATATATAATATGTATATATATAATACAATCAAAGAATCAATAAGGTTAGAAACTAAGACCCCAGAGATCATCAAGTCCAAGCTTTCTCTTCTCTCTCTCTCACTCTCCTGCAAGGTTCAGGAAAGAGTTCATTCCTGGAGGGCCAGGGGACCACGCTGCTGATGCCATGGTGATTGATTCTGTTCCCTAAGATGAACCTCCCCTTGAGGTTTCCTAACCCCTTCTCATTTGTTTTGGCTGGCTGTTTGCTGCCACCTTGCTGAGATTTTCCTTTTGCTGCTTGAGTCTGCTCCAGATTCAGAACCTGAAAGCTGCCAAAGCTCATGGCAAGTGAGAGGGAACGAGTGTTGGTGCAGTGCAAGGAGAAGCCAGGCTGGCAATGGGTGTTGAGGGTGTTTTTGGTATAGTAGCCCACTCTCAGTGTGGGCAATGTCTTGCCTTATCTGTGCATTCTCCCAAGGATGAAAAGCAAATTATCTGCTCTCATAACCTGTCCCCTCTCTGCTGCTCCATCAGTTCTAGTGTACAGTGCAGGTTTGTTTGGCCCTGCCTCTCATGGGGCAGAGAAGGTAAAGTTTAACCTTTATTACTTCAGTATCTTGGTGTAATTAAGAGAAGGTGGCTCCGTGTGGGCTCCCTCAGCCCAGCTCAGAGGCCTGGCTGGGTGTGCAGCTGGGGGAGAGTCAGCGCAAAGCTGTACCCTCATGTGTGGATGTGCAGCTGGGCCCTACAACAGGAGTGAAAGCTGATGTTCTGCACAGACATTGCCCACACCATGCAGGATGAGTGTGCCAATGCAGCCAACACTGCTGGGCACGTGTGTGTGACTGTTGGGTATCAAACGCCTTAAAAAAGGGGCAGAGGAACTTCAGCTGTGTGCTGGGGAGCTGCCTGCTGAGGCTGGAAGGTGCCTTTATCTTGTTTGCCCTCTTATTCCCTGGTAGTAAAACTTGGTTGTTAACTTTCAAACTGCTGAGCAGCTTTTAACTACTTGTGTGGACTAAAAATGCACCTTCATCAGATGCTAAAATAGCTTCTAACACCTTCCCTGAATTAGTCTGTCAAGCAGGGGAGAGTTCAGTTCTGCAGCAGTGTGATGGATGTTGTCACAATTTATGTAATTGAAAATAAAACCTTTGTAAGCAGGAGTTTAGAGTGGCAGAATTGCTCCTCAGGTGTGTGTGGTGCTGTGGGAATGCTGGCTAGCTCAGTGTAAACACTTGGAATATAGGCAGAAGGAAATTTTGGCATATCCCTTAGAGTGAGGTGCTGCAGAGCCCCAGGGGTTTGGTCACTGGAGGTCAAGCCAGGGGAGGTGAAAAAGGGAACCTTTGCTTGGGGAGCTGAGCTGAGCCCCAGGGCTCAGAAAATCCTCAAAGTGATGGAAAGTAGGGCCTGGTTTGCAAAGCAAACACAGCACAGCAAATGCATTTGTGACTGTAGCTTGATAACAGGGATGTGTAAACAGACTGCACCTGGCTTCCTGTTTAGCTGCATTTTTCTTCCATAACTGCCACTTATGCAAACGGATTAATTTGACAGATTTCTGCCTTTTGTAGCAAGTCATGTTCAGAACAAGGAATAGTGTTAATCTAGAATGAGGTTAAAGTCACTTGTCAGGTGTTGTGCTTGTAACGAAGATGAATAAACTCTTCGCAGCATGGAAATGTATGCCTTGGACATCACCTACAAAATTAAAGGAGTGCAAAATTCTACAACATGTTTCAAATAATTGGATATATGAGGTTATTAGTTAGGGTCCGTTCCCTGGAGTCCTGTGGCTGTCCTAAGCCATCAACTTTCATTTAAAACATGGTTTTTTTAGAAAAATAGGAGACTCACAGTTTTCCTCAGAGAGAAAAACTAAATCTCAAATGTTTAAAACCAAACAAAACACACCGACCCTGTAAAGAGAGAGCAAATTAAAAGCTATTCATTAGACTTTACTGTTTAGATAAGATGTTTGGAAGGAATTCTTCCCTGTGAGGGTGGGCAGGCCCTGGCCCAGGGTGCCCAGAGCAGCTGTGGCTGCCCCTGCATCCCTGGCAGTGCCCAAGGCCAGGCTGGACAGGGCTGGGAGCAGCCTGGGACAGTGGGAGGTGTCCCTGCCATGGCAGGGGAGGCACTGGATGGGCTTTGAGAGATCCCTTCCAACCCAGCCCATTCTGGGATTCTTTGGTTCACGTTTCTGCTGTTGCAGTCCTTTCCCAGCCACCAAGGCCCTCAGGCAGGGTGGGGTGGTGGCAGGGCTGGGGTGGGGTGGCTGGCAGCCTGGGGACACCTTTCCCAGCAGGTTTGGGAACACCTTTCCCAGAAGGGTTTGGGAACACCTTTCCCAGCAGGTTTGGGAACCCCTTTCCCAGAAGGGTTTGGGAACACTTTCCCAGCAGGGTTTGGGAACACCTCTCCCAGCAGGGTTTGGGAACACCTTTCCCAGCAGTTCTTCTTGAGTGCACCTGCAGCACCTGAGGTCACTGCAACAAGGAAGAACCGAAGAGGAACCAGACAGCTTGAAGGAATGAGAGCCAAACTAATGCATTTCCTTTGCTGAGACCCCCAGAAGTCACTCGAGAGGGCAAAGGAAGCCTTGCTGGAATGTTCTGCAGGAGAAGGGAGATGAGCAGACAGGAGTGTCCCACTCTGTCACATGCCCTGAGCTGTTAAGAGGAGTGCCTGATGGGGCAGGCTGGGGTTTTGTGTCTATTTAACATTCAGCCTGGAGGTGGCTAAATGGGAATGGTTTAAAATAGCCCCACAGTTGCCACAGATACTTGTCTAAATTGAAAATAGAGGTCTGGCCTGAGCTTGGAGTGTGCCTCCAAAGCCAGCCTTGGTGTGGGCTAGAGGAGCCCCACAAAACTGTGGTGCTGCAGGGATTCAGCCCAGGATGGGGATGTCTGGATGTGTTTGATGTCACCAAGTAGCTCCAGCAAGGCTTTGCTTGGGCCTGGAGACTGGAAAGGGAATAATCCTTCATGCTTCAAACACTTCCCTCCCTTTTTTGCCCCGGGAGGTCTGTAGAGCTGGAAAAAACGCCATGGAATGCTGCTTTCGTGGCACTGGGTTTGGTTTTTATTTGTGAAATGTTACTGTGCAACAAAGCAGCAGCAAATGTAAAGCAGTTCAGCTGGATAAAAACACCCTATTAAGGTAAATTTGGTTTATTTGTCCCAGGAATGTGTAGCAAATGCGTGTCTAATTACAGATAAGCAACTAAGCCTTTCATCTTCTTTGGTGAAAAAAACTCTGCAAATAATGTGGAAAATGTTGTGGTGAAATGAATGAAGGTCTTTTCAAGGATTTAGTTATCACAGATGAGAGCCCCACTTAGGGGAATTGGGAATGTTTCTCCCTAGCCTCGGGTTGGATGGATGTTTTGGGACAATTGCAGCTGACTCTGGAAATGCCTCATTTTGAGATAACAATCTGTCCCTCTGCCTTTGGGGATCTCTGGTGTCATCTCTGGGTTTGGGATGGGGAGGGCAGGTCTGCAGGGCTCGGTGAGGAGGATGGAGATGCAGGAATCTGACTGAAAAGTGCACACTTAGCAATGTACCATGTTTCCTCTCCGATTTCTTGCTCTGTCGGTGGTAGAGAATTAGTGCTTAATAACTTGCAGGCTGTGGACAACAACCACCCCCTTAAACTGTTTACATTTCTAGATAAGGCTGGAGCTGGATATTCTTTGAGGTTCAGTCCTTCCTAAAATCTATGGGAGATTTTATAGCACTTATTTTGCTTTTATACCATATCCTGGAATAAATGTTTGTTCCCAAAGAGCTTTTATCTATTAAGAACCCCTGTTCATCCACGTCTACATCCCATTATATATGATAAATCCCATTCATGCCATTCAGCTTCCCAGCCTGTGAAAAGGCTCAATCAAGAGGCTTGTGCAAATGGGAGAGTTCAGAACTGGGCAGAAAATCAGATCCAAGGTGGAGCTGGAGTTCTAGACTCACTTAGATACAAGGAATTCTATCTAGCAAATATCACTTGAACAAAACATTAATTTCCCATTATAAAACATAATGTTGCTCTGATAATGGTTCCTGTTTTGAGTAATCCTCATTTCCTGCGTCTCTCTGGTGACTCATCACAGCAGAGCTCTCATCCATTCTGCTCTGCAGATGCTCTCAGGCTGCCTGTTCCCCATCTGACTCAGCTCCTGTGTATCAGCATCTCCTCCCATTGCTGTGGAGCTCTGGGGGTGTTTGCCTGCAGAGCCCTTCAGCCTAAGGATGACTGGTGCTCCTGGCTGCACTTTTAAATTTAACTCCAATTTTTAACAGGTTTTTGGTTAAAAATTCACATGTCAAAATTTCAGGTTGTCTCAAGTCTTGGATCTGGAGCTGAGAAGGCCAGACTGCAGAAATGTGTGTGTCTGTCCTTGTGTGTATCTGTGAGAGGAACCAGTCTTTCTTCCTTTCAGGTTTTCAGTGAGTGGTTGCCTGTATAAAGCATTCCCAAATGTGATGTGTGCCTCCTACAGCTTTAATTAAACATCAAGGGGTTAAAAGTGATGGGGTGCAAGGGTCTAAATGGAGACCGTACCCCTCAGCTGTCACTTCTGTAACAAGGCCTGAGCTGCTGCTGCTACTGAATTTTGTAGGTAAATATAAAGTTTTAAGAAGGCTGATGGGTGAGCGGTGAGCTAAGCAACAAAACCACAGGATTCAAAGAAATTTTTGCTGGAGCTTGGAGGGCTGCAGTGCTCTGAGGCGCCATGAGGTCCGTGCAGAATGTTCCACGTGTGAATTCAGAGCCCCCAGAGCTGTGGGCAGGGCTGGCATGATATTTGTGATGCCAGGGGAGATGTTTGTGAGCTCTGGGGTTACAGCAGAGCCTTTTCTGACTCTCTCTGCCCTTTGGGCTAAGGGAGAGGAGGGTGCAGGTGTTACCAGCTGTAACTCCCATCAGAATTACTTGGCTGTAAATAGGCTGTTTAGATTTCCCTCTGCTTTGTGTTAAAGGCTACAAGAATTGGTTGATGATGAAGAAACACTAAAATTTCCTGCCAGGAGGCTGGTGGGATGTGTGCAAGGAGGAATCTTGCACAGACGAGCCTTTCCTTCTCCTCCCAGCGTTCCCTCTGTGCTGCCCTAGGTGAGGTTTGGGCTGGAGGTTCATTCTCCAACTCCTGGGTAATGTTGCTGAGCTTTCTTTTCCTTTTTGAAATCAACCTCCCCCTCCTATGAGCGAAATGGAACCTGGTGTTCAACAAAGGGTGCACTGCAGTGAATATATAGCTGGTTGTGCTTGTCTGGGGCTTTCATTACTCAGGTGAAGCCCATGGAATTGGCACTGCCATGGAGCTGCCCTCCTGTCACCTGTACCACAGGATGTAGCTGGGACTCACTGCACCACAGCCTCTTTACTTTTAATCGACTTCTCCACTTTTTTTCTGGCAATACTTTAAGCTTCTTAGGTCATATTTGGGTAAAGTTTTCCTTTCCATCCTGAAAGCAGTTTCTAGTATTAAAAGTTGCACATGGATGAGAGTTTTCACTGAATGAATGATGACAGAGAGGAGAGTTTTGGGACAGTGCCATGCTTCATATAGTTCCTTAGATTGTCATGAGGTGGTTACCTCAGCTGTCAGTCTGTTAGGATTACATAACATTTTTAAATTATCTCCTTTCCTAGGGCCAAAAAATGATTCAGTCCTCTTGTATATTGTATTACCTCGAGCTCTTGGTATTTATTACATATGCAATCAAGAAAATAAGAGTCAGAGGCTTGCAGAGATTTATTAGGTAGCATTTAATAGCTCTCTGTTTGCTAGCAATTTGGTTCATCAGAATGAGGAATTTATTTCTGAATTGTCATTTAATGAGCAGATAAGCAGGTTTCTCTATCACTCTGAAACTGTGGGTTGTCACTTCAGGGCTTTGTTTTTACAAATGGAAGTTGTTATCTCTTGGATAGGTATCAGCCTGCTGTGGTAGTTTCCACTGGTTTTAATGGAGCTTGAGTTTAAATACCCCAGCTAAAAGAAGGACAAGAACCTTTCTCTTTAGAGATATTTCTTTTACTGTGTATTTTGTGCTTGATGGAATTTACACAGCCAGAACGAAATGATTTTCAGTTCTGTGAATAGTGACTTTTTACTTGGGTAGATTGTAATAGGACAAGGGGGAATGGTTTTAAACTAAAAAGAGCCGATTTGGATTTGATTTTAGGAAGAAATTGTTCCCTGTTAGGGGATGCCTTATGACACTCTAATAACTGGTTTTGGAAGGGCCAAGGCAAACAGAGTATTACTCTGTGACAAGGATTTATGTGACCAAAATGAGGATGAGCAACATGATATTTCTGTGTGGGAAATAAAAGTGGTTTATTAACTGAGGGACTAGCTGGGATTTAACAGTGCTGCTGAAACACTGCATATGTGCAGCTGAAGTTGTCTGAAAAGAAGGAAAGGAACAGAGCAGAGTTGTAAGAGGTGAATTCAGCACCTGGGCTCTCAGTCCCTCTCGGCTGTGTGTTACAGGTTCCACAGCAGATCAGAGAGTATCACAGAATTCACAGAATCACTGGCTTGAAAGAGACCTTCAAGATCATCGAGTCCAACCCAGCCCCACACCTCAACTAAACCCTGGCACCAGTGCCACATCCAGGCTTTGTTAAACACACCCAGGGATGGGGACTCCACCACCTCCCTGGGCAGAACATTCCAGAACTTTATCACCCTTTCTGTAAAAAACTTTTTCCTAATATCCAGCCTATATTTCCCTTGGTGCAGCTTAGGGAGGAGGAAATTCCTCCATTCTGGGGCAAACAGCCACAAGTTGCACCAGGGAAGGTTTAGGTTTGATATTAGGAAAAATTTCTTCATGGAAAGAGTTGTCAGGCTTGGGAGCAGGCTGCCCGGGGCAGTGGTGGAGTCACCTGAACGTGTTCCAGAGCAAGTGTGGAGGTGGCACAGGAATGGCTTTGTGGGGAGCAGGGTGGTGCTGGGCTCATGGCTGGACTTCTCCAATCTTAATGATTCCATGGTTCCTTTTGCCAGAACCTGGAAGCTTCTCTGTGAGATGGGATTTCAAAGCCAGGCAAAGCTGGTGTTCCTCCTCCAGGCTCTGAATGGAACACAGTGTATGAGACTGGAGGTTGTTTTAGAGATGTGCAGCTCTGTGGGGCATTTCTCTTTCACACACCATGTGGAAGGGGAAAAGCCAGAAGAGCAGAGGAGAATCTTTGTGCTGATCCAGTGGGGTGTCCCAACAGCTTTTAGTTTTGAGGTTTGTTTTTTTTTTTCTTTTTCTAATCAGAAATTTGCAATTTAAAGTCCCTGCTGCAAAGCCTGTAGATGACAGATGGGTTGAGGGAGCAGTGAGTAGCAGGGAGTCCTGCACAGGGCTGTGGGAATTGCCTGCACTTTAGCATGCTCAAATGAAAGGTCATTCCTCTTCAGCCAGGAAGGAAAAGGAAAAGCTAATTCTCTCTTCTTCCAGTCTGGGAAATTCACCAGCATTTCATCACACAGGGCTGAAAGCTGCCATGAGGCTTATGGAACAGAGAGTGGGGTGATGGACCCTTAGCTGTCGTTCAGTTTTAAGGCTGCTCTTCCTACAAACAATTGCTGTACACAAAATGACTTACCTCTGGGTCCTGGGCTGTGATGAACAATCCCTGTAGGTAAAAACTCATTTCTCTGATTTGCAGCTTGTGAAATCCTATGGGAAATAGGGAAAAAATGAGTATTGGGTTAAGGAGATAGAAATGGGCAAGTAATTGCAGCTTCCTCTCTGTTTTACAAATATTTGGCAGTGCAAATTCTCAGATATTTTCAAAGAAACACAGAATAGTATGTAAAGTGTGGGGGATTTTTTGGTCAATATCCATTTTTTAAGGAAGTCAAAAAGAAGTGTAGTAGTAGGTATAGTTCTTACTTTTTGTTGGCTTCGTGCCAGGGCAATGGTCCTTTTTTTAAAGCCTTTTTGTCCTTCAGTTTACTCCAGTTATAATTTACTTACAAATGTATTCCTCAGAAATGTCATTCAAAAGCCATGTGCAATGAGACAAGGCAGGTTTTTATTTTTCACACAGTCAGGTTAAGCTGTAAAAAGTGGATCAAACAGGACACATGGCTGGCTTCTTTGTTTTTTTCCTCCTCTGCTGAAATAAACTCATAGGTGTGTGGAGGTAAATCCTAACTGAGAGTGCTCATACCTGTGTGGGGTAAATGCTCCCTCAGAGTGCTCATACCTGTGAGCTGGAGCTGGCTGAGCCAGGTCTCAGGGAGGTGGGAATGCTGATGGACTCTGCTAAATCCGGCACAGGATGCACATGGTCTGCACCAGCTCCTGCTCAGCTGGGATGGCTGGGAAGCTCCAGTGTGGAGGGGCTGATCTGCTGCCCCCCTCCCAGCCGCAGGAGCAGTGTGGGCTGCCCTGGGGCCCTGCAGTGTCCCCAGCCCTGGGGCCAGCCCTGGGAACCATTCCAGGCTGGAGGGTCATCCCAGGACCTGGGTGTGTCTGGCCGCGCAGCTCCGGGGAATTTTGGCACTGCTGCGCAGAGCCATGGCTGCAGCCTCCCCTCCCTGTGGCTTGGCACCAGCCAGGCTTTTGGCACGAGGCTTTTGGCACGAGGGCTGGCAGCAGGAGTGACGTGGAGCAGGAACTCCAGCGGGACCTTTGGCCTGGCTGGCTGCAGGAGCAGGGCCCTCCCTGCTGCTGTCACAGCCCAGGGGACACCAGCCCCACCACACTTTTGTCTTTTGCCATCATCCCTGCACCCTGCATGCCTCAAATCCTGCCACCTACAAAGAGAAAACGAATGTGGTTTTTGGGGTAGTGGCTGGATTTGATGATCTTGAAGGTCTCCTCCAAGCAAAATGATTCTGTGATTCTGTAAAACATGAAAAATCCCCTTTTTCTTATATGGGGGAAGAAGGTTTGGAAGGGGGAATTTGTATTGTACCAGCTCTGGTAAGTGAAGATTACCACTAGTAAGAGATAAAACAGTTAAAAACATATCAAAAATGCATGTTGGCTTGGGTCCTGCTTTGAAAAAGAAAAAAAGTATTCTGTGATGTGTGATGGACCCATTTGTTTATCTGAGGTGAAAAAGGAAGGAAAAAGTCATCTGAGGTCTGTCTGATGTGAAGATGACCTGAGCTGTACTGTACAAATCTTTAGAGATGGGAATGATACCTCTTGCTAGCAGCCAAGACATTTCTTAAGGCATTGAGGAGATTTTCAAGATGTGCATAGAGAGAAATTATTGTGAGTTAGACTGCTGGGATTTAAATTATGGCCATGTTGAAGGGAAAGCCTCCTCAGCTTGAAACCATTTTAATTGATGTCAGGTCAGTCTGTCCTCAGAATTTAAAGTCATAAAATTGTTGCTAGAAAAGTAGATGCATTGCAGGGTGGAAGAATTGGGACAGGCTGGGCATTTGTGGAGGTGTGGCTGGAGTTGTACCTGCAATCAGCAATTAAAACAGTTATCAGTGATTATAGCTCAGTAGAATGTCAGATCCCTTGCATTCCTCCAGCAGGGCTGGTGCTGGATGGTGCTGGGTACACAGTTCCTAAATTCAGTTTGCAACTTGTTTCTGTGCACCAAACTGGATTGGGAAAATACTACATCAAGAGTTAGAAAGGTTGAGTCTTTCCTTTTACCAAACATCACTGGATGTCAAGCAAAGATATCAAATTTAATTGACTTTTTAAACACATCAAGTGTTTTGGAGCTATTCTGTGGAAATAGCATTTGGAAAGTTTTGCCTGTCCATGGCGTTTCTGTTTCAGTTGGATCTACATGGTGCTGGCAGAGAACAGGACAGTTTGGGCTTTTGGGGTGATTTTGTCTGAAGGCAGTTGCTGATTCTTGGGAACTAATGTAACCTTCTGTGTTTAAATGCCAGTGTATTTTCCTCATTTGCAGTTGTTTTTTATGTACCAAGTCTACTGTACAGAGGTTTGCAAAAAAAAACAAAACCCTTTTTTATGACTAATTCTCAGCGACAGTGGATGTCATTAAGCCTGTTGGTGTCATTGTAAATTGACATGAAGCCTTGGAAAGCTGGGAGTGGCTAAGCAGTTTTTCCACTCACAGGTAATTAGGAACCTATAACATGGGAGCATTGGTAGAGATAAAAGAATGTGGAAAGCAGAATTTTATTTAGGAGGCTTCTTTTCACTCTGTTCAGTATTGAACATTACTTCCTAAAGAATTAACTTTCCTCCATGAATCAAGTCCATGGAGTTGTGCTGGTCATAACTTTAACAGATGATGGTGAGGAAAAGTAATTAGCCTTCAGTCAGAAATGGTTACACTGTGTGAGGCAGTGGTGCTTTACACTGCGTGCACTGTAAATGTAAGTCATTTCAACATTGCTGGGAATTCATGAAGCTCTGAACTCAGGTTTCCATGTTCTCTCAGGTTCCTGAAATGTTAACTCTTGGGTTGTGGTGCCAGTCAGTTCCTGTGCTGACAGTGGGAATTAGAAGTCATTGAGAAGTCACTGAGCTGCTGCACAGGACTGAGATCTGCTCCAATTGCATGGATTCAGTGCAAGTGTCACATTACTGTGATTCCATCCCTGGCTCCAGGGGCTGCACACAGCAATTGTGCAGTGAGGTGCTGCAGCACGGACACAGCACGTGCAGGTGCTGCCAGCAGGACAGGGATCTGCTCTGAAACAGGATAAGGGATCTGCTCTGAAACAGGATAAGGGGTCTGCTCTGAAACAGGATAAGGGATCTGCTCTCCAAAAGGACAGGGATCTGCTCTCCAGGAGGACAGGGATCTGCTCTGAAACAGGATAAGGGATCTGCTCTGAAACAGGATAGGGATCTGCTCTGAAACAGGACAGGGATCTGCTCTCCAGGAGGACAGGGATCTGCTCTGAAACAGGATAAGGGATCTGCTCTGAAACAGGATAGGAATCTGCTCTCCAGCAGGATAAGGGATCTGCTCTCCAGCAGGATAAGGGATCTGCTCTTCCCCAGTCCCTGTGGAACACGACCTCAGGGTTCATGGCACTTGGAGAGCACTCTGAGCTCTGGTCCTGACTGAAAGCAGAACCTCTGCTGAGTCAGAGAGTGGATGTGCACAGAGGTTTGGGGCTAATAAAGGCAGAGAAATGTAGCATCAGTAGGGGTGGGTGAGAAATGTAGCATCAGTAGTGGTGGCCTTGCTGGACTGTTGTTTTGTGTCCTGACTTAGAGGGAAAATGATTTATTTTTTGGTTTTTGGGGTTTTTATTTGTTGGAGATTCTCTGAAGAGATATGGGAAAAGAGACAGGGTTTGAGGGGGAGATAAGGAAAAAGGGTCAAGAAAAATAGGGATAATGTGTGCAGGTAGGAAAGGGAGAAGACTAAGGGACTCTAGAGAGGAAAAGCAGTACTGAAACAGGACAACCTTCAAGGGTGAGAGCTGCAGGACTCCAGCTGGACACAGATGAGACTGTTAGTGCTGTAAGGCTGCTGTAGTTACTCCTGTCTGTCCCAGCAGCTGGGTCACTGCTGCTTTTGTCACTGTGAGGCCATCCCTGTGTGACAGCCCTGTCTCCGCTCCTGCAATATGCCTCACACAGGAAGATTGAAGAGAGGGGTCCTAACCTGGAAGATGTGGATGGCACTTTTCTGTTATTGAAAACGGAATATTCATATTTTTTATGAGAGCTTTTGTAATAAATTGCCTAGAAAGCTTGTGATCCCAGTGGGGTTTATACTGGCTTTTGTCAGATAGCCAATCTTTCACTATAATGTGGTTGCAGCACATTTTACTTGAGTTTATAAACAAACAACTCCTCCCTAAAAGCAGCCTTGCCAGTACACTCTGTTGGTGGTCCTAACCCTTGCAGAAGGGAGTGCAGCTCCAGCTCTTGTCCCACAGTTCTGGAGCTGCCCCTGCCTGGCAACTTCAGCCTTTAACTGTGCTGCTGCTACAGAAAAACCTTCTCCCATGACCTTGTGCTGAGCATCAGAGCCACAGGGACAGTTAGACCTCAGAAAGCTTTATCTTATCTATGGGAAGGAGTGGAATATCCTTCAAATCAGAATGTATCTTAGATAGCTGCAGCTTGTGCTGGTTGGGTCAGTGGCCTTCCAGAGTGTTGAAAATGTTGAGATTTTACTTCAAATTGTTATAAGGAGTCACCTGTCTGATGTGAGAAGGGTTTCAGGCTTTTGTTTTGGTTTGCAGACACCCCAGGGATATGTGTTGATACACTGCTATCACCATTTATACCTCTCCTTCCCTCCACTCCTATCTCCTTGCAGATGTACAGAGTGGCAGAGAGGTCAGATTGTGAGCTGTGTTTCCAGCTCTGTAGCGGAGGGGAGCAGTCCCTCACCTCTCCCCACTGTGTGCCTGTGTTCCATGTGAAAGCTGATGTCTTGCAGGGATTGGGAAACAGCTGACAGTTCACCACCAGTGTTTGTTGGCTGGGAGAAGCAGCAAGTTCAAAGGTGACCCTGTCCCCTGATGAGGAAAGCTGCATTCTGTGGGGATCCACAAAATGAGAGGGAAAATTAGAAGGTTTTGGGGAAAGCTGCAAAAAGCAAACCTCAAATAC
The DNA here is from genome assembly GCA_039654755.1 of Calcarius lapponicus. Classification (NCBI taxonomy): domain Eukaryota; kingdom Metazoa; phylum Chordata; class Aves; order Passeriformes; family Fringillidae; genus Calcarius; species Calcarius lapponicus. The sequence goes on along the minus strand of CM077475.1, from coordinate 372,115 downwards.
AGCAGAACTGTGAGAGCTAGAGCTAAAGCAGCAGCCATGAGATGGGGCAGCAGAAAAATTATTTAAACTGTAGAAAAAGCAAAAGCAAATCGAACAATAGCCTGTGTATTAATGCTTGTCTAAATAGCTCTCTAAGCTGCAGAAAGTTTATCTAGCAAGATATTAAGAAAGTTAAAGCTTAATAATAAAGCTCTGTGTGTTGTGTTTTAAAGATTACAAGTAGGTATTGTATTCAAAATAAGTAAGCATTGTTTTAACTAAAGGTATGTGTGCTTATGGTGATTGGATAGAACTACTGTCAATATGCTTTTGCTTTGTGTGATTAGCCAAGAAGCTTATAAAGTAAGTTGTAACATTAAGTTTTTTTAGCCTGCTGCCTAGAATGTGAGCTACTAGCATCTTCCCATTGTCATAATCATGTCATGAGACTGATGCTGAAAAATAAACAGCTCGAGGCACTTTGCCCAGCAGCCCCGTCTCGTTCAGGTCTGTAAATAGCCCCCCTTGCCAGCATTGTCACATTCCGTGCAGGGAGGGCTCTGGCCGGTGCCCAGAACGTGCCCTCCGCTCCCAGGGCACCCCACACGCTGCCCCAGCGCTTCCCACTGGCTCTGGGCCAGTCAGCGGGGATGGGGCAGGGGCTGGGGCAGCTCCTGGCTGCCAGGGACAGCCCATGGTGCCAGAGCTCGTCTGCAGTGCAGCACTTTCGTCCCTCAAGTCTCAAAGGGTTTGAGTTTGTCTGAGGTAGGAGAGGATTTCCCCTGGCAGGGGTTGGATTTTGAGATGAGGCTTAGTGGGTGTAAATGTGACCTGTAGGCTGGTAATGAGGGTACTTCCCAGAGGAACTCGTGTCCTTTCCTGTCTCCAGGGTCCCATTTGGGATGTGCAGGATGTGCTGCTGGCTTTGTCAGAGCCCATTCTCAGGACAAGAGCTCTTTTGGGAGGTTAATAGGAAGAAATTGTATCTGATGAGGAAGACGAAGGGATGCCACTGGCACTTTACTGAGATCTATGGGTTTGCTTGTCAGTGCTCCCTAGTGTTGTATCTTGCTTTTAAACATCTATTTCACATCCATTTGTGGTTGCAGACACAGCAGAGAAAGGTGTAACTGCTGAACTGAAGTAAAAACAAAATAGATCTCGGCAGCAAGAAGTCGAAATTGTAACAATGGCTGGAGAGAGCAAATAGTATGCAGGGTCCTGCTTCTATGGAGTAGTTTATAACAGACCTATTTCTATGGAGTAGTTTAGGAAAGACCTATTTTGTGTTATTGAATTAAATTCTGAGAAAAATGTGAAGTATTCTGGCCTTCCTCAGTGTTGTACTTGTGTGTGTGGGTGTGCAAAACTTGGTGATGCTCCAAACCCTCTCGGCACCCAGAGCCCAGTGTTCCAACCACTTCTATCCCCTCTCCTGGCTGATGACTCAGCAAGTTATTGTCTTTTTCCAGCAGTGTCCAGACTTGTCTGCCTTAAAGTATCCAGACACTTTGTTCCTTTCTTCTTGCTGCGTCACCACAAAGGGCCTCACATGGATCTTATTTTCAACAGCCCCTGGGCAGCACTAAGGCTTTACTCTCATCACGAGCTGTTTCTAACCTGGGTAAAAACCTTCAAAATTCAACCATCCTGATATTTTGATCATTCACGTATAATTTGCACAAGTGCTGTGTGGGAATGGACATTCCCAGCGTGTGGTTAAATATTGAAAAAGAGAGAAACTGAGAAGTGCACTCTAGTTATTTACACACAACTAATAAAGACTGGGGTTTTTTGGAAAAGTGTTGATGAAGTGGTATGTGAAGTTCTGCCTCTTTTAATATTTTCCTTTACTCTGTTTTAGGTGTCTCTAGCAGAAAGTAACAGTAATGAGTCTTTGTGGGAGAGATGAAGACTCCTCCACCCTTCATTAGAATTTGCTGCCTTATCCCAAATGGTCCAAAACACATTTAAATCACATAGTTGGAGCTTTTCACAAGTCAGTGCCTTTTCTCTCTCTTCAACTCTGATTCCAAACTGGAATGTGATCGGGAACGTAAATTCCTTTACAAGTGGCTGCAGCCTGTGTTGTCCAAGTAGGAAATGTGAGCCAGAGTGCACTGCAGGAGATGGAGCTGCAGCTGGGGTTTAGCTTGTGCCTCTTTTAGGCCGTGCATGTGGGGTGTGGAGCCTGCCCCAGAGCAGATGTGTCTGTCTCTGGCTGCTCAGGAGCAGCAGCAGGAGTGTGAGCAGAGCCTGATGCCGGCTGTGTCCTTGCAGCCGTGCTTGTGCTGGCTGCAGTGCTGGCTACACAGGGAGGGACAGGGACTGGGGCTGTCCCTGCAGCTGAAACAGCTTCTGTAGAGACAGATACAGGCTGAAATACTGATCATAACAGGCTGAAATGCTGATCTGTCCGCAGCATCCTCCTGATTGTTTCATGCGTTGCACATGCAGCTGTTGCTTGTTGGCTGTTCCCTGCAGGAATCACTGTCCCACCCGTTCTTGCTGTGCCTCGGCGGGACTGGGGTCAGCAGTGGCCTTCAGCTCTGCCTGAGCTCCATCAGTGCTGCTGCACTAAGGACTGGCCTAAATATTAATATGTTTATATTTACTCTATGTATAAATAACCCCAGGCTGAACTGGAGTTGCTCAGCCCGGAGAAAAGGAGGCTCAGGAAGAACCTTCTGTTTCTCCACAATTCCATGGCAGGAGGGGTCGGGCTCTGCTCCCAGGGAACAAGGAACTGCACAAGGGGAAATGGCCTCAAGCTGTGCCAGGGAGGTTTGGACTGGATTTGAGGGGAAAACTTCTTGATGGAAAGGGTTGTCAAGCATTGGAAAAGGCTGCCCCGGGCAGTGGTGGAGTCCCTGTCCATGGAAGTGTTCCAAAAGAGGTGTGGATGCAGCACGTGGGACATGGTTTAGTGGTGGTGGTGCTGGCCTGATGGCTGGACTTGATCTCAGGTCTTTTCCCCAGAAATCTTAAGGATTCTGTGATTCTGCATTCAAGGACTTTGTGCTTGAATTTGGTAAAGGAGCAGGCAGTGCCTGTAGGCTTCCATGGGCATGGGGTCAAACCCCAGCTTTAGGTGAGAACAGCCACTTCTGCCAGAGTTTACAATTATTTTCAAGTGTTGCCTTGTTGGAAAGTGACTTCAGTAGCAGCGCTGGCAGGTATTCCAGGAGTGTCATTTATCCTGATGAACACATATGTGAGGGACTTGCTGCTTTTAATTAGGAACATAGAATTGAAATAAATAGTAGGAATTTTGTGTGCAATCTGAGTGGTGTAGATTTTTCACCGGGAGAAAGGACTTGGGGAATTGAACAGTTCATGTGTTTCTCTTGGTGTGTTGTGGGGTTACCCTGAGCTGCACCCTGGGCAGTCTGAGCTGGAGGCAAAGTCTGAAGTAGAAATGAGCAGAATGGTTCACCCAATCCCTGCTGTGTGAAACCACAGTAACAGCATCACACAAGGTGCTTCATTTAGAAGTTAAAAACTCAATTTGCCTAATTTCTACCCCAAGCCATTACTTTCTTAGGGAACTAAACCCCCTTCTTTCCAAACATCTGTGGTTGAGACATGCTGCATGGCAAAGGAGAGAGATTTCCTGCTGTGCTTCCTGCTAGGGCTGCTAAATTCCCCTGGAACAATCTAAACATCATTATCAGCCCATTCAAATTAGTATTTCCTCCTACTTCTGTAAGGGATAAAAGGAGGTTTGTTTCCTTGCTGTTGACTTAAGTGTCCCACTGAAATTCCTTCACAGTAACTGCTCTGGCACTGGGTGCATCCTTGAGAATTTAAACCTCCTTGGGGTTACTGGATCAAGGCAGAACTGGGAGCCATCAGCTCTTCCAGCCTGTCATTAATCCAGGAAATGCCCTGGGCCACAATCAATACTGCTGAAATTCTTGCCCAAACCCTGATTACAAAACGTCATAAAGGAGAGCCTGAGGAAATGAGAGATCTCTTCAGAACATCATCGTAAAATAAGGAACAATGTAATTTATGATTATAAACCTGACAAGGACTAGCAAGGAATCCTGGAGGGTTCCCAAATAAGGAGATGGAGCTCTACAACAGCTCTTCTGTTCAGTTTAAGCATCCCTGCTCACTAATTAGAAACTCAGTGAAACTCAGAGGTTTCCTTCCTCTGCTATTCAGAATCCTTTTGTCAACAGCCCTCAGCCAAACAGAGCTGGAGGGCACATACTTGGTCAGGAGCACTCCTGGGGCTGTTCAGGTCACTGACTGCTGCTGTCACGTCCTTTCCTCTCTGTCCTTACCTTCTCCAGGTGTGCAGGCTCATGCTGAGGCTGAAAGCTGTGCTGAGCAATGTGGCAGAGCAAACAAGCTGGCACCAGCAGCTGGGCTGGGTCAGGGGGTGAATCTGACCCGTTTTCAGTGATGTTCTGAGCAGAGATGAACACTCAGGTCACTCTGATGAATTTTACAGTTTTTCTACTTTGGGTGAATTGGTCACGAGGAAAATGAAAATCTTGGTTTCCCCATCCCGAATGGATTTGAGACTTTGTCAGTGAACAATTTCTGAGTGGGTTCTCCTGGGGGGCAATGAGGCTGTGTATTTTTAGCCTGTTCTGTGTGTGCTCAACTGGTGGAAGCAGACTGAGCACTGGGCAGGTGCTGGGGATTTTCTTTTCAGTTGCCAGAGTTACAAAACTCAAAACCCTGAAGGCTCACAACAGCAACCTGAAGGATGTTTGACCTTTGGGGTCAGCTTCATAGAGCATCCGTGAGCAGTTCCCTATCCCATGTTAGCCCTGCCAGGGTGTGCACAGTGCAGTCTGTACCACAGCGTCAGATGTGGTTCAGAAATAAACGTACAATCCTCCTTCAGGCTTCCAACAAAAATACAATTTCCGTGTGCTTGGTGTGAGAATGAATAATATATTTATATGGATTGCACGATTAAAGTATGTTTAGTGGTTTTAGGCAATTGGGCTTTAAAATGGCACAGTAAGTTGGCTTGTCCTTGATCAACACTCCCAGTCCAGAACAAAGACCTTTTTCACTGCTAAACTTTAAAAATTTAAAGCAGAAACGTGTCTTAATGGATGGCCTGCCCTAACACTGCAGTGTGGGGGTGTGAATAGGTAATGGTGAAATGAATGCATTTTTTTCTGTAGATAAGCACACAGACATAAGGGGAACATATATACAAAATGAAGGCCTTACACACACATCTATTTGCTTCTTTATGTTTGTTTGCCTTTATATTTTTTAAGACAAAGGAATATTGGGTCTTGTAATGTAGTTACCATTACAAGCTCAGCTCAGTTTGTAATTGGTTAAGAACATCCTGGAAGTGCTTGGCTTACTCAGTGTTTGAGTTGCAGCAGATTTAGTGATCCTGCCTAATTTTCCCAAGTGCTTTGACAGGCAAGCCCTGACTACATTCCCTGATAAACACCACTCCTCCAAATTTTAACTTTAAAATTAAACAGGGCTGGTGGAAGTGCTTTGGAGAAAGGAGCCTACCTAGCCACAAAACAGATCATGCAAAGAGCTTGCTCTCCCCAAGATAAAATTCTTCAGACAGGAATTACAAGGATAATCGGAACCAGGCTTTCCAAAGCCTCAGCTCTTTTGAAAGTTAATAGCCAGCAAAAATATACTCTGTGCAATATCTGGGGAAGGAGGGCTGAGGGGGAAAATACAGCCAAGACTGGGCTGAAGGGCAAGAAACATTCTGCCTTCTCTGAGTTATCATTGTAACTGATGGCAGGATGATTGTGCATGAACTGTTCTGCTTCAAACTCTGTGGCAGAAGGATACAGCAAAATGAGACACATTCTGCAAGGCAGACAGAGGAATTGCTTGGGTTTGTAGCTGGTGAAAAGGGTTAAAAAAATTATTTAGTTGTGTCCCCCCCCCCCCCCCTTCTTTCAACCTGGATCTAATAAAGGATGCTGTCATGGAAACCTTAAAGACAGAACATTGTCTAAATTATCTGGCCTCTGCCACAGGTAATACAAGTTTTGACTTACAAGGATTATCCAGAACTAAAGCCAGAGGGAGTATTAGGTTGCTATTCATTGACACTTTGAACAAAATCTGCCAAACAAGCCTGGCTGAGGCTATGTTGATGTATGTCTCCACTGTATGGTGCACAGTAAAATGAACGTTCAGCTTGGGTTATCCACTTTTCATTGTGCCTTGGGGCAGACACAGCTCTCTATGTTTTGCCAAGCAATCCAGCATAAGGAATTTATGAAAAAAAGAATAATGTAGGAAGCAGAATGTTTTCATGTTGAAATAGAAAGCAGATGCTTCCCAAAGAATGAAGGCAATATAACAAGAACTTGTCCTGGGTGAGTGGTAGGATGGATTCCCAAAGAGACATGGGTACCTTCAGAGGATGGAGGAGAGTACAGAAAAACACTTTGCTGCATGAGGTTTAAAATGAAGGCAGGCTGCTCCAAGTGTGATGGACCTCCCTTGCACTGCTGTGGTGATGGCATGGCAGGCAGGAATTGAAGAGTGTGGTGGAAAAGGATGAGGCACTGAACTGAATCCAAGAGGTGTGTGCTGAGTGCTCAGCTCAGCCTGTATTTCTCCTGCAATCTGCTTTTCCATCATTTCCAAGGAGAGAAGCCTCAAAGATTGAGGAGAGCACGTGGGTTAATGCCCCATCCTGAGCAGTGAGCTAACTGTGGTTTGGTCATGGAAACACTCCAGCACTGCCCTCATTTCAGGGAGATTTAGAGTCAGACACGTCCTGAGCACTGAGGCACTTGGAGGAGCCTGCAGGAACCTGCACAGAGTAAAACCCTCTGCTCATTTATCTGGGAACAGGTCCTGGGAGAGCTTAACCAACCCCAATGACGTAAGTGATAGCTCAGTTTGGAGTGAAAGCAGCTGGCTTTGGGGCTGTGCTGTCATTCTCCCCTCCCCTGTCTTTGCCAAGATAAATGTTCTTCTCCTCTTTACCTTACTCATTAAAACGTCTCCCCTGCCATCCCAGATAAACCAAGTTGAGAACATGTTACAGTGCACACCTAGATTGTGAAATTCAAGGAGGGAGTTTAATAAAGCCTCTCAGGCTGTTGATAAGATAGGAAATGACAACCTGTTAAGAGGTAAAGCTACAGTACTTTATTATTTATTTATTAGAGCTTTAAATGGTGAAGAGATTGGAGCAGAAAAAAAGACCCACTGGAAACAGTTATTTTTCAGTATTTTAAGAACTCCCCCAAGTTGTCCTGTGAGGTTTTTGTCATTACTTTTCACAATATATTGCTTTATGTTGCAGGTATTTGATAAGGAAGTACAACTTATTTTTCTCCAGTTCTTGTTCAGTGTATGTGCTGGGTGCAAGTGTAAATACTATAGATTTGGCGAAGATAAACTACTTTCTTCAGGTGTAGGAATGGAATAGGAAGCTCCATCATAACAGCAAGAGCTCAGCTCAGTTTTGGTAGTATGACCTTTGTCTCTCTCCCATGTGAGTGCTGCTCCAGCAGTTAACAGCTGGAATTAAAGCCAGCAGGAAAGAGATGTGGGTGCCTGGGGGCTGGCAGTGCCCTGCCCGACACCCTGATCCTCCTGGTAGTTCTTGCAGTGCTCTGCCTTGCCCTGGCTTACAGATAATTGGTGTTGGTGTTAATACCAGTTTTGAACTTCACCTCGGCCTGAAGTTAAGTGATTCTGTCCAGGCCCCTGCACTGTGTCTGCCTTGCTTGGGTCTCTCTGTAGTTGAAGTTGCTATCTGAGACTCCTCAATGTCATTGCTCCTGGAGTAATTTTAGTGGAAAGGTAAATAATTGTGTGGGAGGCTTGGGTGGGTTGCTTGGTGTGGTGGGTCAGTCCTTGCTGCTCCCATCATGTGAGGAGTCGTGGACTCACAGAACAGTTTGTGTGCAAAGGGGTTTAAATCCCATCCAGTGCCACCCCTGTCATGGGCAGGGACACCTCCCACTATCCCAGGTGCTCCCAGCCCTGTCCAGCCTGGCCTTGGGCACTGCCAGGGATCCAGGGGCACCCACAGCTGCTCTGGGCACCTGTGCCAGGGCTTTATCAGGCTCAGTGAGGAAGTGCTGATGTCTTAAGGTTTGCTGTCTTTGTACTGAGACAAAAGAACCGCTTAGAAGGGAATGATGGATAAAGCTGCTGACAGCTCAGTCAGGAGTGCCGGCTCCAAGAATAGGCATTTGAATAACAGGAGTTATTCAATCGATGCAAATGCCCTGCAGAGCTGCAGACCCGAAGTGAGAATGGGAGGAAGCAAATTGGAGGTGTTAAAGGTGTGAAATGGTCTGAGTGGAAATTCAGGTGAAGCTGAAATCAGGAAAACTTCAGCATCAAGAAAGCTCTGGCAAGAAACTGAGATACTCTATCCCTTCTTGACCTTCTAAAGCTGGCTAATGATTTATCGCTCTGGAAACATAATTTGTGGACACTGGGAAGGAAGAAGGGGAGGAAAGTTTATGAAAACCCACTTTGTCTCCTTTGCTGCTTTAACAAACTTATGGTTCACTGTGACAGTGGCAGGAAATAATTTAGTAGCCTTTGACTGTGTGTTTTTCTCAGTTTGAACTTCAGCCTAACTTTTTAAAATCCAACCACCCACAGCAGATTTTTGTAGCTGAAATTCTTAACCTGTAAAAGCTGTGTGGATTTCGTGTGACCATGGAAAACCTGGATGTGTCCCTGGGTCAGCTTGAGGCCATCCTGCTGCTGCTCGGGGCTGGATCAGGCACTGAGACAACTTTAAAGCATAGGCAGGGAAGGGTTAAAATTCTCGGAGGGAAAAGGGTTATTTAAAATATTTGAATTAACTTCTAAGTGTCTTTAAAAGACAATACACCAGTTTTTGAGATTAGGCCAAAATGTTCTGTAGTTCATGTCTTTAGACTGATGCAGAGTGATAATTACAGGAGGTGAGTTTCTGAATTGCAAACAAGTGAGGAAACTGCTGCTGTTTTCTAGTACAGCCTTCACTTTTTTTTCCTTAGTGAAGATATCTATAAATAGCAAATTATCTATTAGCAGGTGGGTTGTGAAATGAGTTTATCTTTAAAGATTCACACCGTATATATAAAAAACCAAACCGGGATTATAGAGTTCTCAAACAAAATTACTTTGTTTTCCATAAGCAGATGGAAATCTGCTTCTAAATCTGCTAATATCATGGAAGCCCCAAACAAACAAAGCTCTGTTTGAATGTTTTTGTATTTCAAAGTCTGTTACACACAGAGCTGAAAATCTCTATCCAGCATAGAAGCTCTGTGATCCCCGGTCCCGTGCATGTATTTAGTTGTATATGTTTGTTCTCCCTAATGGAGAATTAAAATATCATAAATCTATGCTAATGTCTGTGAGTCCTATTATGAGTTATTCCATGTTCTTTTAAATTCCTGATGAAGATAAAAAGCAGTAGTTTGTTTATTTGATGATAACTTCATTCTGGGTTTAATTATTCATAAGATCACAGCAAAGGCAATATATTTTGCAAATATGACTGTTTAATAGTATGGCACTTCGGTAGAGCAAGCTGATATTGAATCTTCAGTGAGGAATGAGTAACTCGCTTTTAGTTGAATTATAAATCATGTAGATTACTGCAATGTAGATAGTTAAATTCTGCTCTATTCTCATGTTCCAGCAAGAGCAACAAATGTATTTCAGCACTTGGTAAAATGAATGGAGTTTCCACTGAGCGAGTGAATTAGAACTGTGTTAAAATTTCACTGTTCTATAGCAATGTGTTGTAATTATCTGGTACTGGATATATTTCCTGCCAGTTTAACTGCATAGATCAACCCTCCAATGTCACAGAGCAACTCTTACACCTAATAGAGCTCTCAGGACTCAAGTATATTTTAAGGCTGCTAATGTGTTGTATAAAATGAGAGCATTGCATAGCCTGGGGGCCATGTGCAGATTGTTGTGGTGCCACTGCCCGGTGTGTGAACGGGAGCTGGGCAGGGTGGGGAACACAAATGGCTTTGGTCATTGACCCCCCACACCTGCAGGTCTGGTTTGGGCTGTTCCTCCCGCAAGGCTTGAAGAGAACAAAGTGCCCCAGGTCTGTGCAGTAGGTGCAGAGGATCCAGCAAATCCCATTTCACTGCAACTGCACATTTACATCTTGGGTGCAAATCCACAGAATCAAATGTGGGAGCTAGAGCAGCATTCTCCATGTCCATCTCTCATACTGCATCTTAGTGCCAGTGTTTCACAGTCAGAGTTATGGCTCCCAGACCCTTTTCATTGTATTTTTAAGCCAACTCAACCATGCAAGGCTGGGGCACTCTATGCTAACCCAGCCTGTGTAATGAGAGCACTGTTACAGCAGCATAATGACTAAATCAACTTGCACCAAGTGGCCAAGCATGATTTTTCAAGGATTTTGCTCAGAGTTGTCAAATATAGAATGTTCTTCAAACCATTTATGTAATTTATAACATTTAAAAGTCTTAATTTCCTTCTGCTGTTCCCCCCTGAAGGACGTCTCCAGGTGATCAATTATGTCAAGACGTTTTAGGTATCAGTTGTCTCTTGCTTTTTTTTTTTTTCCTTATAACCAAACAAAATGTGGAAATAAAGGGAAAAACCTCACCCTGAACAATCATTATTTTTAAGATTTTCTCAATTAAGAAGCAGAGTTAAACCAAATCCATCCCATACAAAATAATCTAAAAAAATCTGTGTGCATGCTTCATACAGGTTCCACAAAGGAGTTGATTGAGAGCTGCTGTGGAGCTGGCCAGCAGTGGGCTATAGACAACGGGGAGTGCACAGAAATCCCTGTAAGTGGCATGGATGGTGATATTTGCAGGTACGTAAGGTAAAACTGAACATTTTCGGTAAGCATAAAGAGTGGCCCTTGAAAAGAAATCAAATGTGCTTCATGGGATGTCCAGGAGACTGGAAACCGTGTCATTCATTGTCTGAATTATTTGTGGACTGGCAATATTCATGGCTAATTAGAAGCCAGGATTTCCCCCTCCGTTTGCCCAAAATCTAATCTAGATGAAAGCTTTTTAAGGTTTCTTTTTGTCTCTCCCATGAGCAGAGCACAGATTTTTATTTCCCGTTTTCTGCCCATCTGTGGAGTTGCAGTTCAGTGGGAGGGCAGAGCTTGGCAAGTGCTGAGTGCAGTGATGATCCGTGTGTTAAGGGATGTGTTCATTGCTCTGTGAGTGGCCCCTGGTTCTGCTGGAGTGGGACCATACCCTGATCCTGCTGCTGCTGTCAGCAGCACCTGCTCTGAGAGGCAGCCAGGTTCCCCCTGCACAGCAGGAGGACAGGGATGGGTGCAGGATAACCTGGACCAGCTGCAGTTCATCCCTGTACCTGCCCACGAGCCGGGAGCAGCCCTTGGGGAGGATGGAGACAAACCCACTCCAGACTCACATTTTCAAAGACTGATCCCGTCATTTAGAGCATTGAAAAACTTTGGCATAATCCCTTTTATCAAATTTAGTATCATTGCGCCTTTCTGAAGTTACTGGGAGATTGAAATTCTTCCTGCTGGGATCTGGCTGACATAACTGACACATACCAACTGTCCGTGAAGGAAAGGAAGATTAAAAATCCCAGCCTCGGCCTAAGTAGGTGCAAACCCAGTACATGAATGAGTTGCACCTGCACATCTGAGGCTGGTTGTAGATGAAAAAGCCAGATCCTAAATGTTTCTCTCCCTGTGAACCTACTGGGATTAAAAGGAATAAGAGATCAGGGGTTCAGTTTTCTTACTTGTAAAATTTCAGTTGTGTCCCTGTTTTAAAGATCTAAGCCTGCCCATAAATATTAGGTCTAAATAAAGCTTTTTATGTAAAAAAGTATTCAAGTATGTGGCCTCAGAGCCTGGAAAGCAAGGACAAAATCTTGCTGCTGCCACTGGGAGCTGTGCCAGTGAGCAGAGCTGGTGACCCTGCCCCCTCCAGCCCCAGGGCACTACCTGTGCTGGAACCCTGCAATTCCTGCAGCTCCCAGGAGTCTGCTCCAGCTCATCTCACTACCCAAAGACTGTAAAATCCCGGTTTGGTTTGGGTTGGAAGGACTGGAAGCTCATCCCGTTCCACCCCCTGCCACGGGCAGCGACACCTTCCACTGTCCCAGGCTGCTTGAAGCCCTGTCCAGCCTGGCCTTGGGCACTGCCAGGAATCCAGGGGATAGATAAAAGTAGGAAAAAAAAATAGTTCCTCTTCTGCCAGGATAGCTCTCTGCACATGTTCTGGTGTTCCGAGTGGGGTAATTGAGGTGGCCCTGGGACATCTGCAGGGGTGTGTGGGCTGTGTGACAGTGCCTGTCCCTGGGCTGTGTGTGTGTGACAGTGCCCCTGGGCTGTGTGACAGTGCCCTGTCCCTGGGCTGTGTGACAGTGATGCCTGTCCCTGGGCTGTGTGACAGTGCCCCTGGGCTGTGTGACAGTGATGCCTGTCCCTGGGCTGTGTGACAGTGCCCCTGGGCTGTGTGACAGTGATGCCTGTCCCTGGGCTGTGTGTGTGTGACAGTGCCCCTGGGCTGTGTGACAGAGCCCTCTCCCTGGGCTGTGTGACAGTGATGCCTGTCCCTGACAGTGATGCCTGTCCCTGGGCTGTGTGACAGTGCCCCTGGGCTGTGTGACAGTGCCCTGTCCCTGGGCTGTGTGACAGTGCCCTGTCCCTGGGCTGTGTGACAGTGATGCCTGTCCCTGGGCTGTGTGACAGTGTCCCTGGGCTGTGTGACAGTGTGCCTGGCCCTTGCAGGATTGCCCAGAAGCAGTGCTGTGTGTCCACGGTGAGGGAGAACAGCTGCCTGGCCGGGATGGTGGCCGCCAAGGAGGGGGACACGTGTGGCCCCGAGGACAGCGACCCCTGCGCGGGCTCCTCCTACAAGGTGAGCTCTCTGTGGGTGTGTAAGGCCTCCTCCTGCCTCAGCAGGCATTCCTGTGGGGCATCCTGCATTCCTGTGGGGCACAGAAAAGATGAACTTGCAGGAATGTGGCAGTGAGATGGTGCTGTTTGCATTTCAGCTTGCAGCCCCTTTTAAAACTTTGCAGTAATGTTGTTTTGAATTCATTTTCATCTCTGTTTTGTAGACCTAACTGGCTGTATTGCTTTTGCTTCCTTGCTTTGGAAGCAGCTGAAAAGTCCATTTTAGTTTTTATATCTATAGTGTAGAAGAATTTAGAAAATGATGGGGCAAAACTTAATTGAAGATATAATGTGAAACCCATTCCTGGGTGCTTTGCTTGGCTCCAGTGTTGAATTGTAGCCCCTTTCCCAGTTCTGCGCAATGCTGGACTAGATGAACAAGCATTTAGATGATGATGGAAGCTTTTGTTCATAAATAAAGGCAAACCGTTAATGGACAGCACAAATCACAAATCCTGAGCCACAGCCTCTGCTTAGATAAATGAGATTTGCTTTATGAGAACCAGTGGAGCCAAACCAATTTAAACCAGTTTGAAGATTCAGCAGCTCGCTTGTCCTGTTTTCACCAGAACAGTGCCTTTCAGAATTCATTTCCCTCTGATCATAATTTACATAGCTATAGCTCAGCTTAAGTGCAGCTTCCTGGGCTCAGCAGGAACCTGATTAGTTCTATCTGTTCTTTTACATCGCAGATTCTCCCAGATAATTGTTCACTGGAAAAGCAGGGAATGTGGACATCCACTGCAGGGTTTAAGGGTTAATTAGCTGTACTGATTTGTCATCTTCAGAACCATTGCTAATTTGGGTCTGAAGTCTGTCATTAGAGTAAAAGGAGAATTAGTGCATTCAGGAGAAGACATTAATATGTCTGAAATGTGACAGAATTGTTATTCTTAGGTTTTCACCAGGGGTTGTTTGCATGCCAGGCAGAGCCAGGCTGAGGAGTCAGCCTGATTACACATGCCATTCCTCAGGCAGAGGTGGGGAGGGAGAGCTCCATCATTCCTGGCTGAGCTGAAACCAGTGACAAAATACTCTTGTGGAATGGTTCCTCATGCCAGTTCCAGTGGGATTTTTCCTTTAAGATAAACCATCAGAGACAGTAAAATTACTGAACAGCTTTGCTCACCTATTTAGCTCGTTTAGCTCTTGAGTCATTGCAGCTACTGCTTGAAAAAAAAATCAATAAATATTGAGACTGTTGAGACTTCATATTACTTTAACATTACAGTCTGTACCGCTGTAATACAAAATAATGCAGCTTTGTACTGCTTTTTAATGCTTTGTATTTCAAGTAAGGTTTTCTAATTTTGTTGTAGTTAAACATTGTTTCAGAGGGAATCTAGCAGAAGATGCTGATGGTCCATAGTGGCGTTTCCCCTGATCTGTCTGTTCTTAGTAAATCCTGTGGCATAAATCAAAAAAGTTTGTCTGGAATGTGGAAAAGTTCATTAATTGCCTCAAAACCCAGCAAGATATTTACTCTGCCTTGCCAAAAGCCAGGGTTTTATCTCCAGGTTACAAACATTTGTAGGTCTTCAGGCATTTTAGATGTTTTCACCTTTTGCTTCAAGGTGAATGTGGCAGTGCTGGTTTTTCAGATCCAGGAGTTCAGCCTGTGCTAAGTCAATCTTGGGGTGCTTTAACTGTTATTTACTCTTAACACCAAAAGCACAGGCTTAGGGATTTTTCCTAGTGGATGGAGACTCCACAATGGTAAATCCAATTATGCAGAATTCCAGCTAAATAGTTTTGAGGGGAATGCAGAAAGCTGTGAACCAAAGAGTGGTTCTCAAGGTGGGTTTCTCAATTGCAAGGTAAAAATAGTCATATTTGCTATTAAATCAGTTGTAGAATTCCTGGGAAGTTCAAAAAGCAGCTAACAGAAAGTTGAGGCATTCCAATTTTTTCATTTTAGAAGGAACTTTTCAGAGAACAAGTTTTTCCACTGGAAAATGAGATAATTTTTTTCACCTGGAAAATATGTGTGCCCAAAGATGTATGACTGATTTAATACTCTCTGTCATGCCTGCACATGGGATAAATTGTTAATCAAATTATGACTGAAAGAAGCTGGGGTCTTCAATGAAAATATTGCACATTTTACAGTACTTCACAGTTAAAAACATATATTATCTTGAACTTCTATTTTGCATATTGAAGGTGACAAAACTGAGCTAAAACAAAAGACAAAAAAAAGAGAATTTGTTTTCATAAAATTTGAATTTGAGGGTTCTGGATTTGGGGAGGATGGCAAGAGGAATTTTTCCTTTTCTAGCATGACCGCAATTTATTATTGCTATGGGTTTTGGTTTTTGTTTTTTTTTTTTTTTTAATATTCATTTGAAAAGATAATTTAAACCTATTTAGTGTGCAAAATAATTCATCCTCTTCAAGGCCCATAGTGTAAATAATTTTTCACAAGTTTATTTGGGCACGTGAAGGGAGCTCCTTATGGCTTTGCATATTTGCAGATGTGAGTAATGTCTGCTGTTTATGGTGTTTGGGGATTTCTCAGATTAGGAAGCAGGGCCATAAAATGTGAGCTGCAACCATCAGTGCTGGCTGAACATGCCAGGCTGTGCACTGAGTGTGAAGTGCTCACAAAACCCCAGTGCTGTCCTGAAAAAAGGGGCTCAGCAGAAGAGTTCCTGAGCATTGAGCTGGCAGTGGATGCATCTCCCTGCAGGAGACAGGCTCTGGATTAATGGGAATGCCCACCTAGGATTTCTGATGATGGAAAGTGATCCCTCCTCATTCCCATGCTCCTTAGAACACTGCTTCTCTTAGTGCCTTCCCAGCTCAGGGATCTCCCTCCTGGCAGCTGCTCTGTCCCTGGAGCTCCTGCTGCCAGCTCGAATCCTGCCCTTCATTTCCCGTGTCTGACCCCCTTCCACAGGGTGAATGTTTGAACAGGCTGGAGTCTCCTCTCTGGGCTCAGGGAGGCTCCTCCAGTGTGGCTGCAAACTCTGAGTGAGTGGGTGACTGTCAAAGGGGCTGCAGAGGGAAAGAGACTCTGTGCTTTTCTGGCAGTGAAACATGGTATTTATAGCTAAAATACATGAACAAATAAATCAATAAATTAGGGGTGAGAGGACACTTAAATTCAAATCCACAAAGGCATCTCCAGCTCAGGTGTGACCCCTGTTGTCTCTGCAGCAGACTCAGCTCCTCAGCTTGGTTAGGTATCCACTGTGCATCCACAGTGTGGACTTTTTGAGTTTGGTAGCATTTATCTGATGCCCTTTTGTGCCCTGACTGTGCAGTAGATTTGTCTGGGACTGAATAAAGCAGCACACAGTTTTTGCCTGCCACCTGCAGCAGAGCAAGCTGCAGGAGGTGGGAGATGATCATGTCAGCGAAGCTGCTGTTCAGGTACTCTGAGGAAGGAAAGAAGAGGCACAGAGCTCATCAAAGACACCCTGGCCTCCTCCAGCCAGTCCCAGCAGGATGCTGTCCAGCACAGCCAGGTAATTAAAGGTCAGAGCAGGGCTGTAGTGCAGAGAGGAGAGTCTTTGCTGGCACCTGACAGGGCTGGGATGCCGCTGACCCTCCTGTCTGTGCACGTTGTCTCCAGGTCCTGTCACACGGCTTCAAACTGACCATGGTTTGAGCTCTGATGCAAAGAGGCGCAGATCTGTATTATTTTGTTTATAATTTCTGTTCATACTACACACAGGCAAGACCTGGGGGGAGCAAGATGTGCAGCACCACTCCTTCCTGGCGTGTGGAGCTGCTGAAATCACCGGCACAGCCAGACTTTGTGTTTGTTGTGGCTGCAGTTGACCCGTTGGTGCAGAATGGCAAAAACAAGCACAAGTAAAGCTTTGATGTTTACAACTGTCCACACTCCAAATGTTTTTCCAGATGCTCCACTGCTTAGGAAACTGCAAATCAGTTCCAGGTGTGTGTGGGCTCATCCTTGAAGCTGTGTTAAATCACAGAATGGAATTGTTAAGGTGGAAAAAGACCCCTAAGACCATCAAGTGCAACTGTAAACCCAGCACCACTGCCCTGTTCACCACTAAACCATGTCCTCAAGTGTCACATCCACACATTTTTTTGAACCAGGTGTGGGGACTCCACCACTGCCCTGGCCGTTTGCTCAGTGCTTCTAAATGCTGGTGGCTGATGTTCCCAGTGCCCGTGGCTGACCTTCCCCTGTCTTGCAGCAATGCTGTGATTGCTGCAGCCTGGGCCTGCGCCTGAGGAGTGAGGGGAAAAGCTGCGAGTCCAACATCAACCTGGGCTACCCCTGCAGCCACGTGATGCTGTCCTGCTGTGAAGGGGGGGATCACTTCGTGCACCCCGAGATCAGACGGCATCCTGAGCCCGTGCCCACGGTGACCCCCGAGAAGGGTGAGTGTCCTTTTGTCACTCAGGGCTCTGCCTCTCACTGAGGGCCTTCAGCGAGCTGCTGGAGGGAGCAGGGCATCAGGGCACAGCTGCTTTCCTCTCAGATCTAGCACAGGTTGCCTTGTTCCCAAGGCAGGTTGGAGAAAGCAAAGAATCTCATCCATAAATATACCTGAGACCTCACTGAGCAAGGAGCTTTGGCATTGCGTGTTCAAGAAAAGTTGACTGAGAAACTCACTTAAGGATTAATTTTAATGTCACAGAAAGCCTTGTCAGACTTGGTCAGGAGTGGAAGCAGGTGGTGCTCCAGCTCTGGCTGGTGTTTAAAGGCAGTAGGAAGGACAGCCATGTCACTGCTCAGTGGCTCCCAGGCTGCTGCTGATGCTAATATGGGAGAAGCCAACAAATTGTGATGTTGGAAAGTTTCCAAACCAATTGAATAACTCCTGAAATTTGGAATTCAGTGTGGGGCCAGTTTCAGCTGGGGCTCAGCACAGTGCCTTAGTTCAAATGTCAGTGGGAATGGGGTTGGCAGTGATGTGCAAGGTCAGCTTGTGACCTCCCTCGTGACTGTTTCTCAGTGGCTCTGTAAAATCTGTCCCTGCAGCCCTGGGGAAGGAGGAGGTGGCCCTCCAGCACAACGGTGTTGTCTCCAGGATGGGTTCCTTTGTTCTTACCCTTGAAGTAACTGTTTTGGGTAGTTCTGACTTTTCTTGGCATTTTGTGCCAAGGCCAGAACAGCTGTCAGACATGTTCTGCTGTAGTTTCAGAGAGGGAGGATCACCACGAAGCGTTGTCCATCAGCAGTGAGGCTGAGCTGTCCAATAACCTGCCTGGAGATGACCTGGATGAGTGTCTGCTCTACGGGGGGGAGCTCTGCCAGCACCTGTGCATCAACACCGTGGGCTCCTACAAGTGCTCGTGTTTCCCAGAGTTCACCCTGCAGGAGGATGGCACCAGCTGCGCCCCAGGTGAGAAGAGGAACATGAAGGGCGGTATCTTTATACCTGCACTCATCAGCCAAGCTTTTCTTTAGTTTCTCTGCAGGTTCTCTTTTTTAATGGGTGTTGATGCATGGATGTGTTCGGTAGAAATTGTAAAATATAAAGAAAAATGGTAATTTAGGACACTCAGTTACACCTTATTTTTGTGTTTTGGTGGTATGAGATAAGGGTGGTGTTTCATATGTTCAAATCAAGAGTGTTTGCACTTTTCAGATGGGGATTTGTAAAGATTTTTAAAGAAATACCTGTTTTTCTCAGAGTAATTCTTTATTTCACAGTTAGGTTTTCTTTAGATAAGTTTAGATAAACTTAACTCTGTTCAGACAGACAGCATTGCTTCCTGAGCTTTGATTTTTATCTAAAATCATTAACATCCTTCAGTGATAACAAACTCCAAGTTTGTCTAGTGTGGTGGAAGTCTGGAAAAGAAAGTCAGTTGTGTTGTGATTGTTTTGATGTGTGGAGTTCTCCAATGGCACAATTTCAAGTCAGATAACCCAGAAAGTTGAAACCTCATATTAATTACAAGTGCTTTCTGTTATTTAACAAGCAAAAGCAGTTTTTCCATCCAATGACAGAACTCCTTAGGCTTCTAATCCTCTGCCCAAGCCAAACAATGAGCATTGTGTATGTCATCCTTCTCAATGTGGTGTTACAGCATTTACCTCAAGAATGCATTTGACTGTTCCTGTGGCAGCTGTCTGCTCTGCTTATATTAAAATTCTGGGAAAGGAACCTAATCCAAAAGAGGCACAGAAAAGTTCTTATTTTAGCACTGCAGAATTTGGCCTCACTGCTCACCTGGGGTGTATTTATGGTTTTGCTTTGCTTTGCTGTTCTTCCAGCAGTGCCTCTGTGAGGTTCTGGGTGAAGCATCTTGTGGTCTGGGAAGTCGTGTTCCTGCAGATCCGCAGGGCTGTGCTGCTCAGGGCTGTGCCCAGGGGTGCAGAGGGGTTTGCAGAGCTCACCTGGGGAATGGCACTGTGACAGGGGCAGGGCACACCCGTGGCACCTCAGAGGTGCAGGGCAGGGGCCAGGGCAGGGAGGGCTGGTGCTGCCTTTGCTATGCCAGGCTGAGGGAGGGTCAGGGAGGGGATTGGGAACCTCAGTGGCTTTGCCTGGCTGAACCATTCGTGGCACAGTGGCCTTTCAGTTCTCCTTGTCCCTGTGTGTCTGTGCCCATCGTGGGCATTCCTGGGGAAATCATTCAGGCTGTGCCCCAAGCAGGGGAATTTTGTTTGTCTCTGTTCCACAGCCTGGTATGTGTTTGTGCTGACTTCATTTGTTTAAGGAAATCACTCTTCCCACACCCCAAACCTACACTGCAGTCACCCTTGGTCATTTAAGGTTGTCACTGTTTTGGGGATCACACTTTGCTCCAGGTGACCCTTGAACTCAGTGGGGACATGACACATCCCTCTTAAGGGACAATTTAGCCCTGTGGATTTAGGCTTCTGTTTTGATGATACTGATACTCTTATTGATGTAACAGAGCTCTTTTTTTCCTGATACCTTTTACATTACTGTCTGTTGAAAATATTAGTGGCAGACAGCAGCTGTCATGTTTTCCACTTGGCTGTACAAAAGTCATTCCAAAGTACCCTGTGCTTGTAAAGATGTTTGTTGTTTGTCTGTGTTGAAATAGGATGGACAGGATAAGGTCAAAGCTTGGGTTTTTTCCATCAAATACCGAATGAAAGACAGGCAGTGTATTTAAAATACAGCAAATGTTTTGAAAATGAAAATAGCACTTTGTAGTTAATTCAGATATTGCAGTACTTTACAGAAGTTACTGTCAGCCAGGCTCTCTGATGTGTGTCCATGATAATTTGTTTCCTTCTCCAAACTGTGATGGAGTGGGATGAATGGGATCACCCCTTGCTGTGGGGTGTCTGGTGGGGATGGTGCTGTCCCTGATGCTCCCTTGCCTTGCAGATCCTGACAGAGGACAGATGACCAGGCTGGAAGCTGAAGCCACCATCCCTCCCGTAGCTTCTCCCTCCCAGCCCATCCTCGTGGTGTCCTTGCAGGAAGAGGAGGACAAGTGCAAAGGTACGTTGGAGGTGTCAGTTGCAGAGGAATGTTTAGAGACAGAATAAATCACCTCTCATCCCTCCTCCAGTCTGATTTCAGTGCACAGCTTTAACCTGTTGCAGTGCCACAAGGCAGAGGAATTGTCAGGGGATACCCGAGGGAGAAATCTGAGGCTGCTCTCTGCTTCCAGGGTTGTTCCCCACTGCTCCTCAGGCGGGGGTGGGCAGTGCAGGGGGGTGTGAGCAGTGCAGGGGGTGTGAGTAGTGCAGGGGGCAGTGCAGGGGGCAGTGCAGCAGTGCAGGGGGCAGTGCAGCAGTGCAGGGTCAGTGCAGCAGTGCAGGGGGTGTGAGCAGTGCAGGGGCAGTGCAGGGGGCAGTGCAGCAGTGCAGGGGGCAGTGCAGGGGGCAGTGCAGCAGTGCAGGGGGCAGTGCAGCAGTGCAGGGGGGTGTGAGCAGTGCAGGGGCTGTCAGCAGTGCAGCAGGGGGGCAGCTGTGTCTGTGTGCAGCAGCAGCGTGGGAAGCAGTGCTCAGGGCTGCCTGGACAGGTTGGTTCCAGGCTGATTCCCCCTGCCTGAGCTGGGATTGTGCCTGGCTGGCCTGGCAGTGTGGAGCTGCAGCTGATGTGTGCTGGGGGTCCTGATGCACTGTGCAATTTTGTGTTGTGCAGATAACGGCCCCTGCAAGCACCTGTGCAACATCGTGGAAGGAGATGCTGTGTGCTCCTGCATGGCTGGGTACACGCTCATGGCTGATGGGGTTTCCTGTGAAGGTGAGTGCTTTGGGCTCCCCACAGAGCCATGGTTAAATGTTTGTGTACCTCACAGCCCTGGCTGTTCCTCATTTTCAGCATTGGGAGACCATCAGTGCCATCAGAGAGACCGTTTGGCAGAAGGAATCCCAGTTGTGCCTCACAGATACCTCCTGAAGCACAGCGTGGCTCTTACCTGGCGAGGCGGAGGCAAGCCTGGGCTGGTGCTTTTTTCCTCTGACATTGCAGGCTTTTTTACAGCCCTCCTGGTTTCTCTTCCCACTGAGGTTCCTCCCCAGGCTCTGTGTGCACAGCTGGGGACACTCAGCGCTCTGGCTGGGAGCAGGAGCAGGAGCAGGACACCTTTGCTGTCCTGGGCACCCTCAGGGCACAGCTCTGCCCTGGCATCTGCTCTGTTTGCTTTTAGCTC
Source organism: Calcarius lapponicus (assembly GCA_039654755.1). Classification (NCBI taxonomy): domain Eukaryota; kingdom Metazoa; phylum Chordata; class Aves; order Passeriformes; family Fringillidae; genus Calcarius; species Calcarius lapponicus. The sequence goes on along the minus strand of CM077475.1, from coordinate 350,676 downwards.
CTCTTGCCTTGGAAACCTGAACTCAGGGAGGCTTCACAGCTGAGGCAGGACATGCCATGGGAGCTGGGCCAGCTCCAGGTGTTCATTTGCTGCTGGAGCTCTGGCCTGCCCAGAGATGAGCAGTGCATTCCAAAGCTGCATCCTCACCATTCACATTACAGACATTTTAAATGGACGTTCTTGAGTAGTCACAAGGGATGTGTTTGCCCAGGGAGGGCTTGGGGATCAGAAGCCATGTCCTGTGACATACCCTTAATTAGAAATCTCTAAGTAAGGGAGCAATAACAGTGAAATACAAGCAGCAGCTCCCAATGCTCAGAATTGCTCACAAATGATCCACATCACTCTTAATCTTAGACCTTATTGAATAACAAATCATTTTCATAAAATTCCAGACAGTCTGTGAAGAAAATGGGATTTTAATATCGCCAGATGAAATATTCACAGTGCACTGCTTACCCAAGTGTGGTGGAAGCTAATTTAATTAATTAATGTCAGCATCAAAAGAGGCATTTCAAAGCAATCGTTTTCCTACAGGAAATGAAAAAATTTGTATTTGTCAGTGGAAGCAGTGAGTTTAAACATTGGCAAGGGACATTTATAATCTCTGTTGAAGTCAGGATCTGATGGTGAGGGTGGTGGTGCACTGTAACAGGTTTCTTTCAAGGAGTGTGCACTGTCTCTATGTGAATGCCTGCCTGTTTTTAAGGATATTTCTTTCTGCAATGGCAAAAGTACAGGGGTGTGAGCAAGGACTGAATGATCTCCGAGGGTTTGTTCCAGCCCTGTTTTCAGTGTAACACTGCACGTATTGCAGCCTGGTGCTGATGTGGGAGCTCCAGCACACTTCATCTCGGCATCCCCGGCGTGAAAGAAATGTTGTTTCATTTCAGGACTGTTCTAATGGAGTTCTGTTTTTCCCTTTTGGCTGCCCCGTGCTGCTGTAGATTTGGATGAGTGCCTCACAGGTGCTCAGGCTTGTTCCAGCGGACAGTTATGTGAGAACACACTGGGATCATTCTCCTGTGTCAGCCACAGTGGGATGTGTGCAGAGGGCTTTATTCTCAACAGGCATAGGAAATGTGTTGGTAAGACGAGAGGCACACGCCCTCCCCCAGCATCACAGCTCTCCATGCTCTGCAGCACCTCCCCACCATCCCTGCATCTGGCATCTCAGAGCCACTCAGCACCAACACACATCACACATGCACCATTTGCTCAGCCCTTCACCTCATGAGTTGTGTGCTGTTTGGTTTTCCCCCAGCCATCTCAGGGTGCAGATAACCTTGAGCAGGAGCCTGAGCCCCCAGGGTGGGGAGCACAGCAGCTCTGCAGGCTGCAGACTGAGCTCAGGGCTCAGCAGCTGATCTCTCTGCACAGTTCAATACTGGGAAGCTCTGGACATCACCAAACAACAGAGCTTCAGAAATACAGCTCAAGAATCCGTGTGAGTCTAGAAAAGATCCATTCCAAAGGGAGGGCATTTTAAAATTCATATGAGCCTTTTGTTGATTCTGGCATAAATTTCTTTGTGTAAAAGTCAAAGATGCATCATAATTCTGCTGGATCATCCCTGCTGTTTGACTTCATGGAAGAAACCAATCAATTTTTACAAGTGTATTTATGAGGATTTAGTTTGCTTCCAGCAGCCGGGACCTCAGCTTATGTGAAATAGTTTCTTTTTTGGGTATTTTTCTAGAGGCTGGGTTAGGAGGCAGCAGGAGCATTGCCTGGAAAAATGGAGCACCTGGAGACCTCCAGTCATCCATGAAAGCATCAGTGCCCATGGCTGTGATGTCCTGTGTGAATGCAGAGCTCTCTTCCACCCCTGTCCTCCTCCCTACATGTACAACACTGTTTTTCTGGCCACCACAGCTTTGGTTTTGTTCCTGTCTTTAAAGCTCTGTGATCCCATCTGGTTAATAAGCACCGTGTGGCATTTGGGCATGAGCAGGAAAACTTCTGCAGTGTCAGAATCCAGAGAAGAACTGTGATTTACCACCTTTTGGGTGTTCCTTAAATTGTTTACACTGGATTTTTTATTTTTTAGTTGTTATTATTATTTATTTTGAAATCAGAGGTACTGGTAAGAATGGGAAATGAATGAAATTATTTGATTCCAATGAAATGGCTGAGAGAGCAGCACTGGAAGGAAAGAGGCCTTTATGAGACAGCTCAGCCTGAGCTGAAGCTGGTGCTGGAGGTGCCCAGGGTGTGCCCAGAGCCTGCTGCAGGCACCACACTCCTGCTCAGGAGCCTGGCAGCTCCAGGAATGGCCCCTCCTGGAGCTCGGCTCCCCACTCCTGCCACTGAGCCCCCTGATGTTTTCCCTGGACGGTGCAGGAATGATGGATCTGTCCTTTTTCACCTCTCCCAGGAGTGTTCTGAAACTCAACCAGTGCCTGTGTCTGCAGCCTTGGCAGGAGCTGCTGTGGCCGGTGCCAAGTGCTGCCTTTGTCTCACGTTCTCCCCCTGCCCCATGACATTGGAACAGTTTGATTATGGCTGATACCAGATAAACCTCAGGCACTACTCATGAAAGCAAAGACACAGCTCTCATTTGTGAAGCTCTTCTCCCTTAGTGAACAGCAAACGTCTGTGTTCCTCTAATGCAGGGCAGTTTTTACAGGTATCCTTTTAAATAACCTAAAAACCTTCCCTTTTTGTGTGTGCTGCCTGCTCCCATCCAGCTCTGCTCCGTGTGTGGTGCCACCAGAACATTTGCCATGTTTAACATTTTTTCCTACTGTTGTAGTCGAAGGGGAAAGCCCCAGGCATACACTGTGGTTTGTGTTTTGCTCGCTGCCTTGTTCCTCTGGGGTATCCTTTTCCAGCCCAACAGCTTGCTCTCCACCTTGAATTTCCCAAACACCAGGAGAAAACCTTTGGTAATTAGTTTGCAAATTCTTGTTGGTTTAAGGATGTGACTCTTTGCATGTTTTAGGGACGGGAGGAACAATCTTTGCACAGCCACAAAGCAGCTGATAATCTTTGATCTGTGGAGTTCCCTTTAGTCAGAGGTGGGGAATTATAATTCCAGGTGCATTCAGGAGCAGACACCCAGGATTCCTCAAAAGCCAGCCATGCACAGAGAGGAGTCCCCAGCTGTTTAAACAGCTCCTCTGTGTGTCTTTGGGAGCAGACACTGAAATGCCTTTGGGCTAGAAGCTCTGTGTTCTCCAGAGATAAGAGCCAGGCTGGGTGTTGCTTTTCAGGCAAAGTCATTCCCACCACCCACTGCACACTGACAGCTCTGCTCCTGCCTTTGCTACTCCCACCTCAGTTCCCTCCTGACAGGGAGCAGGACATGGTCTCTTTATTCTTGGACCCACAGGGTGGGTGGTTGCAAAATAACAAAGTGCCTGCATTGCACAGATGTGTCCCATAAAGCCAACAGAGCTGAGGTGATTTGAAGAGGAAAAAATAATGAGAAACTGCAGATGCAGCACAAGAAAAGTCTGCATTTCACTTTTTTAATAGGAGGTGCATCAAAATGAGGTTTTGATGTCAAAGTGCATATTGAAATAAATAGCAGTAGGTAAAATGTTGATGGCAGAAATGCCAGCTCTTGGATGCAACAGATGTGCTCAGGGATTGTGTGTGTGATGCTGTTTTCAGCAACAGTTCTGTGGAGAAAAAAAGAGTTACTACATGATTGCATTTCATTCTGGGTTTTGCTGACATACAGTGGGGAATGTTGCTGCCACACACAGAGACTGAGTAGATTCCTCAGAAATTAACTGTGTGACTTGTTTTCAGTATAGTACTGAGTTATTTTTCCTCTTTGTCCATGTTTTTTAAAGAAAACGTCATCTTAGCCTCCCTCGCAGCCTTAATAGGGTTGGATGAAAACCACAGCTGGTCCTGTGTTGGAATTAGCTGTGTTTGAGACTGAAAACATAACTCCTGTTATTCCTAGTGCTCTGTCAAGCATCTTACTGACTTGTGGAGTTGGCTCCAGGACTGGAGGGAGACAGGGCACGGGCACTCCAAATTCTATGGCAAATTTAGGAATTTGTTTAGAAAAATTACCAAAACCAGGCATGTTTGCATGATAAACTGGCCAGGGACTGTGGTGGGCTGGCAGCTGGCCTGATGGCACAGCCAGAGGCTCCTGCCCTGACTCTGGACAGGCAGAATAGAACTTTGCTTGGCCATGGCTCATGGTTTAAGCCTTGCAGCTCAGCCCAGCTCACAGTCAGGCTGTAGGACTTGTCAGTGTCTCATGTGCACAAAACTTCCATTGAAAATGAGAATACTGCATTGTAATCTGCCAGTTTCCATCATTTTAATTTCCTCAGATATGTTCCAGCTAGTTCTGCATATTTTTTTCAAGCACTCAGAGTTTTGAAAAATGAATCAAAAATATATAGACAAAACATGAAATCATATTAGATTTTTTTTCTCTCTGTTAAATCACAACATTTTTTTTATGCCTGTTACTCAATGTCCACCTGCTGATCACATGGAAAGCCTCCTACCCTCTTTGGTTCATGTGTCAGACAAACATACTTTCTCTTTTGATGTGGTGCTGCACTGACTCAAGCTCATGAGCTGCAGTGTGATGCTGTCAGTTTGTTTATGTGAGAGCCTTTTTGTGGTTTGCAAGAGCAGATAATCTCAGATCTGTGGTCCAGCCAGCAGAAAGTCTTGCAGTGCTTTGGGTGCTATTAATTAGCCATCCATTGCTGGTTTCCTCTAAAATAAATTTTAAAAAAATCAAAATTTTTAAAGAACTAAGTCTAGGTGAGAGGAATCTACCACAGCACCTCATATTCATCTCCCAGCATGTGTGTGGGGGGGTTTGCTACCCCCACAAGATCACTTGTGAAATTACTCTTACTCTACTTCATTGTGATAATACCAATTAATAGAAAGTGGGAAACTGCAGAGGCATTAGGGGGACATGCAAAGTTCCTGCAGGGACTTTGGGGGCAGGCAAGGACCTGCCCCTCAATGGAGGAGCTCAGACTTCATGTGGGACAGGTAGAAGGAGATCCAGGTGATGAGCAGGACCTTGCTGTGGATTAACCAGCTGCTTTGGAAAGCAAACCCAGGCATGTGGAGAGTGGCAGTGGCAAACAGTGAGCAAAAAAAAAAAAAAAAAAAAGAAAATAGGAATAAGTGAGAAGTGAAATGTAACCAAGCCAATGTAGGTCTTGCAAAACTGAAGGGTTTTGGTGCTTCTCCTCATTTCTTTGCTAGAAAATCAGCTGACACATTTTTAAATACAAAAATCTTTTAGAATGGCTTTTCCTGTTTTTATGCCCCGCAGGGGAAGTCATATATTGATGTACTTATCTGAGAATGAGGTTCTACAGCCAAAATGAAAATCTGATTTAAACAATACTTTCTTTATTGTGTAGTATGAAAACAGCTTCATGCACAGAGCAGCCAGAGGACTGGTAATGGTGCCGGTCACATTTGGCTTTTGTTAGCTCTAGCAATTCTTAGCTTTATATAGAACTGGGAATGTGTGAGGTTTTGTGGAGGTTGGCAAGAAAATTTCTCTTCCCAGTCTCTGCCCCTTTTTGTTGCTTCTGAGTATTTGCTCATCATGCTATTCTAGCTTTCATTATTAACATAAGCAAAACCTGAATTTTAGATTATTTCATCCAAGCCTATCAAAACATATCATTTTAAAGGTGTTTCATATTCCTTCCCTAATTGTCCCATGCGCTGCAATCTTGTGTTCAAGTGATTTCTTAAAAAGAAGTTTTTCACTACTCCACTTGCTGAAATCAAATCTCTTTAAAGCTCTAAATACAAATTTACAGACTTGATTGAGCTATCAGGGTTCCTCTCCATGAGTTCCTGCCTACCCAGTCCCAGTGCTGTATTCCTTAGGGAATAGGTGTCAGCATGGCCCAGCTCAGCAGGCAGCCTCAGCTCCCATCCCTGGGCAGTGCTACCCCAGCAGCCCCTGGCAGGCTGAGGCAGCAGGGCTGCTCAAGTCTGGGCTGTGCAAGTCTGGAGAGAAGCAAGGGGCATTAATCCCTTCCTCATTCCCTTGTCCAGGAGTTCCCATCCCTTCACCACCAGCTGGTCATCAATCCTCTGCCCACCCTGCCTTTCCTCAGTTCTGTCCATCCCCATCCCCAGTGTCTGCACCATCCCCAAGGCGTTTGGGAAGAGGGGAGGAGGAGGAAATCCCCCTGTGATTTGTGTCTCTTCAGTCACTCTGTGCTAACTAAAGAACCTGGACTAAAAGCATCTCCCATCATCAGAGCCCTGTAACAAAGCCTGTATTGAGTGTCCTTCATCTGAGCTCTCTGCTCCTTCCAGAAGAGCAGGAAGAGGGAGATCCCTTGGCACCCTGTGGCACTGATTTGTTCCCTCTTTCTCACAGACATCAACGAGTGTGTGACAGAGAGACACACCTGCCAGAGGAGAGAGCACTGTGTCAACACCATGGGCTCCTTCCGCTGCCTGCAGGAGCTGAGCTGCCCGCCCGGCCACGAGCTGAAGGACGGCGAGTGTGTGGGTAAGGAAGGGTCCTCAGCTCTCACACTGAGAGGGAAAGGACTGCAGAGCACTCTGGCCTTGCTGCTCTGTGATACCAGCGCTGCAGCCAAAAAAGGCTGCTCATCATGGAGGCGTTGGGCTTTACAGGCTCTTCCTGCACATTCACTCATTTGAAATGGTTTCCAGGGATAACTGTAAATTACTTAGAACATGGATAAAACCTTCTGAATTAGGATTTGACATCTCCCTGATGGAGGAATCCTCTTAGCTCCTCTACCTGGCTCAGCTGATGCTGTTTGCTGACGATTCCAGCAAAAATTCCCAGCCTGAATGGAGCATGGGGCTGACAGCCCTGTCCTTCCTGTGTTCAGAATCCTTGTCAGCATTTATTTACATTTACATGTAACCATTTGGAATGGGTTAAGAAGTTATTCTTCATCCCCCCTGTTGCTGTAGGTGTCTAACAAAGAAGGGAACATCAGTGCTCACAGCAGCACAGGAGTGTGCAAGGGACACACGTGCCCTGCCTTCAGGGCAAAACTCACTGTTATTTGCACTTACACATTTTACAGGTTCCTGACAGCTGCAGTAAGAGATGCCTAAGGAAAGAGCTTAGCTTTTGATGTAGAACATAAAGCCATAAAATAGAAATTACCAGAAATCTCCCTTTATAAACAGCTGTCATAAATAAAGCTTGGTTTACTTGAAGAGGCTGTTTTGTGAATGCCTTGTTCTGTTGGCTGATTCTAGAGCATTTCTAACATTTATTACTAATCTAATTTGCTTTCTAGTCTTGAAATGAGATTATAGAGGATTATTATATTTACAAACTGTTTTACAGTAGCCTGTAAAAAACTGCAGATATTTTGGTATTTGTGGGTTGCAAGAGATGCTGTGAATGAGGCAGTAGGGACCTGAATCAAATTTGCTGCGGGACCTGACAAATCCTGAAGTGATGTCCAGCAGCACACACACTTAACCCTCAGATTTCCCATTGGTAACGCGTGTCTGTTGAAATGGTGCCTCCTAATTTCCTTTCTGGAGGTTAGCTGGCCATGAAGGCCACTGAAAGGTAGAGCTGAGCTCACGCCAGTGTGGTGTTTTGTGTGCTGAACAGATATCGATGAGTGCCAGAGAGGAACTCACAGCTGCAAGGTGAACTTTGTTTGTCAGAACACTGAGGGCTCCTTCTACTGTGAGTCAAAGCAGCGCTGCATGGATGGTTTCCTGCAAGACCCCGAGGGCAACTGTGTGGGTGAGTGTGAGCCGCAGGGTCTGTGCCCTGTGCTGCAGCTCCTGGGAGCTGTGCACTGACCCCTTGGGGCTGGGCTTTCCTGTAAACCCTGCTGTGAGCTTAATGCTGCTGCCCATAGTTGCATGTTGACTTTGGAGCTATCCCCACAGCAGACCTTCATCAGCCTTATCTTTGTAGCACGAGAAAGTGAAGTGAAGAAAAAGAAGTGACAGGTGGAAGAAAGCAGACCAGAAGGGTTCCACAGCATCTCTCACTGCTCTGTTCATGTTCTTCACCAGATATCAATGAGTGCACGTCTCTCCCTGAGCCCTGTAAGCCAGGATTCAACTGCATCAACACCGTGGGGTCCTACACGTGCCAGAGGAACACGCTGAGCTGCAGCAGGGGGTACCACTCCAACGAGGAGGGCACGCGCTGCGTCGGTGAGGGCAGCCTGGGGCTGGGGGGGCTCTCCCAGGGGAAACAAACATCTGTTTCATTTCTGAAGAGATATTTGGAGTTACTTCCAGATTCCTAAATGTGTTTGAGGAGTGGGAATTTGCTGTCCCTGCAGCTCTGGGATTTGTTTGTGCTGCAGGATGCTGATGTCTCATTGCTCCATGGAGTTTCTCTTGGTATGCTCAGCAACTGGTTTTGGCTGCAGATTTCACTGACTTCCACTCTGGAGAGAGTGTGTTTTAATACTTTTTAAACTCATCCTGTCAGTCAAGAGCACAATGCCTAGGTGGTTTTTGTAGTACCTCCCTGGAAGTGCAGTGATCTGCAGCAAACAAGGCATGCTGGTTTTGGGGGCTCACAAGACTAGCACCAAGTGGATTTTCTTTGTAGGAATGTTCTGTGCATGGTGTTCCCCATTACATCCACTTGTGAGGGTGTTTAGGATAAATTCTCACTGTGTGAAAAAAGTTCTGAGGAGAATGAGTATATGAAATATTCATATAGGCTGGCATGCAGCTTGATCCTGATTTGTGTTTGTTCCAGTGTATTTAGGGAGTTACTGACTCAGAATAGCAGATTTCAGTGCTTGTTAGCATTTGTTTGTAAATGAGCACATGAGGCACCAAGGGCTGGGAAGCTCAGTCCCTGGTGCCCAAGGCAAGGCTGGCTGGGTATTCTCTGATTCCCTGTGTTCCAGGTTACATAAGATAGGAAATCCTGAAATGACAGTGGGGGAAAAGAAAACAAGAAATGACAAAGCAGCAGTTCGCTAGTTTGCTTAGTGGTGATATCCCAGTGATTTTAACCTACCTTCCCCTGGAATAAAATAAGGATGGCAGATTTACAAAATGTGCTTTGTAGTGCTGCAGGTGGGTGGGAACTGTGTTGAGAGCCATTAATTTGGCCATGGTTAGCAGCTTGTAGTGCACGCCAGTGGTACAGCTAGACCCCATTTCCACAGATATTTCTGCATTCACCTTTTTGCTCTTTATTATCCTCTACCTCCCCTCATTTACCCCCTGGAATATCCAGACCACGTGTAGCCAGTGGAAAGGTGGAGAAGATTTGGAAGTAGCAGATTTGGAAGGAACAGGTTATGTGTGCAACTGAGGAAATTGAGAAAGCTTCTAAATACTGTGTTTTCTAAGTTCAGGGCAAAGCAGTGCAGTGTTCTTTGCTGTCCTGTTACAGCCTGGGATATTTCAATTCTTACAAAAAGAAGCTCCAAAAGTCCTGTCCCTCTCAGTTCTGTGCAGACACAGTTCTGCAGCTGCTTTTGATCAGTCCTTTCTCAGCCAGGCCACCTGGGCTGGGTATGGCTGCACCACTTGGCGTGTGGTGACCCCGAGGTTGCTTTTAGGGTGACCACCATGCCAGAGTCTCCCTGAATGCCATTCCTCCAAAAGGCAGCTGTCAGCCCTGAGCAGCACAGCTGTCCTGGCTGCAGTGCCAGCAGCCTTTGCCCTGCATGCTCTGCAGACGAGGGCAAGGGTGCAGTCCCCATCCCTGGACGTGGCCAAAAACCATGTGGATGTGGCACTTGGGGACATGGCTTAGTGGTGAACATGGTGGTGCTGGATCAACAGCTGGACTTGGTGATCTTGGAGGCCCTTTCCATTCTTAATGATTCTGTGATTCTGTAGTAGCTGGGGCAAGTTATGTTCCTAAATTTCAAATTGATGGGACAGAAAGAATCCAGCTTTTCTCCCCAGCTGTTCCGAAAAAAAAAAGTTACTGTGTGTAAATCCAGGAGAGAGGAGGAGATTGCCATTAATCCTCCAGCATCTCTGCTCTAGAGCACAGTGAGATAACACAATGCATTGTGATTCCTGATGGCCTTCAGTCTCTGCTTTACAGCACCCTCGAGGCTCTTCAGGAGCAGCCATAAGGAGGCTTCTCTAGCTTGATTTTGGGAAAACATAATTGATGTTAATTAGTGATTTCTCTGTCTTTGCTGTGTGCACTCTGTCCCTACTGCTGGTCTGTGTTGTTTGGTATTTTTTGAATGGCTTTTCTAAAGTAGATAGAGAGCACAAAGAAAGAAGAAAAGCATATGGTCCTAATTTCCTCTCTCTGTGATAAAGACTAGTGTCTGTGAGGCATTACAATAGCTAATTAGATCCCTGAATCAGATTTAGTCATTTCACAGTAGTAAAAACATCATCTGCACGTGTTTCTTCAGCAGAACGACACTTGTAGGGTCATCTCCTCTGTTTAGAGAATTCATCTGTCTTTAAAATGCTCAGATTTTCTGATTTAGCAAATGAGTTATTAAAACCTGCCTCTTAGATTTAGCTGAAAACTGCTGTAAGTGTGAAATATGGCACAGTTCTGATGGTGTAATGCCCTAGAACTAATTAAAGTCTGAATGTAATGGAATGCAGAATTTTGGACAAACTAGCAAACTGGTTGCACACATGAATTCGTTACAAATAAAGCTGCTACTTTACAAATTATCTGCATTAGAGACTTCCTTGTTTTTGCTGCTCCCTCTGATTGAAAGAAAACTGGTAACTCAGTGTTCCAGCAGAAATCTCAGTTCCTGCCAGGAGTTCCTGCATGGTGAGGGGCACTCCCTGCCATCCCTGACCCCAGTGCCAGCAGGGACTGTGTGGGTGCAGCCTCTCCAAGGCTGTTGTTTGATGGAGACCTGCCCAGGAGCCCTCTGAAATTATTCAGTGCTCAAATTTATGAATTCAAATAGGGCAGTATGGTGAATTTCCAGCCTTAGAGATCCATCCTGAAGATTATTACAGATGGGCTTAGAAGCTCACTGTGAGCTCGGCCAGGAGGAGCTGCTAAGAAATGAGAAATAGGAACAGTGGAATAGCCCAGAAGATACAAACTGTAATAACCAAAATAACAAAACATAGTGCAGGTTACAGAGGCTAGATTCCAAAGATCCCTGGGCAGGACAAATGCAGACAGGTATAGGGACACAGGTGCAATCACAAAGGTGAGCTCAGAAGCTGACCTTTCGTGAACTAGGCATGGGGCCAGCTGGAAACAAGAACTGGAAACTTGACCAAATATAGGATAGTCCTGTTAGCATGCTGCTAATTCCCATGGCCCCACTCTTCCCACCGTGGCCTGGTCAGGTGTCCCTCCCCTCAGTGCCCTGCCTGCCATGGCTTGTGGCCAAAGCCCTCTGCAAATGCATCTGAAGCAGGAGTTCCAGTTGGATGAGGTTCCACAATTACATGAACAGGGATTTGGGTTGTAAAAGTAGTTGAAGATGTGAACAATAGGAAAAAATCAGGGTATGTTGGCTTAGGAAGTGGCAGAGCTTGGAATACTTGAAGAAAAACACAATTCTGAGGGTTAATCAGACTTTTTGATGCTTCTTGTCACAGATGGTAAGAGGGATTTGTTAGATGCTGATGAGCTATTTAGTCATGTTGCAAGTCTTGTAAATCAGCCTGTATTGAAGACTCTCATCTTCCTCCAAGGATGTTTGAATGAGATTGGAAATGATGTGTGTGAGTGGAGAAGCGACTAATTTGTTGGTATTGGATTTTGGATGAGAGGCCATGGGGAATATGAAAATGGGAGCTGATTGAGAAAAGAAAAAAATCAACATTGGGAAAGATCAAAAGGTAGACAGCAGGAGCAGACTGAGAGGGCAGGTGGAGATGAAAATAGCAATTGCTTTAATTGAAGGGATGAGCAGAATTTCTGGCTGGTTCTTGTTTTGCTTTAAATGGCTTGGTGTGAGTCATGGAATAGCAGAACATCAGAATGGGGGGTTTAAATGTCATGGTTTGATGAGAATCAAAGTGTGTTTACACTGAAATGCAGAATATACTGGGACAACCCCATTGCAAGTCCAGTTACCATTTCACTCTGAAGGTAAGGCTCTGCTTTTCCCAGATTTGACTCAACTGCCTCTGAGAAGACTATGGAGGGAGAAGCTGGTGGTATTTCTCCTGTCCAGTTTCTAATCCTGCCATTAATGGACCTTTTTGTGTCTCTTTATAAACGCTGGTTTTAAGCAAACTGTACTGATGCTGATGCTCTCTCTGGCTCTGCAGATGTGGACGAGTGCCAGACAGGGGTGCACCGGTGTGGAGAGGGGCAGCTGTGCCACAACCTGCCCGGGGGCTATCGCTGTGACTGCAGGATGGGCTATCAGTACGATGCCTTCAGCCGCAGCTGCATCGGTACGTGGGGCAGGGAGGGCGGGCAGCTCACCCTGCCCGAGCCTGGGCCCCGAGGCAGTGCTCAGCACCACTGCAGCATGAGGTGTGCAGTGCTCAGCACCACTGCAGCATGAGATGTGCAGTGCTCAGCACCACTGCAGCATGAGGTGTGCTGTGCTCAGCACCACTGCAGTCTGATTGTGCCGTGTTCAGCACCATTGCAGCCCAACTTGTTCTGTGCTCAGCACCATTGCAGTCTGAGTTGTTCTGTGCTCAGCACCATTGCAGTACAAGTTGTGCTGTGCTCAGCACCATTGCAGTCCAACTTGTGCTGTGCTCAGCACCACTGCAGCATGAGGTGTGCTGTGCTCAGCACCTTTGCAGTCTGAGTTGTGCGGTTCTCAGCACCACTGCAGTCTGAGTTGTGCTGTGCTCAGCACCACTGCAGCATGAGGTGTGCTGTGCTCAGCACCACTGCAGTCCGACTTTTGCAGTGCTCAGCACCATTGCAGTCCGAGTTGTGCAGTGCTCAACACCACTGCAGTCCGACCTGTGCTGTGCTCAGCACCACTGCAGCATGAGGTGTGCTGTGCTCAGCACCACTGCAGCCTGAGTTGTGCCATGCTCAGCATCATTGCAGTCCAACTTGTGCTCTGCTCAGCACCATTGCAGTCTGAGTTGTTCTGTGCTCAGCACCATTGCAGTCCAACTTGTGCTGTGCTCAGCACCATTGCAGTCTAAGTTGTGCTGTGCTCAGCACCACTGCAGCATGAGGTGTGCTGTGCTCAGCACCACCGCAGTCCGAGTTGTGCTGTGCAGTGCCTCAGAAGAGGGTGGCATCACCTCCAGAGCTGGGCCATGCAGCACATGCAGGGCTCTGTCACTCCCAGCTGGGATTTGGGACCAGGTGCCCTTGGCTTGCCTCAGCTGCAGCTTGTCACTTAAGCCATCTGCAGAGTCCTTCCCTGTGGGTTGTGCTTCTGCTGCTGTGGGGGTTTGTCTGTCTGAAGGTTCCAGCACTGTCCTCCCAAGAGCCATGACACAGCGCTTTGTCTTTGGTCCCCCTGTGCAGCAATTAGAGCTCGGAGTCCCACAGCCTCCAACCCGAGGTTGTGGCACTTCACGCTCTGCAAACCAATCTCTGACACTTTAAAAGATACATCCTGCACCTCGGTTGCTCGTGTCCCTCAGCTGATGGTGGGTTTGCTTGTTGCTGGCAGACATAAACGAGTGCTGGAACTACCCCGGGCGCCTGTGCCAGCACACGTGTGAGAACACGCCCGGCTCCTACCACTGCTCCTGCTCCTCCGGCTTCCGCCTCTCCTACGACGGCAAGCACTGCGAAGGTACCGGGCTGCTCCTCCGTGAGGAACGAGCTGCTGGGGGAATTGCGGGACTTAGGAGAGGGCTTTGAGGTGAAACATAAAGGCAGTAACCTTTGTGTGCTCAGATTTGCAGTCACAGAATCACAGAATAATGAGGTTGGAAGAGATCTCTAAGATCATCGAGTCCAACCCATGCCCTAACACCTCGACTACCAAGTGCCATGTTCAGTCATTTTTTAAACACATCCAGAGATGGTGATTCTACCACCTCCCTGGGAAGAGCATTCCAGTACTTTATCCTTTTGGTGAAAATTTTCTTCCTAATATCCAACCTGTACCTTCCCTGATGTAGCTGGAGACTGTGTCCTCTGGTTCTGTCAGTGCTGCCTGGTGGAAGAGACCAATCCCCCCCACCTGGCTACAGGCTCCCTTCAGGAAGGTGTAGAGAGCAATAAGGTCACCCCTAAGCCTCCTCTTTTCCAGGCTAAACAGTCCCACTCCTTCAAATGTTCCTCTAACACTGGAGTTGTCAGATGAGTGTCAGCAAGTTTCTCCTTTTTCTTTCTTTCCCCCATGTACTCTTTGATTTCCTTTCAGATGACAGGAGAACAGAACAAAGTTAAAACAGGAAACCATTCAAATTTTGATAAAGATGAAACTTGGTAGTGACAAAATTACAAAAAAACAACTTTGGATTAAATGGAAAATTTTTGAGTTCTCCATGATTTTTTAGGGCAACAGTTACATATTTTAGTGAACTGAAACTTTTGAAGTCTGAAACAAATGTCTGCATGTGTGTGTGTTTCCACTGGCATATGGAGAAATGAAATTCAGGTGCAACAGACATGCTTCAGCTTCTTGGCATTCTGCCTGGGGAGCAAAAAAAATAGGGACAAATTAGTCCTTCCTTAGTCACTGTGACTGGAAGGTAAAGGTTTTCAGGGGCAGGAAAGGGTGAAAGACACTGTTCTGAAGCGTCCTGATCATCTCAGTGTGTTTGTTTTTGGATGCAGATGTGAATGAATGTGATAACAGCCCCTGCAGCCAGGAGTGTGCCAATGTTTATGGTTCCTACCAGTGCTACTGCAGGCAAGGCTTCCAGCTGGCAGAGGATGGGCATTCCTGTAAAGGTAAGGTGCTGCCTCTCCAGGTCAGGGGCGTGTATTTATTCTCTGTAGCAGGAGGAACTCTGACCCTCAGCAGCCCCTGATGCTGCAGGTGATGCCTGAGGATGGTTGTGAGCCACAGCTGTCACAGGGGCTGCAAAAGGTGACTCAGCTACTGCACAGTGAGGTTCAGAGGGTGGAGCACACCTGTGGGACTGCACAGCCAGGGAGGTTGTTGTAATGGTTTCATGGGGCCAGAGGTGACTGAAGAAGTCAGGTGGGAAGATATTCCTGTATTGCATCCATGAACACCTGCACTGCTGAGTGAAGGTTTGCTCTGACTGCTGCTCATAGTGAATGAGGAGCAGAGTGATCAGAATGGAGAGGAAGGGTTTTACCTCTTTAGCTGAAGTTACCAGCACTGACACACTGGAGAGTCTCTGTTTAAGGAATGGTGAAGAACATCCTTCCTAGCACAGGGAAGCCTGGTGAAAAATTCATTGCTGAAAGGGGAGTGAGGCCCTGGCACAGGTTGACCAGAGAGATTTCCCATCTCTGGAGCACTCAAAGCCAGGTTCAGCCTGGTCTTGTGGAAGGTGTCCCTGCCCATGGCAAAGGGTGGAATGAGCTGTAAGCTCCCTTCCAACCTAAACCAGTCTGTGATTCCATGATTCTCTCAATTACAGAGGCACCAGAGAGAGACAGTGCTTCAAACTCAGACATGCCCCACCCTCATTATTCCTTCCCATGAGTATGTACTGCTTGCAGCCAGTATTTCTGGGAGCAGGCTGGTGTTCAGCATTTCAGAAAGCACCAAAGCAATGCCAGACCTCCATGGCTGTGCTCATGTTTAGCAATACATTATAAATGTGTCAGGTGAGAGTTTCCTGGTGTCCTGCAGCCTGCCTTTGCAGATCTGTGTTTTGTTTTGTTTTTTGGTTTGTTTTGTTTGTTTTGTGTGCTGGGGCTGTGACCGTGTTCTTTGCACAGACATTGACGAGTGTGCCCAGAGCGCCGGCATCCTCTGCACCTTCCGCTGTGTCAACGTCCCCGGCAGCTACCAGTGCGCCTGTCCTGAGCAGGGCTACACCATGGCAGCCAACGGCAGGACCTGCAGAGGTAACAGCGCCTCAGGAGTGGGCAGTTCACACCCTTGCAGTGAGCTCAGCCATTCCAGCTGCTCAGTCAAGCCTCCATGTTTGGTATCAGTCACTGTTCCAAAGTCAGTCTTCGACAAAGTTGCCAAATACTGGTATCTGCAGAGTCAGTTTTCCTGTGCTAGAAGAAAGTGCTGTGGCAACTCAGCTGTCAGTGTGAGCTAGTTGCTTCAGTGAATTCCCCAGGAGCCCACTTCATCCCTCAAACTGAGGCACTTGATGACTCACGTGAGCTGTGTGTGCACCTTGGAACGGCACTCAGTGATCAGGGGTATTAGAGGTGCCAGATGTAGAAATCTGTGGCTGCTTTATGAGTTACAGTTTTCTCCTCCAGAAAACTGGGAGATTAAATGCTGGTGCTGTAATTGAAACTTGGCCATCCAGCAGTGTTCACCTAAGCTTAATTGTGCTGGCATTAATAAATGTTAGTGAAATGACAAGTACCCTCCCCTCACACACCCCTTTTCCTCAGAATTGTGGAGATGTCTTCTGGGAGTCGGGTGGTTTTCATCTGGTGTGCAGCTGTGTGGTTCTGAGCTGAACCCCCCTTTCCAAACGATGCACTGCCTGTGTAACCTGATGGAGGATCTGATTACCTTTAGTCCTCTGCACATTCCTGCAGTCCTTACACCAGCTTCCAGGCATTTCCTGCCCTGGGTCTTTCAGGAACCCTTCATGTAATGAAGAATTCGGTTATGTATCTCCTGTGCTTGAATTCTGAGTGCTAATGGCAGTGAATTTTCTCTGTGTAAATCCTGAGCAGCATGAGCATACTTAATCCTGACTGTGGAGCAATGAAGTAGATGAAATGACAATTAAAATCCTTTAGAAACGTTTTAAAATATTTTCAAATGTGTTTTCAAGTATGATTGCAGTAATATCCATATGCACTTAAATTCTTACATAAAGTTCACATTTGGAAAACTGCAGCTTCCCTGGATATATCCCCTTTTTGGAGCTCTGCGGGTCTACAGGTACAAGTTTGGGCAGACAATGAGGTGTGTCTGAAAATGTGGTCAAAGGAAGGCTGGGTTGGTGTTGGCTCCTCTGTGCAGGGAGATGATGTTTGTTCCCCCAGCTAAAGATCGGGCTCCAGTTGCTCATCATCTGACCAGTTCTGAAGAGTTACTGGTGGAATGTTCCTTGTACCCTATTTTCAAAAGATGAGTTATATCTCATGGAGTAGTGGCTCAACATATGGATCTTTTTTGCAGAAACTGCCTGGGGTGTTTTGCAGCGCAGCCAAAGTGGTACAGGGAGTGCTTTCATGACAATGATTGCAATATGGAAGAAATTTTCTTTTCACCTACGGGCACTGCTGAGAACCAGCAAGGGATTTTCTTGACTTTGATTCCCTCCTATTTCCTATTGTATACTTTTCTTTGCAAGACTTTTAAACCAGCCGGTTCAGTGTGTGAGATCAGTTCTCATCCCAGGGGAATGGAGGGAGTGGAAGGCTGTGATTTCCCTCTAAGAGTCCCTGCTCTGTGAGAATTGGCAGAGCTGCAGGGCTCTACACAGTCCACATGCCTTGTCTGTTGGAATTTATTTCATTTTAAAGCCTCTGTGCATTGTCTAGACATTTGGGAGTACACAGTGTGACTGCCAGGGCTCTGCCAATGCTTCCTGCTCAGGCTGGATCCTTGTCTTTGCATCTGGCTTTCAGCATTGTCAGGCCCATGGCTTGGGCTTGTGGCTATGTGTTATTTAGGTAGCCACATTATTCTTTGGTGTCTTTGAGCTTTTAATTTCTCTTTATTATGTCTTCTGTAATTACATCTCATTATGGGGAGATATTTGTATTTAGGTTTTCTAAACTCTGTGCCTTGTTCTGAAGGGTTGTTCTGAGTTCCCATGTTCCACATCTCCTGGATCCTGTAGGACAGCAGTGACCACTTTGCATTTGCTTGCTTTAACTCCAGATTTATTTTAGTTGCTCTGCTTTAATCCAGAGCTACCTTCATGCACAGACACATTCTTCTGGCACAGCTCAGCTTTCTCCAGTCTCAAAAAGTCAGTGAGAAGGTCCTGCTGTCTTTTAGCATGCCTTAATTATATCCTGGTGGGGTTTGTTTATTCCTGAAAAATACTAGGAATTAATTCTTACTTTTGAAGAACTTAGAACATCTTTTACTTGTGTTTCTTCTTAGATATTGATGAGTGTGCAATAGGAAGCCACAACTGTTCAGCTGCAGAGACTTGCTACAACATCCAGGGCAGCTTCCGCTGCCTGTCCTTCGAGTGCCCTTCCAACTACAGGAAGGTGTCTGACATGTGAGTATGGCCTTGGGGCAGCACCAGAGCCAGCCCAGTGCCTCTGGTGTGTGTGGTGCTTAATTTGTGGGTGGGTGTGGGTGCTCAGAGCTCTGAGAAGCTGCTTTCATACCTGGAGCTCATAAACCTTCCCCATGCAGAGTTTGTGTCTGGTTCATTCTCTCAAGCCCTAGAGCCCCTGTTTGCACCAGAGCCTGCAGCTCTCCTTGCAGCTCTAAAATGTCTCTGTTTTTAAAGTACGACCTTCTGTGCTGTTTGTATCAGAGCAGGAGCAGCCAGACTGCTCAGTGTTCCACTTTGACAGTGGGTTTGGGGCTCCCTGCTTAATACTCACATTGCAGTTCCTCAGGGAGTGTTGAAAGGGAGCAGGATACTGAGCTTGCCAGGCCACAGGATTTTGGGAATGGCACATCCCCAGCTCCTCAGCAGCTGGGGCTCAGGAGCCCCAAAATCTCCCTGCCCATTTTCTGCCTCAGTGGCTGCCAGTGCTTTGGGAACCCATATTTAGTTGCTTATGGCTTAAAACATACTTTTCAGGCCTTACAGAACTGAGCAGCTTTGCCAGTTGAGGAGTTTGTTTCCCGAGGTGTTTTAGGTACCTTTTCAAGGGGTCTCATTGTTATTTTCTTGGAGCAGTGCCCCAGCCCTGCCGGTGATGAGCCCCTGGCTCCCTGTTCCGGCTGTGTGCCATTCAGCCTGGCTTGGCTGTTCCTCTGGAGCTTCCCCACACTCTCCCCAGGCTGTGATCTGTGCCTCGGGATGTGCTGCTCTCAGGTACACACCCAGACGTGTCTGGGGCACTGGCAGAGCAGAACAAGCAGCTGCTGATCACACACTGAGGTTTGGGAATGCCGTTTCTCCTGATGGGACTACCTAAAAACAGAGGCCAGACAAAATTAGGAGAATAAAAAGCTGTTATATTTATTGAAGGGCCTTCAGGTACATTTAGGGCAGAAAAAAACTCCCAGGGCCTACACCCAAAATGTGTAGTCACAGGTTTTTATACTTTTATAAGTTTGGTCCATTTGCATATTGGGGGTTAATCTTCCAATTACAGCTTCAGGTAATGAAGTCATTTACCCCAAGTTTGCTCCCCCCAAATCACTTTTGTTTCTGTCTCTGGGGCCTGAGGCAGTGAGGTGTCCTTGACTGCCAGGCCCGGAGAGGAATTGTTGTGTCTGCCCAAAATGGGAAAGCTGCAGCTGACACTCTGTATGGAGTTTAGAGTTATACACTAAAAAATTGCAGAATTACAAATGCACGAAAAATGTAAAAGCTGAAATCCTGAGGCATCAATCAGTCCGATCCTTGGCAATGCTCCCAGGTTTTCCTGGTTTTCCCTGCTGTTCCCTGGCCGCTGAAGGTGCCTCTCTCCTCTTTGCCCAGGAGGTGTGAGCGCATCAACTGCTTCAACTACCTGGAGTGCCAGAACACGCCGGTGCGCATCACCTACTACCAGCTCAACTTCCAGACCAACATCGTGGTGCCCGCGCACATCTTCCGCATCGGGCCCTCGCCCGCCTACGCCGGGGACAGCATCGCGCTCACCATCACGCGCGGCAACGAGGAGGGCTTCTTCAGCACGCGCCGCCTCAACGCCTACACTGGCATCGTCTACCTGCAGCGCCAGGTCAGCGAGCCCAAAGACTTCCTGCTGGACGTGGAAATGAAACTCTGGCGCCAGGGAACCTACACCACTTTTCTTGCCAAAATCTACATTTTCATCACAGCTCATGCCTACTGAAGCCTTTGCTGACGTTGGATTTTATTGGTGCTATGCTCTTTAACTGTTCTACCAAAGCTTAATACCGTTGAACTGGCATTTCATGTATCTAGCCTTTATATTATTTTTCTTTTGTTGCTTTAAACTTTCTTATTGGTTGTGTAAATTAAGTTAATTTTTATCTTTTTATGTTCTGTTTTCCTATGCAATTCTGTACATCATCATCTGCCAACGAACAAAGGAAGGGTTAGAAAGGCAGTAACAGACCTTGTGATAAATGCTGGAACCTTTTCTTAGCAATTATTTTTAGGTGTAGTCACTTCTGCAGGGTATTGCACTAGAGAGGGAAAGTGTTCATGTGGGAGTACTGGGAAAAAGCCATGGAGTGATTTCTCTTTCTGACACAAAGTTCTGGTTTGGCCGGGCCAGTGGCCTCACTGGGGTGTCTCTGCTGAGGTGCTGAGTCCAAGGCCATCTGTGGACACTGATGGGGACCCCACCTCCTGCTCCCAGGTTATTTTCCTCCTTCCAACTTTCATAATATGTTGCCTTAAAATATATATAAATAAAAGGAAACTCCACCAGTGAAAAAGCCTATGTATGAATCTTGCTTTAGTAGGAATGCTCATGTGCTGAATATTTGCAATACCAAGGCCTTACCAGAATGTTACACTTAAGGTAAAAGCTCACATTGCCATTTTTAGTAGTTTAGAAAGTGTTGGTGTTCCTCTGTTCCTCACTCTATAATATGTAAGTGCAGATACGAAGTTTTGTAATTCTTAAAGGAATGTCCAAATGGAAATAATGAAGTAATAATTACTGCTCCTTGTTTAAAAGCTTGGGCATGTCCCTGAGCAATAACTTGCAGTTTTAAATAGACAAAAAAGGGATTTGCTTCTCTGCTTCAGGAAAATGCCTCCAGTGATATTGCCAAATGAAAAATGCCAGTGAAATTGGTGGGTTGTATTTTACCATTTAGAAAAGAGCACAACCAAAGTTTGAGCTTGATTTCCTCTGGTTCTTCAGGGAACTGGATGAAGTCCAAAGTTAGAGGCCAGATCTGGCAAAGCATAATATAATTGAAGTATTTATTAGAACTTAGAAATGAATATCAGAACTTCTTTTTGGCTGGGGTTTTTCTTTTTTCCTTCCCCAAAAGCTCCAGTGTTGCAATTTTCTGAGCTTCCTTTGTTTCAGCTGTAATTATTCTGCAAAGTGTTTTAAAGGAAAAACATAGCTACAAGATATGGATGTTTATTTCTCTTCAGTTTAATAATCCTGGAATCCCAGGTTGGATGGGACCTCAAGGATCCAACCTTTCTTGACAAAACAAAATCCTGTTCTTTTCTACAGTCGATCTTATTTTGATTGATGTGTACACAAAAAGAAATGGAGAAATTAAATCTAACATGTTTTTATGCCATATTCAACAATTTTATTATGTTCTAAAAATTGTATCTAAAAATCTTGTAAGCATCACCTATATGGTGAGAGGCATTCACTGTATCCCCAGGCCAGTCTCTACCACTTCAAGTCACTCCTTTAATTTGGGCGTCCTTAAAATAAAGGGCAAATCTTTCTGTATCTGAGACCATAAAATCCCATTAGCAGGGAAAATTTATTTACATTCCCCAGCTGTAAAACAAGGCATATCTGTGAGCTTGCCTACATCAAACTTCTCTTTGTTTTTTTCCTATAAAAACCATTTAGTAAAAGATCTTCCATCCATCTTTTGTTTTCCATAGTTAACAGTTTTGTAAGCATGTAACCGGGAAGTGCCAGCTGAGAAACACAGGCTTGTGCAATTTGTCATTCCAGTTAATTCCTATTTTACAGCTCCAGGCCTTCCAGATCCATCCTGCACACGTTCAGGGGTGACACATTTCTCCAAGCCCCACTGGGGCACGTCAGGAGTCACCAAAACCCAGAGTTTTCCATCAGCATTAGGATTTGATTGAGCACAAATGATACCCAGGCCTCGACTGTGCTTCTTGTCAGAGAACAAATGGACCAGTCATTTGTTACTGGGAGACCTTTTGCTGACTAAAACCAGCCACAGTCAATCATATTAAGGATCTGGCAGTTCTTAGCACCAGCTCTTCATTTTCTAGACAGGTAATTGATGAAGAAAGTTTCAGGGAAGGCTTTGCATACTATTAGAAGGAAAATGCTCTGCTAGGAAGAAAGGGTGTCTTCATCTGTAGTTGGGAAAGGTTAGAAAGGGTTGCTCAGTGCAGCTGGTCAAAACAAGGGGAAAGATTTCATGGGATAACTTCACATTCTTCTGCTTCCAGATTAACCAGAGGAGGGTTTAACCCTTTTGCAACCCAAAGAGTTCTCGCTGTTAGCTCAAGGGGGAGCAGGAGCAGCCAGCACTGCACCTTAGCTCTGCCCTGGGGCAGTGCCTGTGGCTGAGCTTGCGCAGCCTCAGCCCCACCTGCAGGGAGGATGTGCTTTCACATGGTGTAAATGGCCTTGAACTGGAATTTTGGTCTCCTTCAACTGGTCCAGCTCCCAAAGGCCCAGTCCCCATCTCCAGGAATGCTCTTTTCACTTTGTTTGGCTGGGTAACCTGTTTGTGTGTCTATGCGCACAGGAGGTCTCAGTAGAAAGAGTTCAGGCCTGGGCTGTATTTCTTTCTTTTCTTTTGAGTAGGTTTCATTTATTCCCTTTGCTCTTTTGTGGCCCCCCCCCAGCCCTTGCCTGGTTGAGGTGAATTAAGAGCAGCTACACTAAAGCTGTGCAAGCTGATAAACTCATGAGGAAGACAACAGCTGCAAACCTCATAAAGAATTACAGCTGACTTGGGGCATCTGTTCTATATGTGTGAAAACTCAGATTATCGGTGTGTTCCCCAGGATGGAAATGGCCTTGCTGTGACCTGCCTGAGCAAGGCCTGCTCTGCTCTGCTCAGCTTTACTTGCTCTGCCTCGATAAAATCTGACCTCTCTGCACTCTGCTGTGGTATTCCTTGGGAGATCCAGTGATCCCAGAGACTGAGCAAGATCAAATGAGCCATTGGAAAGAAGAATAAATGTTCCTCTGTGTGTTTGCTGGAAATTTGAGTGGGTCTATTCCAGAAAGAAGCATCAGGTTTTATTTGGACTGGAATGTACATAACAGAGTTGAAATAGCAGAACACGAGTGAGAGAGATGTTTTTACCTCGTATTTTAAATTGTTCCCTTTCTGGAGCAGGGAGGAAGTGGTTTACAATCTCTGTGTGTGTAAATACATGTCTGTGGGTCACTGCAGGTGCTGGCAGCCTGTGCCAGCATTCCTGTGTGAGCCTGGTGCAGGGACAGGCATTGGATGGCTCAGCCTGGGCCTCACTCCTCCTCACTCTGGGACCAGAGCAGGGGAGGGAGCTGTTAATGGGCCCAAAGTTTTACATTTCTTCCAGGATATCCCAAACAGACTTTCATTCTTTGCTATTTCTCTGTACCAGTTATTCAGTCAGTTATATCAATTATATCAGATTGAGGAGAGGAATAAATTTCAGACAGATTTTATAGCAAAAAAATTGTAATAAGAGCCATTCTGCAATATCTTCTCAACTTCAGAGCATGAGAGCCTCTTGTCCCAGTGCCTCTGTCAGCTGAGGGCATCTTGGAGAGTGAGGGCAGGGCTGAGCCCTCTCCAGCCCTGTTCCCTTGGGCAGCCCCTGGCACACCTTTGGTAGACCCTGGCCATGGGGGGCACACACACATTGTCCTTTTGTGTTTCTCTGTGTCCTTCTGCAGACCTGCCTCAGACCTAGGGAGATGGTTTTCCCATTCATTTGCCTTTTTTTGCCTTTGTCTTTCCATTGCTCCCACCCATGCCAGGGGGAAGAGAAAGTTCCAGCTGTGGAGAATTAGGATTGTGGAGTAAAAATAGATTTTGAGGTCAAATAAAAAGTGTCTTCACACTTCCAGTATTCTCTGCATTACAGAGACATTCATTTTGAAGTGGCTACTGAAAAGCAGGATTTAATTATATCTGGTTTCAATGATGTGAAGCTGAAGTCACAAACTCGAGCCTTTTGTCTTCTAAAGCACAGTTCTTTCTCTTGCACGTTCTCTTCCCATAAGCTGAGGCTCCTGTTGGTTTGGGGTTAAAAATGACAACATCTGCAGTGAATTTTCCCTTTTTAGCAGGGGCTGGAGAGGAAGAGGATGCCATTGTGGTGCCTGCCCTACACGCTGTGACCGGAGGGGTGGGACGAGAGCCTTTGTACATCAGTGAGTTCTTGTGTGGCAGCCAAGGATTGTGTTCAGTGCATCAATGCACAGCAGGATGTTTGGAACATGGGATGGTGCAGTGCTGGTGGGATGAAGGGGCTGAACTGCTGGTGCTGGGGCTAGGCTGCAGCAGAAGGGTCTCTGATCTCACTGCCCCATGGGACATAAACCCCAGGCTCACTCTGGGTGAAGAATTGGTCTCAGGTGAGATGCCTTGTGCTTACAGGTGACCCAGGGTCCGCTTGGTGAGCCCAGAATGTGTGCGAAGGCAAATTAAATTAGTTCTGTGCAAGGTTCATGAGATTTGGTTCATTGCTAATAGTCTGTAACTCGAGCACTTAACCTCCCGAGGAAATGCCGAGTTTCTGAAGAGAAACACTGACTGTGGAAAGGGCCATCTGAAGGAGGCAGAGCTTCTCCCAATAGAACAAGTGTGGAATGCTGTCCTTTCTGGGGAAGGGTGGAGGGGACAGATGTAAAATCTAATTTTATTCAGGAATAACAGTCCAGTGTGCAGAGCACTAAACTCTCCCCTGTGCCACCATTACTAGAAAGAAGTTGTGAAACACATTAGCAACACCAGTTGATCCAATGTAAAGCAAATGCATACAAAAAGGAGACATGAATGCCCTGAGGGAATGGGAGGGAGGAGATGCCTTTGTCAATGAGGGCCCCTGACAGCAGCACAGACTCCACTGGGCTCTGCTCCAGGGAGGGGTTTTGGCTGACTCTGATTGCAGAGTTATGGGTTGTAGCCAGATGCACCATAGAAGGGGACAGATCCTCCCCAGCACTGACAGCCAGGAGGAAAATGTATGGGAAAAAAGCTGATAATCTTTGATGAAGGACACCTGAGGTGGAACACTGCCATTGCTGGAGTCTGAGTAAACCATGGAACATGGAGGCTGAACAAATCCCACTGGTGTTGGTTCCCTTTTCCCAAGGATTTCCCACAGCAGACACCAGAGGTGGTGCTGGTGGCTGAGGGCTGAGGCTCAGGTTGTTCTCAGGTGCCACAAACCTGCAGCTGTGCTGGGCTGTGCTGGGCTGTGCTGGGTGCCACCAGCACCTCCTGCTAACTGCAGGAGCTCTACAAACAAACAAAAACCCCAACCTCAATCACCTTGAAAATAATGCTTGCTGAGGAAAAGACTTAATATTCTTGAGAAAGCGTTTTCCACAGGTTCCAAGCAGCTGTTGATGCAGAGCTCCATTGAAGTGGATGGGCTGGGTGAAGGCACAGCTTTAATCATAACTTAATTTTCCCCTGGGGACAAGAACAGACACACAAATGACATGTGCTGCTATCGTTGCCTGAATCACATCTGGAAGATGCTGACATAAATAATGATGAAGGCCATTTAAAAACGTGATTACTCCATGTAAGTACCTGAATTTTCTCTCAAAAACATATGTTCGCACAAGTAAATGAAGTGCTCAGAGGAGGGTGAAGGCCAGGCCTCCAGTGTGGAGGACACCAAAGCCAGGAGGCAGAGTTAGAGCTGCCAGAATGCAACGTGAGGCTCCCCAGCCTTGACCCCTGCGTGGAGGGGGTGTTGGAGCAGTTTGGGTGTTGGTGGTTGGACTTCAGGAGGTTTTCCTTGTTTTTACTGGTTTGGGGAGAGGGAGGCTGTGGGTGCTCACAGCTCTGCCATGGGTGTGTTGAGCATCTGCACCTCACCTGGGTAGTCCAAGTCCCTTGGCAAGTGGTGCAGAGCTGGTTTTCCACATGACGTGTGACCTCCTCAGGACTCTGAAAGCTCTCACCATCCTCACTTCCCAGCCCCCCCACCCTTGGAAATCCAGGAGCTCTCAGTTTATTTGGTAACTTTGGTACCTTTAACCCCCAACAATCTCCACCTCTTTCTCTCAGGAATTCCATTTGCAGCCTGTCCTTTCTGCAGCTGCTTCCTGTGGGTTCTCTTGCTTTTACCTCACTGCCAGCAGATCTTTGTTTCATCACTTCTCTCCCCTTTAAAAGAGCACAGGTCAGAAAGAGAAACATCCACCCTTCTTGATGCCTGAGAGCCCACACCAGCATGAGGAGTTCACTGCCCTGCTGAGCCTCTGAGCTGCCAGGCCAGATCCTGAGCAATGATATTATTCTAAACTACACCATGGCTTTAAACTGCAGCGTTGCAGGTTTAGAAGGCAGCTGCTCTGTACCTTTGGATTTCCAGGGTGTGCTGTTGAATGAGTGCCCTGGGAAATCATTAATAAAGGATGATTTGTATTTCCACAAATTCCATTCTTTTTTTTATTATTATTTTTTAAGGCATTATGTTTGGTTCTTTCTTGGAGTGTTTTTGTAGAAATGTAGGTTTTAATGTTAAATACTTGCTCCCACGTGTTCGTTTTTGAGAGGGTATTGGGAATTTCAGTTTATGCCCTTCAGCATCATCTCCCCCCCAGGGAACAGTCTGGGGCACTGCTCTGGTGCTGTCTGGCCCAGCCCACAGCTGGTGCTGGAGTGGTTCTGTCAGTTTTGGGCCCCCTGTTATTGCAGAGCTGCTTGGGTTTGTTCTGGCGTGTTTGGTGGTGCTCTCAGTGACTGGGACAGTGGCAGTGGAGATGTTCATGGAAATACACAAAAACCAGAGAAATGGCAGAGGGATTTGTTCTCTCTCATGTGCTGGCACTGGAAAACTTTGAAGAACAGGCTTCAAGAGCAATTGTTACTCGCACAGACCATTTTCCCAAGCCTGTCAGTGATGTATTTATCCCTCCCCCCATGACAGTTACTCAGTTATTTTGTAGGCTGTTGTACTCCCCTGTCCAGGCAGGACAAGCCATTTCCAAATGCACATCCCAGTGTTTCATCATCTCTGCTGTACATTGCAGCCATATCTGCACAATCAATAATGTAGATTGTAGATTTGCAGGCTCGTTTTCTTTCAATGCTGATCTAATTAGTTATTAAAATAATAGTGTCTCTCCCCTACCTCCTCCTACTTGTTTCCCCCTCGTTTCTCATCTTAGCCACTGAAGAAATATTTCCTCTGTTCTCACAAAAGGAATGCATTTACACTTGCCACAGCAGTTCAAAGATACCAAGAATATATTTTCCTTATGCTGGTAATTGCTTTTCTTGGTCATTAGTTGATCAAAGTGGAGGAAATAGAGCGGGGGCAGTCAGACTAAATAATGGATTTGGAGTAGAACTGGGACTGGAGCTTTCTTGGGGTTTTTCTTTTGTTTTCAAAGTGCTGAGTTATTCAGTCTGTGCACAGGGGTGCCTCCCTGCTACATGGGGAGTAACTGGGGTAGTTCCTCCATGGTGTAAATCAGGCGCCAGCTGCTCCACGTTGTTCCTCCAGACTCTGAAGAAGCTCATAGCTCCAACACAGGTTTTTCTCACAAGAAAACTGAGCAAACTGAGGAAAGCCCCCTTTTTTTTTTTACCTGTCCAGCAAAATATGCAGGTGGTGAGAAAAAAAAATGGAAAACTGGGGATTTGGTGCTTGAGTTTTTTGCTTGATATTTTGTTTGGAATTTTTTTAGAAAGGTAAAAGTTAAGATTGTTCTTCCATGCTTTCTGGCATCGTTCTTGTTTGGAAAGCTTGTGTGGAACGTGAAAATGAAACTTTGGATTAGCATAAACATTTTTAGGTCTTTCATCAAGTCTGTTGCACTTACTGTCAATGTATTTCATCATTGTGGCTCTTTAATGAGGTTTGGCTGGTGCTGACGAGACAGACAGTCAGAAGTTCACTTTTGCTTCATTTGGGTTTTTTGTGGGTGTTTTTCCCCCCGCCTGTGTCCGGCCCCGTGAGCTTTGGTGGATTTGTCTGGAGACAAACCAGTTTCTAGATTTCTCCTTATTTGGAACCAGTGCCCTTATCACTGCTGCCAAGAATATCCCAGGCTGAGTGGCAATGGGCCAGGAGCTCGCTGCAATCGCTCGGAGGGCTGGAATGCCCGGGAAAACTGGGGCTGGCATGGTCCCTGTCACGGGAGGGAAGGTGTTGGATAGGCTCTAGGCTGTCTCATGAACACCATCTTCACAGAAACACTGGTGTCTTTGGTAATCCTCCCTTTATAACTGGATGCTGAGGTCAAAGATAACTTATTTTAAACAAAGCTTGGGGTTTTTCGCAGAAAAAGTCTCCTTGCTTACTCAGTGGCATTTAATCATCTCAAGATCCATAATACATGTAAATACTCTGAGAAATATGGAAGGTAGGTGCTCTAATTTGCTTTTTATTCCTCAGAATAATTTACTGGGATATACTCAATAAGGATTTTTATGAGCTTCCTGGGGAAATTGCTACTGTCCTGCATTCTTGGAAACAACAAACTCCTTGGCTTGGAATAAAAGGGGAAAAGTGTCTGAAATTGTCAGTGTTTATTGGAAGAGAAGGTGGCATTTAGTAGTCTTAATGATTCAAGATAGCTCAGTGTTTTACTTTGAGTATGGAGGAAGTTTGTTTTGAAGACCTGACTCAATTTCTGTTGGGTTTAGTATGTCTGTGACCTGCTTTTGCATGTATGAACAATATTCCCTATGGATATCCTGGGAAAGCACAGGGCAAAATCACATCTGGTGTTACTTCTGACATCAACAAACTCATAACAGGGATGCAAGTAATGCAGTATTTCTACTTCAAAAAGGGGAAAAGCAGAAACACCTGGGAAAAGGTTAGATGATCTTGGATTTCCTTGGTGTGTGGAAGGATGGCAGGGGTAGACGAATTGCTCCCTGGGATTGTTCACCTGATCATTGTTAGTTTGCCAGAGAGGACCACCATAAATATAGGAACCACACACAAAGGGAAACAAAGTGGGGGGAAGGGGAAAATGGAGGGGAGGGTCACAGATGGAAAAATTAAGACATTCTTTTAAATGCAATTGGTAAAAGCAACAACTGAAGGAGCTGCAGTGATCCCAGCCCTGCTGTCAGCTAATGCTGGCAGGCACAATAAATGTTTAAAACTGGCCTTAGTGGTGCAAAACTTTAAGGACTCTACACCGATAAACGGAATGGTTCATAATGTACTTTTAATTAGTACCCATCAGGGAAGTAGCACACCTCCAGAAGCACACCTTCCACGCCCTCTGCCATGGCCACGTTTTCCAGACACAGCCAGGAGCAATGCACACCCACAGCAGGGGCAATGCACATCCACAGCCATGCACACCCACAGCCATGCACACCCACAGCAGGGGCAATGCACATCCACAGCCATGCACACCCACAGCAATGCACACCCACAGCAGGGCAATGCACACCCACAGCAATGCACACCCACAGCAGGGCAATGCACACCCACAGCAATGCACACCCACAGCAGGGCAATGCACACCCACAGCCATGCACACCCACAGCAATGCACACCCACAGCAGGGGCAATGCACATCCACAGCCATGCACACCCACAGCCATGCACACCCACAGCAATGCACACCCACAGCCATGCACACCCACAGCCATGCACACCCACAGCAATGCACACCCACAGCAGGGGCAATGCACACCCACAGCAATGCACACCCACAGCAGGGGCAATGCACACCCACAGCAATGCACACCCACAGCAGGGGCAATGCACACCCACAGCAATGCACACCCACAGCCATGCACACCCACAGCCATGCACACCCACAGCAGGGCAATGCACACCCACAGCAGGGGCAATGCACACCCACAGCCATGCACACCCACAGCAGGGCTGAGCCGTCCCTCACGCACGCGGAGCCCCGCGCGGGACACTGTGACAGACGAGGCCTCAGAGGCCTCCCCAGGAAGGGTTGAAAAGCTCCATTTTAGGAGCTCCCTGCCCGGAATCACATCCCACTGTCTGTAAGTGCTGTGGACCCGGGGATGCAGCTCAGGTCCAGGCTCTTGGTGAGACAAGTCCTGGACTCAGG
The DNA here is from genome assembly GCA_039654755.1 of Calcarius lapponicus. Taxonomy (NCBI): domain Eukaryota; kingdom Metazoa; phylum Chordata; class Aves; order Passeriformes; family Fringillidae; genus Calcarius; species Calcarius lapponicus. The sequence goes on along the minus strand of CM077475.1, from coordinate 320,705 downwards.
TGAAATCCTGGAGGTGTGCATGAGAGCAGCTCAAAAACGGAGGCAAGCAGAACTCACTCCGGCTGGAGGCTGGCAGGAACAGAAGGGAGGGATATTTTTGAGTTTCTGGGCGCAGGGCTGTGCCGGGGGAGCAGGCTGGCTCTGGTGCTGCGGAACAGGCTGACATAACGCTGAGGGAAGGAGCCAGCAGAGTGGGTGGATGGTGCTGGTGCCGCGTGTGCGAGCGTGGCTGGCACGTGGCTGTGAGCGCACAGGGACAAGGAGACAAAGGCTGGGCTGCCCCACCTGTGCCTGGCAGCAGGCTTGGGCTCTCCCCTGGGACTTTGTCTGGGACCTGTCCCCTGTGTTTGGGTGGTGGCCGTGCTGGCACAGAGGCCAGCCCAGAACTGGAAACTGATCCCTGTTCCTCCTTTCCAAGGATGCTGAGGTCTCCAGGCACCACCTGAGCAGTGTGTAAATGGATTTCTGGGGATGTAAATTGTACCTGTGCTCACTGTAAGGCCACCTCATCCTGGCAGAAAGCTGCAAAATGGTTTGGGTATAAAAGGTGCCTTGCTGGCTGTCACAATGGGGAGAGACAGAGAGACAGCACAGCACTCGTGGTTTGTGCAGGAGAGACTTTATTGGTTTGCACAGCTCTCACACACCCTATTCAAAATACTCCACGTTCAAACCTTCCTGGCTATGACTGGTTACCACCCAGCTCACTGACCAACATCTGCCTGCTTGTATTCTTGTCAGGGGCTGGCTCTCCAAACCCCTCCTCCTTTTATATGGCACACACAGTCCAGCTGTATGCTCTCACAGCTCCCCCTTTTCTGTTTTAAAATATAAAAGCTGTGTTTATTATCTCTCTGCGGGGCCCCTTTGCAGAAAGGACAACAAACACAGTACAAGGAGAATGAAATTCTTCACTAAACTGACAAACCTAATCTTTCTAGCTATTGGTGCATCCCATCAATTTTTTACTATCATGTCCAGGAGCTATCAAAGGTACAATGTTGCTGGCTGGCATGCTGCAGGCTAATTACTTAAAACTTACAACTTAAAAACTTGAACATTACAAACAAACATACCAACTTAAAAACTATCAGAGGTAACATTTAAAATGGTCAGAGGGAGCATTTCTTTTTGCTGGTAATGTCCTTAAAGTGTCTGGCTCTTGCGGTCCAGGTGAAGTCACAGGCAAGTTGTCATTCCAAAGGTCTGGGGTTTCCATCCAGCTGGTGCAGAGGGTTGTTACCATCGGATACCAGTGTCTGTGGGGATACACACACCCCCTGCCCCGACTGACAAGGTCCCATACCAGTACCTTCAGTTTAGGTAACTGGGCATCACTAGAGGACTGGAATGACAAAAAATTATTTAAGATGACAGGGTTTATTTAAATGAGTAGAATCTCAGTTTCTCTTAGTCGTCTTACTTCTTTTTTGGCGCTGCCTTCTTTGCCTTGGCCACTTTGGGTTTGACTGCCTTAGGCTTGGCTGCTTTGGGCTTCCCTGCTTTCGCCTTAGCTGGGCTCTTCGCTGCCTCCTTGGCATGGCCTGACCGTGTGGCTCCCTTGAGACTCTTGGCTGCTTTCTTGGCAGCTGTGGCTGCCCGCTTCTTTGCCTTCTTGCGGCTCTTCTTCACCATCACCACTTTCTTGGGCTTCTTGGCAGGGCCAGCGGGCTTCTTGGCCGCTCGCTTCTTGGGCTTGGCAGCTGTCTTTTTCTGTGTTGCCTTTTCTTTTGTCTCACCCAGCTTCTTGTTCAGCTTGAAAGAGCCAGAGGCCCTGATGCCCTTGGTCTGCCCCAGGGTGCCACTGCTGAGGAGGCTCTTGGGCCCCAGCTTGATGTGGCTCTTGTTCTGCTCCTCGTAGCCGCCGGCAGCCAGCGCCTTCCTGAGCGTGGCCAGGGAGAGCTCCTTGCGCTCCCTGGGGGCAGACACGGCCCTGGTGAGCAGCTTGGTGACGCTGGGCCCCGCAGCCTCGCGGGCCTTGGAGCCGCTCGCCGCCTTCTTCGGCTTCCTGGGGGCTGCCCTGGCGCAGGGGGCAGCGAGCGCCGTGTCCGGCATCCTGCTGGCCTTCATCTGTGACCCAGGGAATCCTTGCAGCTGCTGCCTGTGCTCTCCTCAGGGACTGGCTCCTGTGGCCAAACCTTCCTCCTTTTATGACATACATGTACGTCCGGCTCTGCGCTGTCACAGCTGCCCAAAAGGCCTCCCAGCCTCCCAGCGCTGCCTTCTGCCCGCAGTAAAACCATGGCGGGAATTCCCTGGGAGGGCTGGTTTGGCTTTGGCCCTGCCTGGGGCTGCTCTGTCCAAAGGAGAGCGGGATGGGCACCTCCATGGGAAAGGAGCAAGGTTTAATTCCATGTGCTGGTAGGGATGTGGTGTGACTGGGCAAATCAGCTAAACTCTACCTTACTTCTGTCACCCTGTTTTTTTAAGTTTTTCTAAGCCTTCTGATGTTTACGTTCTTGTAACAAACTTTCTCACACACTTTATGTAAATAACTTACTGTTTTGCATTCTTTTATGGAAGAGGAGAAATTTGATGGACTGTTGGTTTGTTCAGTGTCATTGGAGAGGTGGCACTGTCACCCTCCAATCCACTGTCACTTTTGGAAATCTATAAATGTTGGAGTCAGAAATTAAACTTCCCTCTTTTTTACCTTGGAGAGCTGCGTGTCTCCGTCGATTTATTGTCCATCCTATAGCAACATTCTTCCCTCTCAAAAATGGGGATTATGCCATCCCTTATCCACACTACAGGAACACAAAAGCCTGATTGTTTTTTTGTACACTTCTAATAAAAATAAATGCTACCTAAGCATCTACAATATGAGTTTAGGGTATTTCCTGTTTGCTTTTTTTTTCTTATTTCTTTTTAGAAAGAACTCAAACTAATTTTGCTACACCCACCAACTCTTTTTTTTCTTAACTATTTTTTCTTCCAAGTAAAAGATTTTTCTTAAGGATTACAGACTAATTTTACTGTACACATATTGCACTGAAACAACTGGTAACTTTTTCTTGTGCCTACTCAGAGAGCTGGCTCCTATAGATAGTATTTCACATGGCAGGCATATAATACCCATGCTCTGTGGTCTCTGCCAACAGTTTGAGGTATGGAAATGAGGTTAATATTCATCTAAAAGACATATTTTATTTGGAAACCCTCCTCTGCCTTTTCCCACGTTGCTGTGGGAGAGGTGGGAAGCAGAGATGGACAGCAGTTTCATCCCTGGGAACAGATGGAAGGGGCAAAGCAGACATCTTCAAGAAGAGCTGACATTTTAAGCACTATCGAGTCTGCAGGGAGAGATAATATCGTTCCTGAGACATAATGATATACTTGGAAGAGTAGACAAGCTTTACAGCATGCAAACTGAAAATGCATTTTGAGCCTGAATGATTATTTCTTTTTATCATTCTATCCCTATGTGCAATAAAGATGTTATCTCCTCCTTCAAATCTTGTCTTGCTTGTATCCCAAGATATTCATGTCCAAAATTATATCAGATTTGACTTTCCAACTTGCTTTCCCATCCTTGATATTGATGTCTGCATCTTCCCACCTTCAAGGCAATGCTGCATGTCCTGGCCATGTGACACAGGATAAAGAGAGCAAGGGTTTATTTTTATTTGCTGTCTTCATTGCTTTTACTGATGAATGTTTATTTATCCATCAAGTCAGAATAAGCAGTCATTTGCACTGGATCCTAATTTCAATTATGGATATCTTAAGTACTTGAGTAACAATGTCATTGTTTGTTATTAGGTTTTAAGTAACAGACATGAGTAAATAATAAGACAATATAAATATAAATCTACTTAATTATCTGAGCCTTAAATGCCAGGCAATAATACCTCATATAAAAAAAAGAAACCCATGTGAATTACTAACATCAGAGAGACTTCAGAAAGAATCTGTCTCTTATTAAATTTAAGTGGGCCAAATCCTGCAGCTCCTCAGTGCAGGGGAGAGGTTTGTTCAAGGATTTCAATGGACTACACCATGATAAATGATGACAGAGGGGGTGATAAATGCAATGTGTTGCTCATTAGGGCAGGCAGAGATGCGCTGGTAAATGATGGGTACAGATCTAATGATTTATTTGCAGAAGTACTGAGAAATATTCAAGCCCTAACTTAAGCTGTACATTGGGATAATACTGAGTTTCTGCAAAACTTGAGTCTCAGGGAGTTGAATCTTACATTATTTGTCTTCTATATAAGCAGAAGTAATAGTAATAAGGAATGAAAATGTGTATCCTAACAGATTGATTGACATTACAACTTTAGGGATTTTCTTCATCAAAAACTGGCAGGAAGAATTTAGTGCTGGCTGGATGTTTTCCATTAACTTCTGAAGAGCTCGTCTTTGGGTGAAGCATTAATAGGGAGTAAAGTGGAAAACTGACAAAAGCCTTCAGTGTTTTCTGGGTTTCAGCTCTTTGAGTTGATCCTGTGGCACCTCTGGGCCCAGCCTGTTGTGCTGTGCAGCTCAGAGGAGCTTCCCTGGACCACCAGGACCCCACAGCACCATCGCTGCTCCAGAGTTTCCTCCCTCCCTGTTTGAAATGGAAGGAATAACAATGCATTAAAACATTGCCTGTGCTCCTGCAGCAGCACAGGGAAAGAAGAGCTCACTTGGGAAGCCACCACGTTCCCTGCTTTGTGTGAGCTCCTGGAGGGGTGATGGTGCAGCAGGGTGTTCTCAGTCTCTTCCAGGACAAAACTGGATTTGGTAACTGGGAAGGAACAAACGGCAGCCACAGCTGGGAGGGAGATGGGGCAGGGTGAGAGGGAAGGAAGGAGCAGGGGAGGGACCAACCTGCCCAAGGAAAGGAGCCTTCAGGGCAAAGATGATAGTCAAGGTCAAGCTGTCAGAGGAGACTACAACCTGGTATATAAAACTGATGGCAACTGTTCCAGGGCTTTGAGCATGCCAGTGCTCCTCAATTTATTTTACATTCCCCTGGGGCAGTGATACCTGTGCTCTCTACCGCTCAGATGTGTGAAGGGAAATTAATTTCTGCTGCCTGCAGTGGGAATCTGGAGGGCTCTGACTGAGGCAGAGGAGAGGAATGGGCCTCAGGACAGCTTTAGAGATAAGTTTGCTGTGAGGACAGGGGTGGGAGCTCTGCTGCAAGGGCTGAATGGGGGTCCCACCACACATGGCTGAGAGGGAACTGGTTTGCAGCTGCCTTGCTAAGATCCACATCTTTGGAGTCTTTCAGGAGAGGACTGCAAACCTCAGAGTGGTGTTGAAGCTGCAGCTTTGCTGTTTCAATCAGCATGAGTTTCAGAAGCAGCCTTCTACCTAAGCAAGTATTTTGGTATTGAATTAATTAGCAGTTCTCTTACCACAGCACTTTCACAGGAACTCCATCCCACACCTGCAGCCCCAGCCGGTCTCTCAGCCAGGCTTGGGGGTGCCAGCACTGCCCACCCTGATCCCAGGTCCTGCCTGCTGCCATCCACTGCCTTTGCAGAGCTATCCCCACCATGACCTTGCTTAATGCCCTCCCTGCAGAGCCTGGTGCTCAGTCGGCCTCTGCAGAGCTGCTGGGCTGCTCTGGCCCTGGGAGGGACAGACTGGCTCTCGGGGCAGCTGGGGGGGCTCACAGGGTGCTCATGGGCTGTGCAGTGTGACAAGAAGGACATCACAGCACCCCTTCTCCACCTGGTTTTAGTCTTCCCTCTGGCTCTGCAAATGTTTTGAGTTTTCCTAGTCAAAATAGAGGAGAAGCTGATGGCCAGTGCCTCCAGTTATGAATCAATGTAACTGATGTAGCCTGGCTGCCAAAAAGGCTTGAGGTGAGCGCCGTGCTGAGCCTCTGCTGCTCTGTGAAACAGGCAGGCAAAAACTGCAGTGTGCACAAGGGGCATCAAACACCTTCCCAACACTTTGGGCAGTGCAGGTCACCAGTTTTCCCTAGAGCCACCAGGTTGAGCCCCTCTGCTCTGGAGCCAGGCTGGGAGAGCTGGGGTGCTCATCTGGAGACGAGAAGGCTCCAGGGAGAGCCCAGAGCCATTGCAGGACCTGAGCAGGAGAGGGAGAGCTGGAGAGGGACTGGGGACAAGGCATGGAGGGACAGGACAAGGTGGACTGGCCTCAACCTGAAGGAGAATATATTGAGATTAGATTTTAGGAAGAAATTTTTCCCTGTGGGAAGAACTACCCTGAGAGTGGGAGGCCCTGGCACAGGGTGCCCAGAGCAGCTGTGCCTGCCCTTGGATCCCTGGCAGTGTCCAAGGCCAGGCTGGACAGGGCTTGGAGCACCCTGGGACGGTGGGAGGTGTCTTTGCCCATGGGGATGGGACTGGATGAGCTTTGAGGTCCTTCCAAACCATTCTGGGATTCTGTGATTTATTTAACTCTAGAGTTACTGGGAGCCTCTCATTTCCTTGTATTCCCTTCATTCCTACAGCTCTTCCCTCTGGACTTTTGTCCTTTCCCCGTGGCCACAGTCAGGGTAGGAGGCAGGAGCAGGCTGGGAGCAGAGGGGCTGGGAGGCTCAGCCTGCAGCCAAACCATCCTGCCCTTCTCAGATAACATTGTGCCCAGGGGAAACAACATCTAAGAGTTACAGATAGGCCAGAATGACAACAGCACCGTTAAAGCCTTTGTCATTCCTGATGAATCCTTGCAAGAAGTGTTCCTCAGCTTCAGAGGATGAAGATCTCTTTTTAAAGAGGACCATCAGCTGATCTAAACCCAGATAAAATTCACAGCACTACACTGCATTCAGCACAAAGAGTCAGGAAGATGCTGGGTACCACTGTCTCACACAGGAAAAAAAGAACAGCCAGCATCAGACCTCACAGCTTCAGGGGTTCTTTTTGAGCTGAGCAAACTTCCAGCACTTTTCCAGCCCGGGATTCATTTCTGTTGTGCTCTTGCTTTCCAGACACAACACTCCTGGGGCTGTCAGACTGGGGCTGGGCCCTGCACCCTTTTGAGAGCAGCAGGCTCACAGGGTGATCTCTCCTGTGGAACACTTGGTACCCCCTTGAGAAGTGTGATCCAAACAAGAAAACAACTTGCTGGAAGTCTTCCACCCAAACTGGTGTTCTAGAACTCACTTATTTGTGGGAGTGATCTAATGAAAGTCAAAGGAAATTCAGAATAAGATTTCTTCCACCAGAGGGACTGTTTTTAGCATCTTTGGGAACTGTGCAGTATGACAAGAGGTAGGAGAGAAAGGGAACATGCTGGACTGAGTAATAGCAATTGTGATGAATGTATTTCAGCTACCTTAAATATACAACTCACTGTTAAAGAAATAAACAGCCAATCTGAGGAACTATTATTTTTTTAACATCCTCCAGAGTGATTATTTGTGAAAGATGTGCTTGTTGCGTTCCACTTCCATAAAACATGTACATAGGGCAGGTTTCTGAGCATCACATCCTCCAACCCCAGCACAGGAGTTTGTGCTGAGGGAATATTTTTTGGTTTGGGAAGGGAGGAGTAGGGTGTGGGTTATTTTTAGGGTTTTTGTTCCTTTTTTCTGAACAGGGAAGTGGAATGGTATTGAAGAAAATGGAATTCTAAAAAAGGAAACTGGAATGGCATTGAAAGCAGCAGTTCCCTTCCACGGCAGGAGGGAAGCCAGCCGACCCCTTGTTACCCCAATACACTCACTCACAGCACTGAGAGCTGTGTAAATCTTTACATGGATGTGCTTATCCAAATTTCTTCATGGAGAACATGGGCAAGCATGGGACCAGGCTGCCAGGGCAGTGGGGGAGTCCCGACCCCTGGAAGTGTCCCTAAGGTGTGGATGTGGCACCTGGGTACACAGTTCAGTGATGGACAGGGTGGTGGTGCTGGGCTGATGGTTGGATTTAATGATCCTAAATGTCCTTTCTGACCTTGACGATTCTGTGATTCTGTGTTTGTCTGGGGGATAATTCAGACAGGCTGTTCTATAAAATTATTAGGTACAAGTAGAAAGAGACTTTTATACTCCTCTGTCTCTACTAATTTGAGCAGCCAGCTTGAATTCTTTTCCCTCTCTAATATTTTCCTCTGATTGCCTTCATATTCAAATTTAAATTAAAGCCAAAGATAACTGGCCAGAAGTTCTCACCTTTAGCCCATGGGTGCTTTTCCCATCAGCTCTGGTGTGCTGCTGCCCTGAAGGAGCTGCTGCTGGAAAGGTTGAATGGAGCTTTGCTGATACACGGCTCATAAATCTGAGCAAGTCAAGAGTTCTGATTTACACTTTAATTAAAGTATGTATCATACATATATTAAAATTCAAATGCTTAACTAATATAAAGGTCAATGGAATGCAGAAGCTGCTCCCTTCCTACATTTTTAATTTCCACATTTTGGTTTCACTCAGTCAAATGTGCACACAGAGCGATCAGGAAACTTAATCCAACAGTTTATAAGGAAAGATACAGTGATGTGTCTTAATCTAAATTCAAATTACTTTCTTCTGGGGAAAAAGTCATAGCTGTCAAAACCATTGCTGTACTAACTATAAATTTATCACTTTTGTTACATAATCTCTGGGGAAATTAGATTATAAAACCTGTTTCTAATTCTTAAGGCTTATACACCAAACAATAAAAATTTGCCTTGATTCATAACCTGTTAGACTTCATTAAAAAATATGGAGCCTAGAGATTTATGAATAGCAGTGACATTGACATAGTTTCAGTTGCAAAGAAATTACATCCATAGCTCTGCATTAATCTGTAAATGCTTGTGAATGAGAACTTATTTATAATTGTGGGAAAAATATTTCTAGGATTTACAAGTGAGATATGATTTATCTTGGGGAATTTATAATTTCAATTATATACAATTAATACCAGTCATAATTTAAGACTTCTGGTTGATGAAAGGCTGTGCATATTGACTAATTATCCTACTTTTCAGTTAGACATAAAGAATGTTGTGCTTTGAATAGTTCAAGGACTGCAGGTTTTCATCATGTAATAGCAAGCAATGGCACTGATCTGTTTTATATGATATAGATAATTCTTGTCTCCTAATTAACTAAGTACAGAATTCAGCACTTGCAAGGGCAGACTGTCGATGTGAGGACTAAACACTTTTGTAGTGAATGTGAAAATACAGCTTTATGGTTGTAGGTGTTTATATTTACCTGGTCTCTCCTTCCTAGTCTGTAGTAGCATCACTTTGCAGCTTTTTCCTGGGGCACCTGCTTGTTCCTTTCCACTGCTGGGAGGGGCCTGTGGCACAAGGACGTGGCGCTCACAGGGACAGTGGCACCATCCACCCACACCTTCCTGTGCTCTACATCTCAGGCACATCCCACATCTAATTCTTGCCCAAATTAGATCGAGTTGGATGCTATGGCAGCAAAGATTTGTTTCCTGCAACAGGAATGACCAAGGGAGAGATTTTCTGTGCAAACCCCCTTTAATCATGAAATCATCCTGAGACTGTAAGTGCCATAAGGATGCAGCTGCTGTCCTGGCTCTGTATTCCCTGGGAAACTGGGTTACATTTGCAAATAAATTTGCTTCTATTTGTGTTTTGTATCTACCGAAGCATCAGTCCCAGGGAAGACTCCTTAGCATCCATTCCAATGTCCTTGACCTTGTGTCTACCTAAATCCTGAGTCTGAAATGGGAGGAGGGATGTCTCCACAAGAAAATTTTAGCAGTCTCTGGGAAGACTGGACAATGATATGAGAGAACAGGAGTTTCTTTTGAGTGCATGATGTAGAAATGGGAATAATTATAGTGTCTATGAATGCTTCCAGGCTGTTCTCTGGGCCCAGGAAGTCTTCAGTACAAGAATTACCAATCCAAGTTTTTGCAGCACGACAATGTCCCTCAGTTCTCTCAATGTCAAACCATTCAGTGCATTGCTAAAAATACTTTCCCTGTGCACAAAGCTGGCCTACATGACAGGCTGGCGTGCTTTGAAGAGGAAAGCATCCGAGCTGCCTGCACTGATTGACTACTCCAAAAAAGCTTTCTGCAGAGAGCTCTGCAACTCTCTGAATGGATTAGCTGTGGCCAGGCTCACAGCCCTTGGTGTTTCCCTGAGTATGGACAGACAGGCACTGAGGGTTTATTGCATTTTAACTTGGAAGTTATTGCATTTTAACTTGGACACGGCAAATGGCGGCTCTTAATTTTGCTTTTGAAGTCTGTTTTGCTCAAGAATATAAAAAAAGTTATGCTCATCTTGTCAGAGAACTAGAGCCCCTTATGTGTCTGGGGAATAATCAAAGCTGCTGGCACATGTTTGGGTGGGTCATAGTACAACAAAAATCCCAGGCAAAGAATTGTTCAAATGCTGATAGTCAATGTCAACATTTGTACAGTATTTTATCTGAGGCTCACAAAGGTCTGAATGAAGCAATGATTGACTTTGGGGAGCTTCCATTTCCACTTGCAGAGACGATCCTGTGCTCTCTGGTGCAGCCAGGGCAGTTTGGAGTGCTGAGAGCAGGGGGTGACAGCGGCTGAACACTTGGGAGAGAGCTGGGGCACACCTCAGGACAAGGGACACAAAGTGGAGGAGAAAGCAGACCTGAGGAGGATGAAGTGGGGAACCAAGCAAGTGGCATTGCAAGTGATTGTAGTCTTAATTAGCTTTTTTCTGTTGCCATCATCCTACTGGGATGCTGTGGCAGCACTCTGAGGAGGCTGATGGAGTTTGGAAGTATCCTAGATGGATGAGATCCTCCTGAAATTTGTGTTGAAGATTTTGCTATTTTGCTATTTCTAGAAAGGCAAATAAGCTTCTCAAAATGGCAAATGTTTGAATGGGCCTTAATTGGACCACAATGTAAATTCTTCTTTTTTTTTTTTTTTTTTGAAGGTAGGCCAAAGTTGGGATTGAGCAAGAGAGATCAAAGTAAACTGGAGCTAAATGCAGCTGAGGGAAATGTGAAACTAATTTACAAAACCCCAAGTCGCTTTATGATCTGAACAAGAGAGATCAGTGCTGCAAACTGTAACACTGCTCTACATGGCAAAGCCAAGAGCACTGGGAGGAATGGTTCAGCAAATCACTTGCATATGAGCCAGTCCAGGCAGTAAATGGTTCATCTGATCATTTGCTGCTTTAAAGGTGGAACTGAGTTGGTCTTTGTGCTTTCACACTTGCTGTCTCTGTTAAGCGACACTTTCAAATTGCAATTTGAATGACTTTGTAATACTGTCTTCCTAAGGACAATTACCTCTTCAGAGATTTGTGGTATTGCCATTATTCCTAAAGATAATCCTTATTTTCTAGCACCTTGGATGGACCTGTTCCTATTGATTCAGTGTTGGGGCTTGACATCTTGATGAAATTTTCAGCTATCTTCCCACAACAGCCCATGGCCTCAGGAGTGTCCCAGGAAGAGCTGCTGGCAGGAGGGTGCCCTAAGGCTAAAGGCAGAAGACAAAAGCAAGGGGAGCTCACTTGAATCTTTTGTAAGATGCCACATCCCTAGAAGTGTCCAAGGCCAGGCTGGACAGGGCTTGGAGTCACCTGGGCTGGTGGAAGGTGGCCCTGCCCAAGGCTGGGGTGGAACAGGGGGAGGTTTAAAGACACTTCCAGCTCAAACCAGTCTGGGATTCTGTGATCACGGGCCTTTCTCAGGCCCTGGATCACACAACTGCCATCAGGGTCAATCCTGAAACCAAAATACTCAGGGCAGTACAGAAATGTGAGAGCACCCTGTAATGCACAAGCTGGAACCATAGAGATGCCCTTCATAGCATCCATACCTGTTCTCTGTTCAAGGCAGGGCTTTGGAATATTCTTGACTTGGCAGACATGTTCCAGATGCTGCATTATGGTGGGTGCTGGTGACTGTCCTGCCCTATCCCACTGCATCCTCCTGGGAACAACACCCAGCCATTGTCTCCAAACCCCAGCCAGGTTCTCAGGCAAGCCAGGAGAGCCTTTGATAGCTGCGATGCTGAACACGCTGAAACCCAGCTGTGCTACCAAAGAGTGTTATTCCTTCTTTGAAGATCCTTTCAGAAAAGCTGATGAATTAAAATGCTTTTCAGATCACAGAAGGAGCTGAATTTCCATCTCGTGCCTCCCTCTCACAAAAGGCACCGCAGTCATTACGGAGCAGCCAATGTCTGTCTGCCCGTGATGGATGTGTGCGAGAGAGAAGTGAAAGTTCCTTTTATTCTCAACAGCCAAGTGCCATAGTCAGAGCTTCAACCTCTTAATCAATCAGTGTCAGGCAGTGTCACAGTCCCTCAGCACCTCAGTTAGCTCTGCACTACCCATTACTCCCATCACTGCTCCTGCTGCTGCACTGGCTCTGCCTCACAATTCCTGCACCAAGAATGGGGAAAACTCTCTGTGCTGGAAAGGCCCGTGGAGCTCTGAGACACCCTGGTGTCTGCTGCCTCCTCAGCTGGCTTCAGAGGGCAGGGGAGGGAGAAGAGGAGAGAGGAGAGAGGAGAGAGGAGAGAGGAGAGAGGAGAGAGGAGAGAGGAGAGAGGAGAGAGGAGAGAGGAGAAAGGAGAGAAGAGAGAAGAGAGAAGAGAGAAGAGAGAAGAGAGAAGAGAGAAGAGAGAAGAGAGAAGAGAGAAGAGAGAAGAGAGAAGAGAGAAGAGAGAAGAGAGAAGAGAAGAGAAGAGAAGAGAAGAGAAGAGAAGAGAAGAGAAGAGAAGAGAAGAGAAGAGAAGAGAAGAGAAGAGAGAAAAAACTGAAACACAGCATTGTGGGTTAATCTCTCAGTCTGGTGCTGTTCCTGTGTCTGTCCCTGGAATCACCCAAGGAGCCAGGAGGGGATGAGTGGCACAGCTGCAGCACCACTCTGCTACTGGAGCCCTGCTGGAGTGCAGACAGGGCTCGGGTTGTCCTTCAGCAGAGCTGAGCAGCTCATGACCTTCAGCTCTATTGCAGTCTCTGATGTGAGGACTGAAGTTTAAATCAAGCCAAACAGATTGCTTTTGTCATTTCACTTTATGCTGCAGCCTTGCTGCACTGCTCCCACCCCTACCCTCACCTTTCTCATCTTGGACTGAGTGCCCAAAGGAGTTAGGGAGAAGCATTGTTTTAAAAACATACTGCTTCTAGGAACAGGAAAGCAACATAGGGCTCTTTTAAGGGCTTGCTCATATGTGTGGTCTAGAATAGTTTCCTTTGAAGAATTTAAGTCTTAAAAAACTCCAGTTGCAGTGAGAAAAAACTAATGGGGAAAAAAATTTCTACCTGACAAAGCAGCATAGTTCTCCACTCTGAACAAAACCCTGAGGGAGGCTGTGAAAATCTGAGTCTGTTGCCTCCTAAACCAGAGTCTCCAGGAAAAGGTTAAGCTGCAGTTTTTGTAAGGTTGGCTGGGAGTTGGGGGGTTTCCCCTCTGAACAGCTTTGTTTGGGGGCCAGCACCTCTTCCACCATCACATGCAGCAGACACAGACACAGAGGCCCTGGGGCCCTGCCTTCCTCCCTCCAGCCCCCACCCTCAGCGTTGCTGTGATGGTCAGAGAGGGGCTCAAAGATGCTCTGAGCAGATTTCTGCCCCTGCTGCAGGCAGTGGCCACAGGCTGTGCCTGGAGACCCTCCTGGCTGAGCAGCCCCGGGCTCCTGTGTGTCCCTCCCGCACAGAGGAGCTGTGAGTGCGGTGTCTGCACAGCCCTGGGCAGGATGAGCTCCCCAGTGAGAGAGCTGCTCTGCGCGGACCAGCTGGGCGCTGTTGCTTTAAATGCTTTTCATTTCTGTTCCTCTCCGCTTCCTGCGGAGCTCAGCGCTGCCCGGGCTGAGCTCGGCTCTCTGCCGCTCCGTGACCACCCCCTAGTGCACAGCTCTGCTCCGCTGCTGCAGCGCACAGCCTCAGCCGGGCACTGCTGGGGGGCTTTCCAAAATTCCCACCTTGGGAATTCCATCCCAGACCCTCCCCACCTTCCCAGCCAGGAATTCCCAATTCCCAATCTCCCATCCATCCCTGCCCTCTGGCAGTGGGAGCCATTCCCTGTGTCCTGTCCCTCCATCCGGTGACCCCAGTCCCTCTCCAGCTCTCCTGGAGACCCTTCAGCCCTGCCAGGGGCTCTGAGCTCTCCCTGGAGCTTCTCCTGTCCAGGTGAACATTCCCAGCTCTGCCAGCCTGGCTCCAGGGCAGAGGGCTCCAGCTCTGGGATAAGCTCAGTGACCTCCCCTGGATTCCCCCCGGCTCCATGTCTCCCTTGTGCCGTGGCCAGAGCTGGTGCTGCCCTCCAGGTGCAGTGGGGAGCTCCAGAAGGGTCCAGAGCTGATGCCTTGTGCAGCCTGCCCTAGAGCAGAGGCTGGATGGAGCTAAAGAATAAAGCAGGGATTTATTAAAGGATCTCCTCCATGGATCCACCTTGGGCAGCACAAGAGCCCAGCCAGGGCTGCACCCCAGGTGAACCAAAATGGTCCCAAAATGCACGGCCGGGCACGGGCTCTCTCCCTGTGATCAGTTCTGCTCCATTTGCACCTTGCAGTTCATTGTCCCATTCCAGCTTTAGCCCACGCAGTCCCACCCTGCTTATTTTTCTCTCTCCAGCCCACGGTGTTTGTGCTCTTGGGCTGAGATTTGGGTCATTTGTCCTTGGTGCCCAGCTGGAGCAGGAATTGTTTTGTCTCCTGCTCTGTGCAGAGCTCACCATCCCCTCATGTGAAGCCCAGACCCTCACACTAAAGCAGCACAGAATGTGAAAAATAGAAAAGCCAAAACCTGAGGCATCACAGTGACCTCACAGAGGTTTGGATTGGGGTGAGTTAACTGCAGACGCACATTCCTGAGCAAAAGAAAAGAAGTCAAACTGAACATGTGTTGCAAAGAGCAAGGATGGGTTTAGATCCATGCTTTTTCTGCATAGATCAGAAGGAATTTATATTAAACTGGAGCCACCTAAATAATCTCCTTGCTGAAAGACGTTACTGAGGGGAGTTGGTTTCCTTCATCCTGAGCAGTGCAGAGCACAGCTCAGCACTCCCAGCTCTCCTCGAGGCAGGTTAGCTGTGCCCTGGGATGCTGGCCAACCCATCTGATCAGCGAGTTACTTATTTATTCAACACTTATTTCTAAAAATCCCAGGCAGATTAAAATTTGGCAAACGCTAGGCTGCTGGAGTGAGTGATGCAGAGAATAATAAATGGAGCAAAATTAATCCAACTTCCTCTTGGAAACTTTGCAAATATGCATATTAAATCATGCTTGAATCACAATGAATATAAAAAGTAAATGTTCACCAAAACACAGTGCCCAGTTACAACCCTGTTCTCTGTAAATCCAGAGTTTACAAGGCATGTAAATCCTACACAGTCCCACCTCCACAGTAAATCAAAAGGGGGAGGATTTGTTGTATGCCAGTAGCTACTTCATACTTCTCTGCAGGATGTTTGCTGAAAGGAATCCTCCAGGAGAATCTGCGCAGGATGAACACCCTGCCCAAGAGAAAAAAATGAAGAAAGTTTTCTGAAGAATGGCCTCTTAGATTTACATTTTAGTTTGTAAACTTTTTAATTGTACATTCTCATAACAGTCTCAAGGAGTTCTTGTTTTTAAAAACTTTTAAGACCTCTAGGCTGTGAGCCAGGATGTCAAGCTTCTACCTTAATTATTCTTTAGTGTTAAAAATAAATAAATACACCTGCATCAGTGCTAAAAAACCCCAAAACATAAATGCTGAGTTGTCTTGTATTAGCCTGGGAAAATGTCCCAAGTTTTCTCAGAATGTTCTTGCCTGCAAAGAATGAAAATGTTATATAAAAAAAGGTATGGTGGTTTGTCTTACAGAGACATGTGAATGCACAGCACCCTTTAAAAATGACAAACACCTCCAAGTTTCTTGTGATTTGATTTTTTACTTCTGCTCCTTTCCACTTGGTTTTACCCTTGGCCTCAATGGCTCATCTGTGCAACAATTCCCACCACCTGCTGTAATAGCTGTGGGTTGGTTTTATTTAGGGGGTGTATTTTGTTTTGAGGTTTTTGGAGGATGAGGATGGGTTGGTTTTTGTTTGGATTTTTGGGTATTTTTTGGGTTTTTTTTTTCTTTGTGTGTGTGTGTTTGGGTTTATTTTAGGTTTTTGTTTGTTTGTTTTGTTTGGGGGTTTGTTTTCTTTTGGGAATGGAAAATTTTCTATTTGTTTTGTTGTTATGGAGGGTTTTTAGTGGTTTATTTTGTGTTTTATTATGTTTCACTCCTATTTTTTCTTCAGAAAAAGAAATTAGTTTAAATAATAAAGGAGGGAGGAAGGTAATGTACAGTTGAGTAAGGACCTGAATAGAATTGAAATACAGAGATGGAATTAAGGTAATTTCCCTCTCTCTAGGTGTTGCCTTTGTCTCTATTTCTTATGTCTGAGGAGTAAAAGCAGAAGGGAACTGGTGTGGCCAGCATGTAAAAAGAATTAGTTTTGGTTTTTTTTTGCTAGAAATGTCTTTGGGTACTCATGCTGGAGATGCAATGAATGTTCTGAAGGCTTCCAGCTCACGTTAAATTGAAGTCTGCACACCCAGCCAGGAGTTTGCTTCCAACCCAGCTCTGGTTTTGATTAAATACTGAGGGAAAGGGTGAGGAAAAGGTGCTGTATACAGCTGCATACACTGATTTCAGGGATTTGTTTTCTCCCTGTAGAGACACTGCTCATCTGTCTTTCAGCTGCATGGGAGAACACCTGGTTTATTCTGCTGCTGACAGTTCTCACCCAGCAGATTCACCTGCTGGCAGAGCTGGGTGCCAGGGAACCCCTGCCAGCTGCATATTGCAAATAAACATCATGGATTTTAACGAGCCCTTCCATGCCCACACACATCATCTGTCTGGGAGCTGCATTGCTGCTGCTGCCATCGGTTCAGAGGAGAGTCCAACCCACAAATCTCCTCCCCCTGCAAGGAGCATTCCCTGGTACACACTTTGCCATCATCACTAATTGGTGATGTGAAAGGAGGTTCCTCTGTGTCGGTGATAAATAGATCAACTGCCATATAAAGCAGTCTGGTTCAAACTCAGAACCTGCTTGCAAAAGAATAAATAAGTTCATCAGCCACTTTCCAATATCAGATTTTCTAATCCCTAAGCCAGTCCTTGAACCTTTTGCTCTAATTGATTTTATTCTTCCTGTGGTTGCATAAAGAATCATCTAGTCTTCCTTTCTGCCTTTAAATCACTTCATTTAATTTTTTTTTCAAAGCATCAGTTTCTCCCTCCTTATTTCTCAAGAGGCTGCAGTCAGTTTTCATAAGTGCAAAATAAATCATCTGTAAAAACAATACTACCAAGTTTGTGATAGATCATGTCCAGAGGCAATAAAAGAAACCCAACCCCTGCATTGGCAATGCTGTTACTGGTGGCAGAGTGATGTGTTTTGTCATCTGCCTGTGGTGTTTCTCAAGGGGAATCACAAAGTCCCAGACTAGTTTGGGTGGGAAGGGATCTCAAAGCCCATCCAGTGCCACCCCTGCCATGGCAGGGACACCTCCCACTGTCCCAGGCTGCTCCCAGCCCTGTCCAGCCTGGCCTTGGGCACTGCCAGGGATCCAGGGGCAGCCCCAGCTGCTCTGGGCACCCTGTGCCAGAGCCTGCCCACCCTCACAGGGAACAATTCTTTCCTACTATTTAATCTGAACCTCTCAGGTCTTATTTTAAAACCATTCCCCCTTGTTCTGACACTGTGTGCCCTGAGAAGTCCTGCAGCCTGTGCCAAGAGAGCAGGAGGAGCTGGGTAGCAGGAGAGGAAATCTGGGGGTTTCATTATGGGCACAATCTTTTACATCCTCCTGCCTCTCCCAGTGACCAGAAGCACCCAACAGAGCAGGAGCACTGGCAGAGCTGTGTCCTGTGCAGTGTTTCCCATTGCCTCTTCACCCCTGCAGGTCTCTCCAGGTCTGTCACCCATCTGCCCACCACAAACAGCTGAGAGTTTATTCAGCTCACCCTTCTGAGGGCTTTAGGATCCTCTGGATTGAGGTGGGCGTGCCAGATAAGCAGTGCAGCAGCAGCAAGGACAGTCCAAGGACATGTGTTCACTCTCCAGGCCCTTGGCTCGGCTCACAGTTTTGCAAAATGGAGATTTCAGTTTTAAATCTCCACCTTGCCCATTCTCAGAGGAGTTATGTGTATCTGGTAGCAAGAACATCAGGAACCTAGGTGTGTTTTAAAAGCTGACTCCCCCATGGAGCAGTGAGGGGGGCAGCTCTGTCATTCTCACCCTCTGCCTGATGGAAACCTCGGCGTGCTGCCGACAAACCCCAGCCTCAGCCTGTGCTGGCTGCTGGGAGCGAGCTCAGCCCCTTTTCCTCATGAGCTTTGTGCAGGGTGAGAGGCCAGCAGCCTGGGGAGGCTCAGGAACAGCTGGAAGGGGACTGAGAGGGTTGTTCCACTCGAGTCAGCTCTCTTGCAGCATCCCTTCAGATGTCCTCCTCCAGGAAGAACAGAACTGAACTCTGAGTAACGATGGTGCAGCTTGTCCAACCCCTTCTACAGTCATTTGGGTGATAATGAAATGCAGAATTTAGCTTTAAAACAGCTAGCTCAGCTCTGGCAGCTTCCCAGGGGAGCACTGGGGAGTACAGCAAACTCTGCTGTGGACCTTTCCCACTGCCAGCTCCTGGAGAGGTGTGAGCTGTGCAGGGACAGGTATCAGAGCTCAGCGAGCACCTTCCTTGTGTGTTAGCTCAGGAGCTGACTCAGAGCAGCTTTCTGGGATCTACCTTTAACAGAAGCATGCTGTGAGCTCAGGGAGGTCAGGCTGGGCTGTCTGCAGGGTGTCTGCAGCAGGGTTAAAGCAGAGCCATGGCACTGCCCTTCAACTCGGGCAGGGGAGGCTCCTGTCAGCTCTGAGCCCTCTAATTTCATTACTCAGCAAGCTGCTGAAATTGATTTTGCTTCTCCAGCTGTTAGCAAGGGTAAAATTACATTTTTACTAGATTTCTGGCTTTCAGCAAATTAACTTGAAGCCAATCAGGATTCTTTAGGGACTAAAGGAAGGAGAACAATTAGCCAAGCCATAAAAATCTAACTTTAAAAAAGCTGCCAAATACAAGGCCAGCTCTCTCTTTAAAAGTTTTATATCAGCATAGCTCTACTTATGTAAATTATTGGTGCAAACAAATATAGAAAAGGTCTTTGCTCCCTTTCTGCAGCATGAATTTTAATGTATTTTTTGCAATTACTAGGGATATTTTGCTTTTAGTTCTTATTAGGTGAACATTGCTGTAACCACTCACAAAATCTCTACCAGATGATGCCTTTATGACTTGGGTCAATTTACTGGCATGAGAAATATCAAGTGCCACCTTATCCTTGTTTCCAACCTCAAAACATCCCAGAATTTGTTAGGATGTATTACTTTGCTTTCACTCCTTCGCCTGCCTCCTCTGCTTAGCAGTATCTATCTTTATTTTTGCCCTGAAGCTCTTTTCCTCTTTCTTTTCCCTCTGATTCTCCTTTGCTCTTCAGGGCATAGATGTGCCATTTATTCTTGGCATCTTTCTGTGAGTCTATTTCTGCACATCCCCTTCCTTAGCTGTACTCCAGAAAAAAAGAAATCAAAAAGAATTTCATCAGCATTCCTGATGTAAAGTACATCTATGGGGGAGAGCCTGCTTAACCCCATTTAAACAAATGGAATAAATGCTTTGTGTGTGTAGCAGGAAAATTCCTGGGGAAAAGGTGAAATCGGGGCCGAGGGACAGGAAATTCCCGGGAAATGGGAAATCGGGGCCGAGGGACAGGAAATTCCCGGGAAATGGGAAATCGGGCCCGGCCGGGCGCGGCTTTTTTGCGTCAACAGCGGCACCTCGTGGCTGCTCGGGTTATTGCAGCCGTCCCGCATCTCCCGACAATTTCCTAATTCTGGGGTTTCCCTGGGATTTCCCAGGAATTCCCGGCCGGGGATGGCCGCGGGACCGCTCTGCGGCCCCCACCGCCACCCCCTGCGGGTTTTAAGGGGAAGGCACAGAGAATATCGTGTGTTTATCGGGTGTGGAGCGGGCGATGCTGGGTCCCCTTCCCTGCATGAATGTCCCCGCAGTGCGGGGCAGGGTCCCCTCCTCAGCATGGGGTGTCCCCTGCAGTGGAGGGCTCTGTGTGCCCCCTCAGTAGGGAGTATTGGGTCCCCTCCTCAGTGCAGGGTGTCCCCAGGGCTGCCACAACACCCTGCCTTGGACTCAGGCGTTGGGTGCCCCTGGAGTGCCCCTCAGTCTTAGCCATGTTCCAAGTGCTTTAGTGCTGACTCTAGGCAGCGTAAATTCAGGATAAACGAGTTTGCTTGCCAGAGAAGTGGAATACTCAAAGGAACACGGCCACATGGCCACATAGGTGTTGTCAGAATTGGGCTGTAATCTGGTGTTTTCCATGCTGAGAGGCCACGTGTGTAATTGCTTCATCCTTTTCCTTGGGACAGACATGTGCCAAGTACACTGCTGACCCTAGCACATAAATTTTTCACTAACAAATGAAAATAGTGAGGGGGAAAAGGAGATATTTCTAAAGGAAACTTTCACTGTAAACTTTAAAACCCAAATCCGCTGATTTGGGATAAGTGATATGTCCTGCTTCCTTCGAGCTGTCACCTCGTGTTACGCACAAGATGTGACCTGTGAGCAGCACTCCGGGACAAGGCAGATTACATCTGGGCACGGCAGAGGCTCCAGGAGTCACTCAGAGCCAGGCTGAGCCCCACACGCTGTGGATGCACCCCAGTCCTTCAGCATTTGTGCAAGAGTGACTGGCCCAGCTCCATGCAAGTGAAAAATGTCTGCTCACAATGAGACAGGTTCAGAACTCTTCCAGGCTGCAAAGAAAAACAAACAAAACCAAAACCAAAACCAAACAGGCTCCTGCTAGTGCTGTTTAATGCTGTCTCAGGCTTGGGAGCAGCAAACTGCCCTGGCAGAGGGGCTGGGCTCTGTCCTGTGCCAGTGCCCCCAGCACCAACCCCCCTGCCAGGGCCTCCTTGCCCTCCTGCTCTCACCCAGGGGCATTACCCAGCCTTTACCATTACCATCCCAGGGCTGCACTGGGGCAATGAGCCCAGCTCAAAGGCTCCTCAGCCCCGTCTGCTCTGGGTCTTAGGGGAAGCAGAACTGGACCTGTTTCAAACCTTTTTATTCTCAGTATGCCCAGCAGGGCAATAATTTCAGTTGTGTGGGCCAAGATAAAGAACCACTTCCAGCATCGTGGAGTCCACCCAAAGAACACCCATTTCTTGCCCTTTTTGTAATCAGAGGGTTCAGCAACTCTGGCAAGAAGCCATGAGGGGAAAAGCAGTAACTCAGGTGGGTCATGCTGGGCTGTTTCATGTTGGACTGGCCACCAGTGCCTGTCTGTGTGGGTGCAAAACCAGAGGGGAGCTCTGGCTCACCCAGCAGCTCACTCTTGCAGTTGGAAAATCTCACTTTGTGAAAATACTGTTGTCTTCTTGTCTTGGACCACAGTGAAAGTTCCAGGACCTATTACATAAAGGAAATGGTTATCTCAATGGATAAATGCAAGCTGAGTACACAAGGAACAAAATTCTAGAGAAATATGGAACCAAATATATATATATGATATGTAGAAACCATAGATACCCTATCATATAGATACCACACATATCCTGTGGTGTATAGAGCCATCCTTGAATTTGTGTGTGCAGGAGAAAGGCAGAGCTTGGAGCTCACAGAGTGAGTGGGTCTTTCCAACTGTCTATGAAATAGGGAAGGTGAGGGATGTGCACCATCCAGGTCAGTTTGCTTTTGTCATGTTTCCCATGGTGATGCTCAGTTAGAGAATTAAAGCCACTCATTTTGGGGGGGAATCAACCTTCTCCAGTGGCTGTGCTCTCATCCAGAAAAGCTCAAGAAGGCTTTAAGTAGTTTACAAAACCCATAATGCATTAAGAGCAGCAAACACAACTCTTCATGCAGGGAAAAGATTCAGTGTCCAAGAGGTACAATGAAAACAGACTGTCAGAGGTTTCAAAGCCTTTGTATGAGCCTGAGAGATGAAAACAGAGTGGTCAATCATGTAGCTTAAAACGACTTAGAGCAGCCCAGAGCAGCAGTGACAGTGGGGTTTGGGCTCCTATGGCAGTGTTAAAGTGCTTCAGAGCCTTCCAGTTATTGACAATTCAGGCCCACCTTCCCAAGCCCTGCACCCAGCTGTGATAATTGTGTGTGTGCTCCACATTCAGAGCTGGTTAATGAGGAGTCAGAAGCTCCTGGAGGATGCTCCTGGCTGAGTGGATGCCTGCAGAGAAGTCTTTGGGGTGACTCAGTTGTGCCCTCCCAGTACCTGAAGGGAGCCTGCAAAAAGGACAGAGACTTTTCCCAGGGGGCTGGAAGTGACAGGATGAGGTGGAACAGCTTCAAACTGTCAGAAGGTAGATTTAGGTTGGATATTAGGATGAAATTCCCTGTGAGGGTGGGCAGGCCCTGGCACAGGGTTCCCAGAGCATCTGGGGCTGCCCCTGGATCCCTGGCAGTGCCCAAGGCCAGGCTGGACAGGGCTTGGAGCAGCCTGGGACAGTGGAAGGTGTTCCTGCCATGGCAGGGGTGGCACTGGGATGTAAATTTCTGCCAGGGAATAAAGGGTTCATGAATCCAGGGAGCCAAAGGAGCCTCTTCCATCTGTCCATCTGCACCAGCTGCACCCTAACCCTTTCTTGGAGGTTCCCCAAACCTTTCTTTGAGGTTCCCTGCCTCAACAGCTCCTCTCAGGCAGGCAGGGCCCAAGCCCTCCCGACTGGATATGTTTATTTGCTTAGGAATTATCTTAATTGCAGGCAGGCCCTTGTATCTTGGCTCCAGAGCCATTGTCTTGTGTCACCCTGCAGCTCTGGGGCTTCCTGGGGAGCCTTCTCTATGGCTGGGCCATCCTGAAGAGCCCGAGGGTACCAGAGTGTAAACACTTGGGAAGAGAGTGGAAAATGCCATTGGGAAACAATGGAGCCAGCTGCTGCTGGGGAAGCTGGGTGTTGTTACTGGGATATTGCCCAATCCTTCACTTAACCCAGAGCCATTTCCAGGCTCAGAGACCTGCTGGGGACACGGGGCTGGCTCCTCAGAGGGCTCTGCAGTGCAGCATTAGATCTGGCAGCCAAGGCAGATCCCCTCTGTGTGCAGGGGCAGATCTCAGCTGAGAGCAGTTTCTCCTTTTGCCAAAGACCAAGGCAGCCATTTCCTTCTGCTTAAACATTCCCTTAGAGGGGCCTGGGCTGCCGTGTGCCCTGTG
This sequence comes from Calcarius lapponicus, assembly GCA_039654755.1. Taxonomy (NCBI): domain Eukaryota; kingdom Metazoa; phylum Chordata; class Aves; order Passeriformes; family Fringillidae; genus Calcarius; species Calcarius lapponicus. The sequence goes on along the minus strand of CM077475.1, from coordinate 297,580 downwards.
AGCAGCTCTCAGGAGCTGGGATGGCAGCGCCAGCCTCAGCTGATGGCAGAGGGCAGGAAGGGAGTTTTCTTGCAGAGGTGGGACTCTGACCCAGGCTGCTTTTCTTGATTCCAGCAGCAGCAGCAGCTCTGCTGCCCTCGCTCAGGGTGTGTGCCCATGCACGCCGGTGCCACTGCGGGCACACGCAGGGCCCGGGAGGGACCCATCCCTGCCCCTCTGAGGGCTGGGGCAGGAGCTGGGCTGTGCTGCAGAGCTCCTGGGCAGGCTGGGCTGTGACAGCTGGGGTCACCTGCTGTCCCTCAGGAGCTCTGAGTGTCCCCAGGGTCCCTCGGGTCACACCAAGGCTCTGGGGAGGGACACAGTGGCTGCAGGTGTGGATACAGCACCTCACTCCGTGAGACAAAAATGCAGTTATTGTGATCATGCTCAGCCGGAAAGAACCAAATATTTGAAAGCATGAGGAACACCTTTAAATTCCTTATTAAAAAAAAAAAAAAAAAAGTAAGAAGGAGCCCAGAACTAGTTCCTTCCCACGCCCAAGAATGGCTTCTCTTTGATTCCAACAGAATAGGAAAGCATTGCACCTTTCAGTTGTGAAACTGGGACTGCTGAACCCACTGCCATTTGTTCTCGTCTCCCATACCACCTCTGCAGAGGTGATGGTGACGATCCCAGAGGGCTGCCCCGGCCTGCACTGCCCCAGCTTGGGGCAAGGGGCAGCTCCGTGCGGGCCCTTCCAGCCTGGCCCGGGCCCGGGCTCTGTGGGCACGGGCGGAGCAAAGAGGCGATTGCTGGTTCTGAGGAGAACCAGCCACGGCCCTGGCCCATCCCCAGCTGGTGAATGTGAGTGATCCCCCTGGCATTTGTGAACACCCCCAGCCTCTGGACGGCCTCTGTGGCAGCCAGGCAGGCCCCGGGCACCTCCCAGCCTCAGGAAAATGCTAATCTGCCCTCAGCCTTCTCCTCCCAAGGCCACAGTCAATGTCTCTCCGAGACTCAGCTGCCAAAGGATGTTCCTGCAGAACTCTGCTCACGCCCTGAAACGTTTTTGTCTGTTAGCTAAATATAACATGGCTAATAATGCTACTGACGTGGGGTAAATGGCTGTAATTTTTCTTTGCAGAGTCTCTGCTTGGGATCCTGTATTATAGTCTGGCTTCAAAAAGAGACATTTTTTCAAGTGTGTGGCTTGATGCCATACTGTACTATACATGTTGCTTAAATCAGTAGCTGGCTGAGTTTGGGCAGGGAGTTTTTAAGCTCCTGTACCACAAGGGGAATCTGTGACCCCAGCTTAGGGTTTTAGCTCTCACTGCAGGATCTAACTTTCTGCACTTCTTCATCCTTTTGGTGTCGCCACATTTCTCCTCACAGAGAAAAGCAAGGCGCAATTCTTCCCAAGAGTATCTCTGAGATTCACATTCTCTGAACCTCAGAGAAAGGAAAAATAATTTTCATCTCATTTGCTGTGCCTGTGTTGTGCCACAGTAGAATGCAAGATGGGGATTGTTTACCCACAGTGATGGGGTTTTGTTTCCTTGGCCTGTCAGGGCCAGGTGTGTGTGTGGGGACTGTGGGTGACAGCCACGAGATTCAGAGCAGGTTGTGTGCAGTTGAGTGCTTGGAAGATTCAGTTTAGATGTACTGTAACATAATGTAATATAATATAGAATAATATAGTATAATACAGTAATTAATTAGCCTTCTGATAAGATGGAGTCCTCCTCGTCATTCCTCTCCTTGGTCTAGGTGAAAATATCCTCGATACTTTTGGGATCTCCCATCCCCCATGGTGCTGTGGGCCCTGTGTCTGCTCTGAAATAAAGCACAGCTGCTGTTCCACACCCAGCTAAGTTATTCCTCAGAGAGACTCCTCTGCAGTCTCTTGTTCTCATAGGGGCTGGTAAAAAGCAATTTCACACCTGATTGGGCATTTAATTTTCACAATATGTCTAAGAAACTGCAGAGAGCTCTTTTTCTGCTCTCCAAACACCCTGAAGATCAGCTGTCTTGGGTGTACTCAGTCATCATGCCATACTAATACACTTAAATACCTTCCAGACAGAAGCTCACATCCAGCCAGCTCCAAAGAAGCAAGGTCCCTAAAGAATTGCTGTAATTCACATCCCCAGTGTTCACTTTAAAAGAACAAAACCGTCTGTCTGTCATTCTTCTAATTATTTCATGTGCTTTCTTTTAGAGAAAAAGGCATTCAGGTTTTCTCCCCTCTCAGAATACCTGATTAAGCATCCCAGAATGGGAGAATTTCCCTAAAATGTGTTCCTTAGTGTGTTATTAACTCTGGAGTACTTGCTCTAGTGCAGGAATGAGAATTAATTGTGTGGTTGTGAGCTGAGGGTGCTGGCAGAGGAGATTCTTTGTCAAGTGAAAGGCAGTAAGTTCTGATATTGCACACTGCTGCCACAAAGGGTTTGGGGCACAGGAGCTGTGCTTTGTGCAGTAATTGCCACATCTGCAGCAGGGCCATGGTTCTGTGCAGTGAATGTTTGCAGGATGCACTGCACAGTGCAGGAGGAACAGTTACTGCTGAAGGGTCCAGGAGAGTCCACAATGCACAGGTGACAGGGCTGAAGCTAATGTGGCTTGTTCCCAGTGCTGCAAGGCTGTGTGGGTCCTGCCTCTGGTAGATAAGCAGTGTCTGGTTTGGGCAGGATGCCCATGAGCAGTTCCACAAGCAATGCCAGAGGAACAAGAACACACCCAGTCCCACCTCTGTCCTACAGAACTGTCTGGGGATGTGAACCCCTGTGCTCTGCTGGGAATGGAGCCCTGGGAATGCAGGGCTAAAACTCAGGAGCCAGCCCCAGATGAAAAGAAACAGGAGGGACAACTGAGCAGCTCGAGGGCAGGGAGGCAAAGTATCTGGAGCAGCTGAGAAATGAGCCTGTGGGATAAAGGTGAACTGGTCACAAAGAGCAGACAGGAGCATCTTAAATCTTCAGCCAGACACAGGCCCTGCCCTGAGCACAGGATCTGCACTGGCCTGGGAAGCATAAAATCCATATCAGAGATACCAAGGGGTTGAGCAAAACAGAGGCTGTTTTTCTCTGTGGGCCATCATCACACTCAAGAATTTACCTTCCTTTCTGATAGTAAATGTCAGCCCTGAGACATTGAGGGGAAGCAAAAGCACATGAAATTCTTGTTCACATAGTTCCCTGCATAGTTTTAGATGAAAAGAAATGTGGCTACAATGGTCATAAGATTGCAATGAGTATTCTGGGGAGACATTAAACTGAGCTCTTGGGGGTAACTCCTGCCTTGGCAATGTTGTGACAATGCTGACTGCTCTGCAAAGAGCTCAGCTCCTCCAGTGTCCCTGCAGAAGATGAGGGAGGGTCAGGCACAGGCTTTGGGCTGTTCGAATCAACCACCCCAGTGTGAGGTCAACCCTCTTAGCACATGGGTGGGCAAGCTCAGGTGGGTCTGACTTTTCACTAACAGGTACAAATATTTTCCCACAAAAATGAAATGTATGTTTTGATGAGTGCCATCAGCAAAAATGTGGAGTTTTGAACTCCAATTTGGCAAACGGATTGCATGCATGGTTGGAGTTTTTGTTTTCAAAACTACAGATGGCACAAAACAACAGTCATTTCTAAAGGTAACATGGAACCAGATAAATTCAGCTAAAGGTGGCACCTTGGCTACTTCCTAGGCTCTTCATAAGTACTTTGCCATGGAATTGAAATTCCCTGAGATTCCCTGATGAGAAGAACCTGTTGGATTCTCCTTCACCCAGCAGCTGACAGGCACTTGGTTCCGGGGCACGAAGAAGGGATGGGGCCACGCTCACCTAACAAAGGTGCAGCTCAAGGAGTCTTTTCTCAACTCTCCTCTTGCCCCAGTGTGAGCCAGGATCTGGCAGGATCCCTGTGTGGCAGCAGATCCTGCTGGGGGCCCTGGGAGCTGCCCTTCCCTCCCTGCCTGAGCCCTTCCAGGATTGATTCCCAGGGCTCTCCATGTTTAGTACTTGGGAGATTTGACAAATTATTTGCTTCCCCTGCTGCCTTTATCAGTAGAGCTGTCCCAGTCTGACTGAGTGCCAAGCTGTTTTTCGTAATCCCAAGTGATGGGAAATGGACCAGAGACATTCTGATTGAAAGGGTGAGGAGATTCACTAATGAGCTAGGAGACAGCAATCAGTACAGGACCTGGCACTTGCAGAATGCTTATGTTTTGTGAAAACTGCACAGATTCTAGTTTTTTAACATTATGTTAAAAATTTCAATGTTCTAATTGTCTGAAGGAACTAGTATTAAAGATCAGCACAGCTTTTTGGAAGTTTGCCATAAAAAAACCCAATAATGATTATTATTATCAATTATTAAAACTTATTCAAGATGCCTCCAATCTCCCTCTCATGTCCATTTATGGTAAATGAAGGGAATAATTTTACAGATGGTTATATATAATTTTAGTAATATAATTATAAATTCCCTTTTTTCCTTCCCCCTTTCTGCATCCCTGTGATTAAACATTAAATTGAGAATGTTTAAACATTCCCTTTGGAAAAAATTGTGTCATGTGGTGGGACAGGAATGGGAAGGTCTCCATTTCTTATTGCACTTTATATAATCCTGCTTCTGGGCACAGCAGAAGTTTATCCAAACCCGCAGTTGTGTTGGTGTGCAGGTGCTGGGGCATTTCCTAATGGCTCACAAGGATCAATCAAAGGCTTTAATGTTCCCAGCTCGAGCCAAATGCTGCCCTCCCTTTCCAGGGAGCTCTGTGAGGTCACAGAAACTCCTTTTACTGTTTCAGCCATTCTGGTGACACCGAGAGGAAAGCTGAGCTCATGGATTTGTGTCTGTGCCCAGCCAAGGCTTCACCTGCACCAGTCCAGTGTGCCCTCATGGGAAATACTGAATCATTCAGTTGATGGAAGGTGAAATGTTCATAAATAGGAGGCAAAACAAGAGCAGATTTTGACCTGTTAAAATATCTTTTCACATTTTTTAGTGCTGACCATGGCTCTGGTGTTGGTGGGACCTCCACCTTTGAACTGTTCCACTCCAGACTGTAATGGAAGTCTGACCCCTTTTGGGATATCTGTTGCTGTGCCTCATGTGTGTGCTTCCTTTTTGGTATTTGATCCTGAAATCAGTCTCACACCAGGTATCCACTGGCTGGGCAAAAACCCTACTGCTGTAAAAGGCTGCTTAAAAACAATATTCACTAGTGCTTAGCAGAACTTTGCAGGAGTTGCTGCTTATTAGGTAAGGAGCACTGTCCTGTCTCTGTGTCTTCTGCATTCTTTGTGTCCTCAGCCAGGTGAAGGCACCTGGGTGTGGACTCTTCACATGGAATAATTTTAGTTTATGAATGGATTTGGTTTGGGCACTGAACCAGTTTGGTTTGGGCTCTGAATGGGTTTGGTTTGGGCACGGAATGGGTTTGGTTTGGGCACGGAAGGGGTTTTGTTTGGGCTCTGAATGGGTTTGGTTTGGGCTCCTAATGGGTTTTGTTTGGGCTCTGAATTGGTCTGGTTTGGGCTCTGAATGGGTTTTGTTTGGGCTCTGAATGGGTCTGGTTTGGGCTCCGAATGGGTTTGGTTTGATTTGGTTTGGGCACTGAATGGGTTTGGTTTGATTTGGTTTGGGCACTGAATCAATGAGTTTGGTTTGGGCACTGAATGGGTTTGGTTTGGGCACTGAACCAGTTTGGTTTGTGCACTGAATCAATGGGTTTGGTTTGGGCACTAGGACAGAGCATTTGGGGTGGAGGGTGTCAGACCCCCCTGCTCAGCAGAGGAACAGTTCCCATCCGTGTCTGAGTGTTGCTGTGGGCTGAATGCTGCTGTGGCAGATTTTTGTTCACAGTGCTGGGTGCTGGGTGCTGTGAGCAATAATCTTATGAGCTCCCTGTGAAAAAAACTCCTTTCCACACCCATTATTCTGCAGAATAAAATCAGTATTCTCCTAGGCTTTGTCAGAGTGAAACAAAGGCCCTGTACAAGTGGAAATAATAACTATTCATGTATGTGCTGTGGGTGAGGGAATTATGCAGGTTTTTTAACCCTCTTCTCATCAGGTAAAATACTTTATCAGACAAAAAAAATCATATCTTGTTTGATTTTTGCAAATAGAATAATTTTATCATGTGACCTGTCTGGGTTTCGTACTGTAGCCAGTCGGAAAAACAGGCTAAAATGTTTTGGGCAGTGTTTTTTTTAAGCTCTGTCTTGACCTGTGTTCCAGCTAACCCCCGGTTAAACCACTGGAGGGCAGGATGGAAACAAAGGAAAGCTCTTTCCAAAACGGGACTGCACCTGATTCACAGATTGGTGTGTGCAGGACATTTATCTTCAGTATTCTGCAGACCCACTTCTACTCATTATTACAGTGAAATCTTGGCACAGATAATTAGAGGGGAAGTCCATTCGTTCTGAATAAAAGTCAAAAGTTTTTATTTAGCAATATTTTTTTTCCCCAAAGTCTGATGAATGAGCCTCCTTGAGCACTTAGGTCACAGAATATATCACAGATATCACAGAATCCTGGAAGGGTTTGGGTTGGAAGGGGCCTTAAAGATGCTCTGGTTCCAGCCCCCAGCCTGGGCAGGGCTGCCCCACAGCAGCCCAGGTATATTGCAAACCATGCAACAGAGAAAACACCCCCACTTTGAAAACCCAGAGGCATCCCTTGGACAGCAGTGCAAGCACAGCTGAATGCTGGCATCACAGACAGCCTTTGGGAGTCAAAAATAGCTGTGCATTTTGGAAATTCACCTTTTTTCCTGAGAACACATACACTGGACAGATTGGTAATTTCTCTAGTTGCACAAATAAATTGTATATCTTGCCATAAATGTCAACCTTCAATGCAGTTGTTCCAGGACAGCTGTAGGAACTCTCTGGTCTCAATGCAGTTGGTGGTTTCTCTGTCTTGTATTAGTTAAAAGATCAAGGTGCTATATTGAAGTGATCTCTGTGAGTTGTTGGGGGCCAGTTTTTTGTGGAGCTTTTGGCAGGTTTTGCTGGTATGTTTTTTGTTTGGTGGTGCTGATGGGGGGCTTACTTCAAGTGAAGTAGAAGGAAGCTCAGGCTCAGCTGAACACTGAGGGTTTTGGGTAACAACCAGTGCATCATTTTCCTCTATTAAATTTTAAATAAAAGAAAAAAAATGTGTAGGCTGAGCAAAGAGGTGGGGTTAGAAGGTGCCTCAGGTGCTGAGTGCAGTAACCTCTATTTAGCCAACACATACACCAGGGACAGAGCTGAGCCCTTTGCTGAGCAAGGCTTGCTCTGACTTCTGGCAGCTTTAGAAGACCTTGCCTAATTTATTTCCAGGCTGTGTTTAAAACACGCTGGTTAAGCTCTGTGCAGTGTTTTAAAGTCCCACCTGCTCCCCTGCCAGGCCCCCGTGCGGCTCAGTGTGTTCCCGAGCCTGTCCCACTGTCCTGGCCCCACTTTGATGTGGCTCGGTGCAGCCCAGGTGTCGAGTGGCTGCAGGAGGGGTGGGTGCCAGGAGCACGATCCCGGTGTGCTCCTGCCTGCTGCTCTTTATCCCAAACAGAAATGCTCCTTTGTGTCCAGGACACCTCTCAGGGAGGGGCTGAGGAGCTCAGGCTCTGCCCTGCCAGGGCAATCCCGAGGCAGATGCCAGCCAAGAAGAGCAGCTGATGAAATGTTTGATAACCACGTCAGCTGCAGAGCCACCCCCATTGCCCCTGGCTCACTCTGCCTGTGCAGGTGAGGGCCAGGAGCTGTCCCCAGGCACACACAGGGAGCACAGGGACCTGCACAGATCTCTGCCTCATTTTCCTGCTGCTCTCACCTAACCCTATGTTAGCAGTTTATGTTTTCGTCTTTCCTTTCACTTCCAGTGAAAGCCTATTTTCCTTAGCCAGCTAATTCCGTGCTTCTGGAAATCCTGCTTCCATTCTTAGCAACCTGCCTGCTTTTGACAAATTGAGAATACCAAGGGAATATAACAATGTGTTTTCCTTGTGGTGAAGACAGCATTTAAAGTACGGAACAGCTATTAAAGACAGTAAAAAATGCAATTTTGATGTTTTCCAATTTTTATTATGGTAGACAGGTAGTTTCATGTTAGAGATAAGTCTATCTGTAAGTGCAATAATTACTCTTTAATTAAGATAATTATAAAAACAGGAATGTAAATACTCAAGGTATAGTATGCCTCAACATTTTTGCCTTCACATTATCCACAAACTTATCTTGCATACCCTGTTTTTACTTGATGATTACAACAGCATATGCTCAAAACTGAAAACAGAGTAAGCAATTAAACTGTATGTAGACTGTTAAGTTTAATAGCTGAGAAAGAATTTTTGTTGTCATTTTCCTAATTTCTTCAACCTTTATCTTTTTATCTTCCTTCCTAAGGAGCTGGTGGGATTCTCTCACCAGGCTCTGACACTGAGCTTATTTCCAGCTGCACTGGGGCAAGGGACAATGCTTTCTAAGTTCCATCAGGGTTCACAAAATTACCTGGCCAAAAGTAAGAGACCTCCTTAGTACTAAAAAAGGCAGAGGGTGAATTCATATTAGAAAAACAGGTGAGAAATATTCTGTGTGCCCCAGCCGCAGGAAAATTGTGCATTTTGAGATCTCAGAGGTGCCAACCATGAACCAGCAGGTTCGTTGGGGCCAGTCCAACTGCAGCAGCTCTGCTGCTGGTGGCATTGGTCATTTCATCTATTCTGGTAAGTGGGAGCAAAATAGGAATCTCTTCTGTGTCTTCTTAATAGATAAATCCATGGAACACAAAAGTGCAACAGCAGATCTGTAACTTCTTTCTACTCTGACCAAAGAGAAACTCAAAGAATAACCAGCTCCTTGAGTCCCAGAGCCCATTATTCCTAGGCTTGTTTCTGTTCACTACACAGTGATGAACAGAAGTTATTAGAGAATGATGGCATTTTTGTGACTTTATTTTATTAATTTTTGTAATAAAAGAAGGGAAATCACGCATCTGGAATTAATGGTCTGGAAAAACTCATGTGTGCAGCTGCTATCTTGTCTCCTTATGCAAGGTCCTTTGTCTGATCTGTCTGTGCTGCAGAGTCCCATCCTATTCCTCTTTGAGTCTCTGCGTGCTGTTCCATGTTGGTAATAATGATTAATGATTTCTCTAAGTGTTTAATTTCCTTTGTCCCCCCTTATTCTGGGGTGTATGACACTGCAGAATGTGATGTGGGGGATCACTGCCATGAGCCCACAGAGCTGTGGTTTCTGGCCCAGGCTCTGAGGTGCTGGAAGAGAGCATTTCCCAGTACCTGAGGCTATGCTGCACATCCAGGACGTTCTGGTAGCCCAGTTTTTCTCTGGGCTCTGCCTGTGCTTGTTTCACAGGCTCTGGTGCCCGCACCTCTGTGGTGCAGTGCTGCAGGAAATCCCTGTGCCTCCCCTGCAAATGGAAGCTCTTGGGCTCCCAGGAAAATGAAAGGTGGTAAGGACACACAGGGAAGGCAAAACCAAAACCAAGAGCAGCATCTGGATGACTTTGCTGCCCTTCCCCTCTTGCAGGACAGCAGTGGCTGCTCTGCTGGGCATGGCATCAGAGCATCCTCGTGGGCTGGTGAGACACCAGAGGAATCTGGGGAGGAGGCTGAGTGCCCCCAGGGCCCATTGGAAAGGGAGACTCTATCATGATCTCAGTACCTTAAACATCCACAGTGATCTGGTGCTTTGGTCAAACTGGGACACTCAGGGTTAGGTCATGAGCAAAGTGCCAATTCTGTGAGCAGAACTGCCACCTGTGCAGAATTAACACTTTTAAATTTTGGAGACAGGGAATCAGTGGGGCATTTACTGCACTTTAGCAGGAGTAAAAGGAGTGCCCAAAGCCACCAATTCAATACAATGCAGCTCACTCCCCTGTTGGGTCTCTGGGAGCTCAGTCCCACTGGGAAGAGCACTAAAGTTCTGTGAAATGGAGATGCCAAGCTCCAGCTCTGCAGAGCTTAGAGGATGACTCAGGTCTGCCATTGACCTCAAGGTCTCACTTTCAGAATTGGTGGAACAGTAATTTTGGCCACTTCACACAGGTTAGAGATGTAAGCCCTGATACCTGCAAATAAAAGTGTCTCTGATGGATGATGCAATGACCCAGTGAAGAATTATAATGTCTTTTCTTGGGAAAAACCCCCTCAATTTGAATTGAGTGCACCTGGTGACAGGTCTGTGTGTGTCAGCAGCTCAGAACCAGGGCAGGGCCACTCTGAGTGCTCCAACAGCTCCTGGGGTGGGATTATATCAGAAAAGGCTTCCCTTGACTTCAGGGCCGTTTGGGTTAAGATTTAAGGTTACATAAATTATTTTGGTTATTGATATGTTTACGGGAATTTTTTTTTTTAAAAAGCTTTTTTAGGAAACCATTCCAATACTATACTTGGTTGTAGACAAAATGAGGAAATACTCCACATCTCCAGAGGGTCTGGCTTTAGGAAGTTCCCAGTCTGATCGCTGCTTTGATGAGGGTAGAATGTTCTTCGACAAGTTATGATGGTGAATCCAGAGTCATTCTCTGAGGTTTGGGGAGACTCTTGATTTACTGATTCACAAAGGAAGATGATCAGGTGCCCATCCATTGGAAGAGTCTTCAGACTCCACACTAAGCCAACTCTTCATTGGAGCAAACTGGTCATCCTAGCCTTGCAAAGGAAATGAAAGAAATGCTGGAATCCCAGAGGAGCTGGGGAGCTGGAGCTGGTTCTGGCCCAGAGGGACCTGTCCCCACTGGCAGTGCCCTTGCTCTCTGACACTCACAGAGTGCCATGGATAGTCAGGACCTGCCCAAGGCAGGAACGAGGGAAGGGGGAATCATTTCAACATCAAGATAATCCTCACAAATCCCAGGGACAGAATTCTTGAAAACCAAGTGCTGGGGCACAATGATAACCTAATCATTTTCTGGAAGTTTAAATCAGAGGAGAGAATCTGCCTGCAAAGTTTTGAACAATGTCAGTTCTGCAGCCTCCTAACCTGTACATCCAGGCAGACAAATGGGGCATCTGGAAAAGCAGACAGCAATCCAAAATTACTCCAGATTGGTAGTGACAACCAATTTTTAAAGGAAGTTTAGTGAGTTCTGTGAGGCAGGTCATTCTGGATGCTGTTTGCAGAGCACAGCTATCCCAATTTAACCATGACTGTGTCACTAAAAGGTTTTTCTACTGATCCTCTGAACAAAGCAGCCAAACACAGAATGGTGCCCAAGGAGTGAGGGCTGTGCAGTGTGGCACCTCCAGCTTGCTGGCAGGATAGACAAAATTCTCATGGTAAACCTTACCTCTTCTGGTGTCCTTGGTGTTATCTGAGGGTGTAAGCCAAAGAGCTTTACATTTTAAGGCTCTTATTAAACCAAAGAATGAGCAAATTTTAGTGAGGCTGCATTGTTTTGCAGCAAATCATCTAAATCAATAAACTTGATGTCTCAGACAGGTGTTGTGCCCAGGACATCCTTCTTGATAATTTTAGGGTTGGTTAAAGGAGCAGTGTCTGAAAGTAACACCTTTTATTGAAGGAAAGAACACAAAAGGTGCCTGTCAGGCAGCTCCTGAATGGACCTCAGTGCCATTGCTGCTCTTCTCACCTCTGGGGAGAGTTTTGTACATTTTGTATTGATTGGCTCTCTGACAGTGCAGCCACCTTAACCTTTTGCAGCACAGCAAGGTAACTGATCAGCAAGGGTACAGCAGGCAGGTGGGAATAGTCTGGAATTTGCCTGAAAGAAAAAAGGATTAAAGAAACTTGGGTGGATGTGTTGGACTGCAGCTCCTTTCCTCTAAGTTCTTTGTGATATTTGTGGTGGTGATGTGATTGGTATCTAACTGCTGCAGGGTTACCTTTAAACAGAACACCAGAATGGCCTAGGAACTCACTTTCTACCCGTCTGGTTGGGATAATTTATTTTCCTTGAATTGAACATCTCTCCAGGTGTTGGTAAATTTACAGAACATCCTGTTCCTTGATCAGCTTGTGTTTCTCCTTCCACTTTTCACCTGGAATTAATTCTGCAATGTGTGGCTCAGTTTTATGGTCCTTCACTGCATCCTCTCCACTGTAAATAGGGAGAATCCAGTCTGGATGCGCACCTGGCTGTACCTGAGACCCAAAGCACAACTGGAATACATTCTGGTTAACATTGGTTACTCACCATGATGTTTGCCAAATGAATGACCTCTAACTGGGATTTTGTGATGTGGGCTCTTGGATTCTATTCCCTGAGGAATCCTGGTTCTCCTTGGGAAGATGTGCAAGTTGTTTTCCTCCCTGTGCTTTTATTTTATTGTTTGTAAATTGGGATTCCGTTTGAATCTCCTTCATAAAGCTGTGATTCTACTGTTGTCAGCATAGTCACATCCAACAGAATAAAATGCTGATTTCTAATTTCTATCAAACCTCTCCACATTGTATTTTTGGGGTAATGCTCTGTCCTTGTATCCTTTGCAATAGCACAGGAGGTGAGATTCAGATTTCACCCTCCTTGGGCCAGGAAACACTGGGAGCTGATAAATCCGAGGAAATGCTTCAAACTTCCTTATCAGAGGAGTGGCATTGCCTTTGTCTGTCTGAGCAGGGTGGGGCCCTGCTGATGTCCCAGAGCTGGAGGGCGGACAGAGGAGTTCCAGGTACTGCAGGGGGGGCAGATCCCAGCAGGACTGGGGGCTGCACTCTCTGATCTGTTCCCTCTCTGCTGTGCCACTGCTGGCTCCCCCAGTGCAGTGAGAGCACGGCCACCCTGGCAGGGCCCTTTCCCAGCTCCAGCTGCAGGGGCAGCAGGGCTGGCAGGCCGTGGCAGCAGCTCCAAGCACCACCACTGCAAGGGGAGAGTGCGGGATCCGTGCCAAAAGGCAAAGCATTGATTAATGCGTTTGAGAATTAATCCGTTTTTTTATGCCTGGTTGGGAAATTATTCAAATTGTATCCCTTGTAGATTGTGTATTTAATAGGATGATAGGAAATACATGGAATGTAAAACAAAGTTTAGGGATATAATGATAAGTAAATGGAGGTGTTCTGCACTTTGAGGTAATCCCCTGAATTACACCTGGATGCACACTTCCCTCTGTACAGACTGCATGGGATCCATAGGTTTGTGCATCCTGGGGGAGGAATGCTATGATTTGCTGAAAAACAGAACTGGGAAACAACTGATGTCCCCAAGCCCTTTCTGAGCTCCAGAGATGTGACCACAAAGGAAACCAATACCAAGTTCCCAGTGGAACAACACTCACAAAATGGTCTCACTACCCAGGGCTTTTGTGAAGGTCTTTTGCATCTTGAGGTGAGTTCAAGATCACTTTCATAAAAGCACTGAGCAGTCAAGTCTTAACTATCCCCACAGAAGTAATGCAGAAGTAATTACAAGTCTCTGCTGTTCATACTTCTGCCTCTCCCACCATGCTGCTGACATTTCCATTTTCTTGGCTAATTAGTCTTGAATTTTGTTGTTTTAAAATAACTTTTTGTTAAGTTTTTATTTTGTAAAAAAAAAAAATTATTGGGAATTCTTTTACTGTTTCAATATCTGTCATGCGTTACTCCAGTAAATAACTTAAAAAAATCAAATATTGATTTATATGTTTGGCTTCCCTTTGTTCTATACAAGAGCAATGATTTCACTTAGCTATTATGATGGATAAAACTTCAGAGATAATTAAATACATTAAATCCCTAAGGGAAGACTTACTTCAGGTCTGAACTATTCAGACTTGAAAGCCTTTGGAAAGTGTTAAACCCACCATCATTTCAATACTGAGGCTTAAAAGGCCCAGCAGAGCCTCACAGAACAGATGCAGTGCAAGGAGCTGTTGTGTGTTAAAGGCATTTTCCTGAATTTGTACAAAACCAAAATTTGTACAAAACCAGCAGCAGAGCACCACTGCTGTGTGTTTTATGTAAACCCTTCATCTATGCACAGTAGCTGAACAAGAACTTGGACTTTGTGCACTTTTAAAAATTGCTGTGCAGCTCTGGCCAAGTGCTGAGGGCTTTATCTGCCCCAGCATTGGGGCTGCCAGCTTTGGTAAAGCCTCCTGATGTGTCTGCCTGTCCCAGCCTTGCTTTTCCCACCCATTCCTTCTCCAGGGCAAGAACAGGAGAAATGTTGAACTTTGCCATCCTGCTGCAGGGGTCCATCCTGGCAGGCTCCAGGGCCAGGCTGGACAGGGCTGGGAGCAGCCTGGGGCAGTGCAGGGTGGCCCTGCCCATCCCTGGGGTGGGATGAGCTGAGCTTTATGTGACTCCCATCCCAAAGCGTTCCAGGACTCTCTGATAACAAGTTAATTCTTTGAGATGTAGATATTTTGGATTATTATCAGTGTATTGAGCGCAGAACAGCAGAGAGCAACAAGTGCCTCCTGCATCGCCCACTTTTGTCCTGGATTGATTTAGGACTTGCTGTTCCTGTCAATCAGTTGTCAGCTGCTGTCACCTGAGTTAGTCAGGAGACCCTGAGCCAAGGAAGCCTCACTAGGGAACTCCAGGAAATCACTACCTGTGGTGAATTGCACTATGAATTATGTGCAAGTCAAGATATTAATTTTTCTTTAGATGTAAAAATGTGGTTTTCAACTTCAGCTGAAAATTTGGAATAAGAGGCAAAGCATGACATTTTCCCTGAAAAGGGAAAAAATTTGTACACATAAAATATTAACATTTCACATGAAATTCTATCATACATCCAGACTGCAGCTGAGAAGAGGGGAGTGTGTCCATGGGTAATGGGTGTAAGCATCTTCCCTGAGTCAGGATTTTTGCCCTGCAGCAGGGCTGGGCCTGGGGCTCTCCCTGGGGTTGGAGTCCCTGTTAGCAGAGCCACATCCAGCCTTGGATTCCCAAGGGAATTCCCTTGGATTTCCCTTCCTGCCCAATTCCTCCTGGCTGGGGTGATCCAGCGGCCCTGGAGGAGCAAGGGGTGGATGAAGGCAGGTTTGGCCCCAAGCTGGAAGCGTCACAGGCTGCCATCCCCCTGGGACTGGCTCTGGGGACACCTTTTGGCCCCACATTTCAAGTCAGGTGAGCTGAACCCCCACTTTTCAAAATTCATAGCAGCTGGTTTTGCATCTGACCAAATACAGGGAACAGCACTGGTAGGGAATGCTGTGCTGGTTCTTCAGCTTTCTTGTCTAAAGGTGAATAGGGAGACCAGGGTAAAAGAGGGAGAGGAGAGGAGAGAGAAGAACCCAAAACAATCATAACAAAACAAACCACAAAGAAAAACAAAAATAAGACTGTCAAAGCTTTTATTTTACAAGCAAAGCAAGTGCTTGTGCTGATGAGCTATTTTATCTCCCTTCTCACAGCATATCTTGGCAGCAGCCATGAACCATTCTGCAGCACCCTGCAGCTCCTGCCTGCCCTGCAGTGCTGTGGGACTGTGCCACCCTGTGCCAGCAGCCAGGGCAATCCTCACAGACACCCTGTCAGCAGCACAGCCAGCAGGGAAGGCATCAGCATTCTGCAGGCAGAAAATGTGAATCAGAAGATTTATTAGCTAGAGAATTAATCCAGTAGATGATAATGTGGGAGACTTGGCATCTCTGTTTTCCCTGCTTCAAGAATAAAATTCAGCATTTGTGTATTTAATGAAAAAAAGGAACCTCTTAATATTAAAAGGGTTAATTCTTAACTCATTTCTCTTTCACAGAGCAGAAATATTTTCTGTAAGTCATAAATAACACATTTTAATAAACGGAGGCTTTGATTACTTCATGCGGTCCGACTTGCATTGTAATTTCACAGAGACTCTTTGACACAGTTCCAACATCCAGTTTCTGTTGTGCATATTAAAAGTTCTACATATTTCAGACGTGTACCGGTCTTCATGGTCTACTAGTGAACAGTGTTATTACTGAAAATAAGTTTGACTTCTAGAGAAATAATTGGCTTTTAACGGAAAGCGATTTTATTTTTAAAAAAACTTCATTGTTTTCATGATTTACCTTTAATTTATGTTCCCTTACTATACAGTCATTTTTCTCAAACTGCACTAATTTTGTAGTTCAAACAAGGCTTCCATTTCACCCTTGAGCCAGTATCCCTGATTTTTCTTTCAACTGGAAGTGCACAAACTAAATTTTTGGAATCGGTTCAAGGTCAAATTCAGTTCCTTGGAGTTTTGTCTTGAATGTGAACTTCAACAAGGAATGAGAAAATGTAACTTTTTCTCAGTGACAAATACTAGCCAATATGTTGGTGGTGGCATTAAAAGAGCAAGAGGGCTCATGCTGGCATGGGCTCCAGTGCTGGAAGGAGCTTTAACTGCTTCGGAAGACTGGAAATTAATTCAAGCAGCATCTGGTTTGCCCTCTGTAATTTACTTTCATTGATTATAAACCTACAATGAGCATTTGGTAGAGAACATTTTTAATGTGGTTCCCTCCCTGACCCCCCGAAAAAGGAATAAGGAATGAATATATATTTACCTGTGGGTTCAGCAGGTGCACGTTGAATTGCTTGAAATTTTGAGTTTACTTGCACACTGGGGAAAAATGTTTTCTGCCAAACTGGGGAAGTGGTTCAGCTATTAACTAGCTGAAAATGTGCTAAAATTATAGACAACCATTCACTAAACCTCAGTTTCTGCAGGAAACTGAGCAGGCCTGAGCAAAAGATGGCCCACGTTTCAGCTGGGTGAACTCCTTCCAGAAAGCCGGAATTATTTTCTCTGTTTACAACCAGTTATTAAGAACTTCTCCCTGTATCCCCAGTGTCTCCCTGTCTTTGCAATTGATTAGATGTCACCAAGAATCTTTGCATTTTTGTCATTGCAGGTTTCTTGTGGCCTGAACAGCTTGCACAGAGGGGAGCTGCTCTCCTCCACTGCTCCAAATCCCACCCATCGCTGCTCAGACTGCAGCCATGCTTTGCTGTCCCTGGAATTCCTTTGTTCAGAGCTGACTGTTCATCTTTAACCCTGGTTATTTATGGTTTACCTGATTTTGGCTGCGCTGAGTTCAGGGCTGAGTAATTTTCCAGCGACTTTGTACATGATGAACAATTCACTAAACTTGCTACCACTGCCTTTGATCAATGTTCTCTTATAAAAGTAATTATTCAAAGCAAAACAGGCTGCTGGTGGAGTTCATAGCTCACTTTTGAACTGCCAGGCTGGTGGTGGATGGTGCTTATATTGTAATTGTAAATGATAATGGTATTTATTGTTCCTTCCAGTGGAGGCATCTGCTGTAACTTGGGGCTCTCTATTAACTCACCCAGACATTCCCCTTACCCAGAGGTTTTTCTGACTTTTCCAGTGTCAATGAAATTGCTCTTGTACGGCAGCGTAAAGGGACATAGAGGCTGCTGAAAATTTCCTATGAAAAAAATTAAATCACTCTTACAAGTACATGGGAAAGAAAAAAAGATAAGAATCTGAAATTACAGTAAAGGATTCTTAGAGAAAGGTGCTTGACAGAAGGATTTAAATGAAAAGTCAGGACTCATCTGAGGCTTCAAGACTGGGGGAAGGTCTCTGGGATCAGGAGTAGGACAGAAGAGTGAAGACAAGAACAGGAGTGTGAAAGTTACAGAGGTATCAGTGGTACCAATAAGCCTGAGAAACAAAGGTTAGGACAGTCACCATGTACTTTATTTTGTCTTTCTCAGCTGTTGAGTAGAAGCTGGATTTGCATTAAATTTTGTATTTTCTTTTGAAGGGATCAGTTAGTTCTTGTGGCAGTTCCATCCCAACTTTGTAGCCACAGCAGAGCAGCTGAGCAGGGAGTGCGAGGCTCCTCAGGAGGAGGCAGCGGCAGCAGGGGGACAGGGTGGTGCCCAGGGCGAGGGTCAGTGTGGGCACCCAGGCTGTGTGCCACTCTGGCAGTGCCAGGGCTGATGCTGCTCTGGGACTGGCACTGGCTGTTTGACACCCACATCTGCATGCTCTTGTTTGGGTTTTTCTCTGTTCTTCCCAGGACTGCATACGGGTGATTACAAAACATTTCCAGGTTCTTCCCTCTTGTTGCAAGCGTTCATACGAAGAGCAGTGCTGTCCTTGGTGCCCCATCCACAGGCAGAGTTGGTGCCTGGGCAGATCTGTGTTCCCACTTTCCTTCCTGTGTGTGCAATGGGTTCTTCTGGTCTATCTCAAATACTCCCAGGAGATCCTTGGGCTCGGGGTTCAGCTGCCTGGCTCCTGCTGGAGGTTTGCAGGCTCTGCCCTCTCCAAGGGCCTCTCTCCATGGAGGGCAGCCCAGGAATTTCCCTTAACTTGGGTGGGCTCTGCATCTGACACCCTCTGGAAGGCAGCAAAGCCATGGGTGCTCTCTGTTTCTCCCATTTTCATATCCCTCACACTGGAAGAAAACTTTCCCTTGGCTTCAGTGGAATCACTTCTTATTAACTCCAGTACAAATAAAGAGCAGGAGCTGGTCTGCAAGTGTTGAATTATTCATTGTGTCTTCAGCAGGGCTTTCTAAGATACCCAGTATCTTTGATCTATGACATCATTGGTTGTGGAAGCCAAGAGGAGACATTCTACAACTGAAATGTAAATTCCCAGATATGACCTGAAATGTAAATTCCAGTAATATTCCTCCTCCAGGTGATCTCTTATTTCATATAAACCCAGCTTAACAAATATTCCCCACCCCCACTGCAGCCAGCTTTGTGCAGTTTAAAAGCAATGATGCACAACTAATTGCTGGTGCATTGTGCTCAGTTATAGCAGCAGTGAATGATTTCCAAAAGTTGATTATCCTTGGATGAATGATTTTCTTACCTCTGGTACATGCAGGGTTTACTTTTGCTGCTGTGACAGACAGCTAACCACATGTTCTGCCTCAGTGGAACATCAGTGTGTGGTGGTGAAATCCATTTCATGCCTTGCAGTGGGTGTGCTCTCTCATGGTTTTTGATACCGATGTTTTATGGTGTACACAATCACCAGGCCACACTTGGAAGAGAGAGGGCTAAAATGGAATTTATTACCTCTCAATTTGATCCAAAGCCCTCAAAGATTTTCCAAAAAAACCAAAACAAAACAAAACAAAAAAAAAAAAACCCAAAAAAATCCCCAAGCACTAACAAAAAAAAACCCAAAAAACAAAAAACAAAAAACCAAAAAAAAAACACCAAAAAAACAACCCAAACAAAATTATGCACACTGACAGGAGACAGTGTTTACAGTGTTATAGTGTTTGTAATACTTTCACTCTTTTCAGTTGTAGAACATGCAGAAAATAAACACCACCACATGCATTCTTCATGGCAGGCAGGTAACTTCAGTGGGCTCCTCAGAGGGCTGAAATTACCCTGAGTGTCCAAACCAATGTGACTTCCAATCAACCATCTGTCTGTAGGCTACTCATAGGGTTATCTGCAAGGTGTTCAGAAAATATCAGTTCATACAGAAACTTCAAACTGTCTCTTTTAGTTTTGGAAAGTTAACTGAATCTTTTGCACTCAAAGCCACTCACTGATGTGAAGATCAGCCCTCAATGTCCAACCCTCAGTGCTGAAAGAAAGAGGAGGGAAAATATTTCAGACGTTTAAAATAGTAGAAGCTCAGACTGGTATTTCTGAGATAATTTAACAGGTTGCCCAGAGAATCTGTGGCTGCCCCATCCCTGGAAGTGTCCAAGGCCGGGCTGTACCTTGTGCAGATACCCAGGTTTCTAAATGGTGTCATAAAATGGCACCAAGCTTCACTCTTGGTGGAAGTCCATGGGATTTAGCTCCTCCAGTCTCAATGTTTGCAAAGCAAATTAACAAATTGTGGAGAAGTTAGTGCAGGGTGTATTGTTATCCATTAGGGTTGAACCTGCCAAGAGCAGATCCTGATGTGATTACTGAGACAAAAGTATCACTGAAGTTCTGGAGTTCTGCCCAAATTAGGGCTTCAGCACTCAGTCCTTGTTCTTTTATGTCATCAGCAATCATAACGAGGTTATTTGTTAGTGTTCTCAGCTAAATAGTATCTAACAAGAAATCGTCACATTTGTTTGACAGAACAAAATATATTTTCCTGTGAAATCTGTTCTTCAAAATTCCAAACCCTGTTTACACCCAGGAAATTGCTTCATTTGTAGCAATTTCCTTTTCTTTAATTCCATTTCCAATTCCCATTATGAAACTCCCAGGCATGTAGTATGGCCCAATAAATAGGTGGAGTAGGACCAGAAAGGAGGAAATACCTGCCCTTTTGTACATTTTACTCCCATTTAGAGAAGGAAAATAAGAGAGACATATACAGAAATTCCAAATGTAAGCAGTTACAATAATTAGCAGCAAGATTAGCGCTTGATTAACACTTTTTTGATTTTTTTTCCATATCCCCCTTTGCAGCCAGACATAAGTGGAATATTGTGGCTGACATACTGAAGCCCTTTTGTGAAAATTCCAGCGCAGATTATGAAGCTACGCCCCGAGCCCTGCTCCCAGCAGAGGTGGGTATCACCATTCCCACCTCACAGGCTGCACAATGTCCCTGAGAGCCGAGCTCAGCATCAGCCACAGAGCCACAGTGGGTGTGAGCCAGCTGCACCCACCCACGCTGCTCCCCTTGCCCACCGCCAGCAGGAACTCCCTGAGCCGAGCCGGGCTGGGCTGGGCTGGGGGAGGCACTTCTGGGTGTTTGTCCCTCTGGGAGCCTCTCAGGAGCCCTGGCCAGTCCCGAGTCCCAGACACCTGGGGCAGCCCCGACACGGCCGACAGCGGGGAGACACTCTCCCGAGATATCAGTAGAAGATAAAGGGCCGACTCTTAGCAGGGGTTAATCCAAGGTTTATTCCAGGAGTCCCAAAGGAGCCCCTACACCTCAGGGGGCTCCTGCCGAGAGCCCTGGTAGATGTGCCAAGGTTACATTTAAAGGGAGGTGGAAACCAAAAGTAGGTGACATTTTACCAACCAATAAGTGACCCTAAGGGATGGGTACTGGGGGACAGACATTGAGGACAGCATATGGGGCAAGGCTTGGGGGGCTGACCCCTGGCCTCTGGCTAATCGACATCCTAGACCAAAACTTCTAGATGGAGGGGATGGGATGCTGAGTGATTGACATAGAGCCACGGTGGGGGTTTGGGGATGATCTCATCCAGGGAGAGGGATAACACAGGTAAAGGGAGGGCGGCACAGTCTGGGTTAAACCACTTGGGAAAAATATGGGGATACAAAACAAAACTTTTCAAAGTATTACAAAGTATAAAAATGCACTACAACAGGTGTTGGACTGGGGGAGGCACTTTTGGATGTTGGGCTGGGGTTCTGCAGCCCCTGCTCTGGTGGGACCCCGCTGGTGTTGGCACCGCTGCCCGTCCCCGTGCTCCAGGCACAGCCAGGGCGCTCCCTGCCCTCTGCAGTCCCTGCGTGTGACACCCAGGCAGGGCTGTCTGAGCACTGCCCTCGCCCCGTGCTCAGTGGTGGTGACATTTGTGACCAGGTGGCAGCAAACAGCATTGCTGGGCAGGGAGGAGCAGATGTTTGACACGGGACAGGCCCTGGCAGGGGAGCGTAAGAGCCAGAACAAACACAAGAGAAAAGGCTGGTGTATATTTTCTTCCTTGATAACAGAACTGACTTAGCAGAGAGGGGAATCAGAATGCCAGGAATGACCTCCCTGAGGCCAGCACTGAATTGCAGCAGCAGCACAGCTTACTCTGCCATGCTCTGGTGCTCTCCTTCCCATCCCCAGCCGCTCCTGAGCTGCACTCCAGCTTGCCTTGTCCTGAGCAAAGCTCCTGGCCAATGCCACCGGCTGCAATGTCCCTGTGAGCTCCAGGGCCACATTTGTGACAAACTGGGCGTGGATCTGCCCAGCTTCCTCCCGAGCAGGGAGATATGATTGCAAACCCAGCGTGCTGAGAGGCAATGGGAGCCTCCTCCTCAGCCATCTCCTCCTCCGTGTGTTTCCTTCCCAGCAGCTCCCACTGCAATCAGAGGCTGTTTGCCCTGGAGATGTCCCAGCAGCTGCTGCTGGCGAGGGCTGAGGAGGCCCCTGCTCCCAAGCACTGATGCACCCAGCTCAGCTCTCACAAACCTGACACAGTGCTTGCCATGGGATTGGGGAAAAGTGCAAAGCCCAGTTACTCTGGGTGAGAACCTTACAGAGGAGCTGGCAGTTAAGAAATTACCCTTCAACTCACAGTGTTTTACATCAAGTTTTCCTAAATAGACTAAATCCAGCTCCTGCATATAGAAAATGCAAGTGTTCTTCCATGCTTCTTGAAATTCACACAATCAGTGTCAAATCCTGGAGAGCTGGGACTAAAATCTCTGTTTTCTGTAGCTGATTTGCATGCAAGGATTGTCCACTGGATTGTGGTGACATTCCAGCTTCACCAGCTGTGCTCCAAGCCCTGCTTCTCTATGTGGGAAATTTAGCAAAGCCATGTATTTTACATTGCTTTATGTTCTTGTTTTCCATGGGAAGGGAAGGGAAGGGAAGGGAAGGGAAGGGAAGGGAAGGGAAGGGAAGGGAAGGGAAGGGAAGGGAAGGGAAGGGAAGGGAAGGGAAGGGAAGGGAAGGGAAGGGAAGGGAAGGGAAGGGAAGGGAAGGGAAGGGAAGGGAAGGGAAGGGAAGGGAAGGGAAGGGAAGGGAAGGGAAGGGAAGGGAAGGGAAGGGAAGGGAAGGGAAGGGAAGGGAAGGGAAGGCAAAACCCCTACAAAACTCCAAAACCTGAACCATTTTTACTTTGCAAACACCAAAGAATCCTAATCAGGGTACAAAATAGAGTAGAATTTTACCATTGTTAAGGCTGCAGCCTTCTCTCCCTTGCTCTGCAGAAAGCAGTCCCAGCTTTTCCCCTGCTGCCATTCTGCTCCAGCCAGACAAGTTGTTCTGCCTGGTTAAACCTGTGCTGTGTGTTTCATGAGCAGTGTAAAAGATCCTTATTGCTGTTCTAAAAATACAATGTACTCAACAATCCTAATCCAACAGTGCAAGACAACACAGGTTTCTTTCATTAGAGGATTGTGGTAGGTATTGCTGAATCTAGTTCAAACAATTACCACTGAATTTTATATCTGCAGGCAGTGTAATAAACTGGAATATAGTTTTCACTCTGATCAGTCACATGAGAAGTATCTCCTTACTGCTGCATCCCCTTAAGCATCCTTATTCACCCATATGTGCATTCTGGCAAGTGCTGTGTCCTCTCCACCATTATTTGATGTACAGCCCTCAGCCAGGGCTCATTATTTCGGGAGTTAGGCAGCCCCTCCTCAAAGTGCCACTGAGGATGCACCCAAAGCCAGCGGCCGAGCCCAAATTCAGAGCCTGGTGGGCTGGGTCAGAGCACTCAGCCAGGACTGTGGTGATGGGAGCAGCCTTGTTGGTTCTTAATCTTCAAGATTTGGGAGTTTGTTGTTGTTTTGGTTTGGTGTTTTTAAGAATAGTTCCATGAGGAATAGAAGGAAATGGTGAAAGGAAAGATTTACTAAACTCTTCACATAATAGGCTCCTATTATTGGTCCAAATTAATGTTCTGACATGTTTTTTTCTTCTAAACCTTTTTATTTAGTTGTGCAGAAAATGCAGCATGAGCTTGTCACAGATGAAGATTGGGGCCTTTTTTGAAGGCACAACACTGCTGCATGTTGCAGTTGACCACAGTTTATTTTAAAAAGAGCAGGTGGACAAGGTGAGGCCAAGGAAGTTGTGTTAATGTGAGTCAAAAAATAAGAGGGAAGAAGTCTGCTAAATAAAGAATTTCAAGGTTTGCATACTTCCTGAAAAATTGACTTCTTGATGAAGTTTCCTTGCATTCCTAGATGAGCTCTGCTAGATTTCATTATGTGGGGATCAGTCCAGAACAAACCATGGCCTGGGATTGCAGAGGGAGGTGGGAGGTGATGGGCAGGCTGAGAGAGCAGGGGAAGCCCAGAGCTTGCCTGTGGATGAAAATGTGTCACTCCATGCCAAGGGGCTGCTGGGGGGCAGCTCTGACTTCTGCCTGGGCAAACGGAGGCTGCAGCTCACAGGGGTGGGAAGGATCTGTTTGTAGACCTCAGGGAGTAGAGGATTATCCTCATTAATTCTATGTGTGAACATAGAAATGAAATAAGGCCAATGAATCATGTAAGAGAAACAATTTTAACAGCTCAGACAACTCGAATGGGATGAATTTCTATTGAGTGTTGTCTCATGGGCTGTAGTGTCACTCAGGGAAGTGTGTGCATGTACCAGGTTATCACACGTGCTCAAACCAGCTCCCTTCCCAGTAATGCTGCTCCAGGGGGCAGGTGATAAACAAAGAGTGCAGGCAGGTCCAGAATAGATGTTTCTAATTAGCTTTTTTCTTTTTTTATGTCTGAGCTGTGAAAATTGGCTGCAGCACTCCCTGTGATTACACCTTTGCCTACTACAAATTTTGCTGCTGTTTGGTGGAGGGAGAAGCAGCAATTACGCAAGCCACAGGTGCCGTGGGAGCACTCCAAGGTGTGCTGAGGGAGTAAACAGCCCTGCAGGATCAATTTCCCTGTGTTTCAAAGCAGAGCATGTCTTCTGTAAATCTGCTGATGCTGAAAGATGTGGCTCTTCACATGTCCAAGTCTCAGAGCCAAACAGCCACAGAGAGCTCCAGTAAGGGAGTGACCTCCTTACATTTCTTGAAGGTTGGGCTCTAATGTGTCATGCAAAAGTAAACAAACATCATGTCCTGATATAAAAAGGGCTCGGTGTTCCTCATCAGTGCAAGGTTTCAGGCTGTTGGTAAGGGGAACCTGAAGAATTCTCATTAATGCTTTATCTGTTACAGAAGAGAATGCAGCACGGGGATGGGGAGGGCCGTGATGTCCTCTCTGCTGCTTCTGCCTTGCCTTCTGAAAAGGCAGAGACTGCAGAGGCATTTCAGCTCCACAGGTGCATTTTAAGTCTTACACTGACTCCATCTACTCATGTGAAATACTTGCATGGTGAAATATCCCCTCCCACAGAAATTCACCTCTGCTTTATCAAATGTGACCCAAAGAGAACACAAGGGTGCCTTCTCATAGGATTCCAGAATGGTTTGGGTGGGAAGGGAGCTAAAGATCACCTTGTTCCAACCCCCTGCCATGGGCAGGGACACCTCCCACTTGTCTGTGTCCCCTCAGGAGCTGCTGATCTCCTCGTTGCTAGTGCAGGCTCTGCTGGTTTATCTCAGACACGTTGCTGTCACACACCTCTCCAGATCTTTAGGAGTCTCCTGTACTCTGTGCTTATAAGAATTTCTCCTTCTTGATCATACTATTTTGTATCTTCTCTCTGGTGTCTAAAATGCTTCAGTCTTCTGTGCAGTGCTGGTTAATGAGTTTAAACTGAATTTAAAATAGCTGAATGTAGCTTCAAGATTTGATATATTTTGTAGGGGGAAAACTAATTGGAGAGACAATGATAAAAACCCTCCTAACATTTTCACTCGGAACATTGAAGGTAATTCTGTAACCAAGGCTGCTGTGCCAGTTTTTATTTAGTTAATACCAGAATGTGTAAAACCACATGCTGAGTACTTCTGTTGGAACCAGAGGTCTTGCTGTTCAGTAAATCCTCCTCAACAGCACTGCTTTTTGGGAGCTGATCTCTCGGCCAGGTACCAGGCACCTGATCTCTCGCCTTGGTTTTGTCTCTGGTAAATTTAGGTCTTTAAAGAGTCTCCAGCACACATTTGCTCCCAAAATTTCACTGGCAGTTGCAGAAAAATTGTACCTCAAGGACAATATGAACTGCAGAATTGCATATTTCCTGGGGCTGGGGACGATGCAGAGAGAAATCTGCAGCTGGAGGGATGTGCCACAGACAAAGCCCAAACACAGGGAAACCCCAAACACACACCAAGACACCCACCCCAAAAAAACCCCCAGCAAACTCTCCTCTTCAGATGGAGCTCTTCGGGTGGCTTTTTGTAGGAAACACAGAGTAAAAGGTGTTGTGCAAGCCCAGGGCCTGGCACACAGCTGGCTTTTACCTGAATGGAATGGGAGAGCTGGGGAAGGTGGGGCAAGGCAATCCCGGGGCAGTGACAGGGAGGGGAGGATTTCCACTGGAATGGCTGGGACAGGATAATGTGGGTGCATCTGGAAAGAAATGGTGGCTGTATTTACTCACCACCCCAAGCTGGCATTTGTTTGTGGGGAGGGTGGAAGGTATTCCCCTTTCTGCTGGCACTGTAATTGTGAAAAAAACTGAGCTGGTGGGTGAGCTCTGCTTGTGGGTGTGGAAGGATATAAACCAGGGGGAAATGGTGAGTTACTCCTTGGTTAACTGTAGAAAGCTAAGGAAAATGAGTGGCTGTTTGTCACTGGACAAACAGAATGTCTCTGGAGGGGAACTGCCACAGGCAGCACAGTCTGACAGCTGCTTTTCACTGAGGATTCCTTTTATTTGCAATGCTGGATGCAGCACACCTGTGTGAAACTCTCATTCAAGTGAATCCTTGCAAATAGGGCTTTGTGGAAAAGAAAGACTCTGGTTTGGCAAGTACAGCACAGCTTTCATGAGATACTTCTGATTAATGTGGATTTGCCATCTCTGCCCCACCATCTGCTATCCAAAAATAGAAAATTTGGAGTGATGCTGCTGCTGCTTCTAAGCTTCCAGTTAGGATTCAGGCTTTAATGGAATAATTACATCACCAACTAGTGAGATCTTGCTCTCAAGCTGTTAATGATCATTCCAAAGGTGAAATTTGTAATTTGCTGTTTTCCCTTTCCCTCTTTTGTGCCCTTGCCTCATAGGAGGTGGTCAGCCAAGCTGGGCTCAAGCTGTGCTGGCCATGGCTGGTGTGTGGCCAGCTCCAGGCAGGGCAGGCTGGGAGCTCTGGGCCTCTGCCTGTCAGAATAACCTGTCTGAAAATGGGCTCTGCCCCAGAAATGCCCAGGTTTGAAAAGCAGCTCTCCTGTGGCTGCTGGGGGGTGTGAGGGGTGAATGGGGTCTGGAGTCATCATGGCTCAAGGGAGCCAGGAGGAGATGGTGGCGATGATAATGATGATAAAGGTGGTGATGCCACCTGTATTGCAAATCTAGTGCTGAAAATAGTTTGGTTTGTTTTTTCTTTTAAAAGTAAGATCCCATCAAGGGAATTGATTCTGTGTTTTTGTCTCTTCCTCCCCCTCCCCCAGTGTGCACTCCTAATGCTTATGAAAAGTTAAGAGTCACTTTGTGTTTTGTTTTGCTTTTCCTTAAATGGGGATGTTCCATCTACTTTCTTCTCAAGCCTGATCAAGCCTTCTATTTGATCCCAAATAGCCCAGGTTTTCAGTTTATAGAATTATGAATAAAGGCTTCATGTGCCATTTAAGATACACGTTCCTCCTCATTCAGAAGTGTTTGGCATTTACCTTTCTTATTTAAACATGTTTAAGCGATTCCATTACTAAATACTGCTGGAGGGAACCAGAGAGGGAGCAGAAATTTGGCATCAATCCCAGTGCAATTTGGAGGCGAAGGTCTGAGGATGCTCACTATCCTATAGAATGACAGTAATTAAAATTAATGAAAAATCACTGCATAACACCCACCACTTGACATATTTCCTCAGGTGCTTTTTGCAAAAATCTCCAAGAGAGACCTGTGGCTTGGGGCTTTGAAGTTCCCCTGCCCCTCCTCAGTCTCACCTCAGCTTTCATAAATGCAGATAGATAGCTGAATAAATATTCCAAAAGAAGTTCATTACTTAATACTCATCTGTCCTAAGTAGCTTAATTTCTGTCTCAAGATGCCTTTGTAAAACTGCATTTGTGCCCAGGTAGAAGGATTAGAGTTGGCTCAGCCCAGTGGCAGGGATACAACTCCTTGGAGAGGCAGCAGGAGGAACAGCAGGGCTGGGGGAGGGATGGAGTGTGAAGGGGGAAAAAGCCCAAACAAAACACAGCAAAAAGCCCCCAAACAAGTAAAAAAACCGAAACCCCTCCCCAAAAAACCAAGTCTCACAAAATATTCTGTGTGAAGATAAATCTGTTTGGTTGGTGAAGAAAAACAGGCTCTTCATACTTCAAAAATTTCTGATTGTTTGTAGCAACAGCACAAGCCTGGGACGACATGGGACAGGGGGCACACACAAACAGTTATTTCTTATTGCACTTAAAATCTTTGTGTTGATTCCCTGGTTTCTGTTAGGTGGAAGGATCTCCTACCAGGATGCTAAAAGGCAAACTCACAATTCAACAAACTTGGAGGAAGAACCCCACATTTTATGGGTTTTTTTTTTTTTCCAGGTGAAACTGAAAGAACCCTATTAAATTGTCTCTTCCTGTTGCTACCACACAGTGCCACATACTCAGGTCTGTGGATTCTCTTTCAGGCGAAGGAAACTTCCTGACCTTTTATTTTCCCTAAAAGCAATTAAGAGAAACACTTAAGAGAAAATTCTGATCTATTTGTGAAAATCTTAAGAAGATCAGCATCATCATATCAGGCAAAAGAGATTCCAGTGTCATTTGGAAGTGACATTAAAAGACTCTTCTGAATCAGCAAAGCACCTAACACATAAAATCATCGTGCTCTGCAGCCTCAGTGTTTGGTGAACAGTCAAGATATTTTATTACCCTAAGGAAAGAGACAGAGTTGTTTTTGTCTTGGTACTCCTTATTCTGAGTTACTCTTTGTTTTTTGTCATGTTGCAAATCAGCAGTGAAGAAAACTCACTCAGCAAGCAGTAAAGGCAGCAACAAATGTTTACCCCTTGGGATATGAGCTCTGCAATCCCCACCCAGCCCGAGCAGACACCTCCAGCTCTGCGCGTGCAGGTTCAGCTTGACTGGGAGTACAGGCACCGAGCCAAGCCAGGAATCACACACTCCAGGGCTGGATTTCAGGTTAAGACATTCTCTCTCTAACAGGTTAATAAGTTATCCATGAAGCACCAGAAGCATCAGAACTGCAGTTTGAAATATCTGATATTAAATCTCTAAAATAAACACTGAGAACTAGAGAAAATAAATTGCTCTGTGAAAGAATTGAGTAATATTATGATTTCCCTTTTCCTCACCCCTTGAATATATTGCTTAATCTGTCCTAAGACTGTAATCACCATCCTTAAGAAGGATGTGCATGTGGATGCCTTTGGGTTCCACAGCCTGTTTTCCTTACAGCAGCAAAGAGGGGCCCTTCTGACTCTATTACTTGTGTTTATTAATAATCTGCATTTTGGGCAAGGTTCTTATGCCACATTTGTGAGGATGAATCTTGGCTGGAGAGCAGTCAGTAGGATCCTTGACACTGATTTGATGAAACTTTTAGCTTGGCAAAGTGTCTTTTCTGTGATATGCAATGCAAAAATTGAGTATACCCCATCCAGCACTTCTCCCCAGATGGCTGAGTTTCAGGTTGGTTCCTCTGTACTTTTTCTGTGATGGTTTCACACTCTGAACTAGAAAAGGTTGGATTGGAAATTCTTCCAGGAGTTGCACATCTTTGCAAATATGGAGTGTGCGTTATCATTTCTGAGGCTGTGCTATAATGTCTTGGGCCGTGTTATCCTCATCTGGAGAATGGTTATTTATGTAGATGTTTGCTAATGAAATCCTGTTTGTTTCTAAATTGTGACACCTACAGCAGCAGTGGGATCACACCCTCAGACTGTAAAATCTTCAGGGCAGCAACTCCTAGTTTGCACAAAAGTGCAAAAACCATAAAACACACGAATCTGCCTTGTTGAGAGCATATGTATCACTGGCAAGTGCTTCCAGGAAAAATGGTGAATTCCTTTCTTTCCCAGAACTGTTCAATTCTGCATTTTTTCTTTAGTGAGTTCTGGAATTGAATTTTAAGCCTCTGTTCTTGTTCGTTAGATTTTGTTTCTTCCTGTCTTGTCCTCTAGGTTTTATGACTACTTATTTATAGGTTTGTTTCTTCCAGGCGGTTAAATTGATCTTTAATTTTATTTCATGACCACAGAGGAAAGCAGCACAAGCTGCAGCAAGTTGGGAGGCAGGCAGGTATTGTGTACACTTTCCTGAGGCTAAACAGACCTGTGCTCCAGTGTCTTGGCTGCTGCAGTGTGCTTTTCTAAGGAAGAGGATGTTGAAGGAGATCGGGGGAATTTGTTCCTTTATTGTATTAAATGGAATAAAGATCTGTGGTCATTCGCTGTGCAGTGGGGCTGCAGTGGAGCTCAGGCATGGTCACCGGCTCAGCCTGAGAGTGCGGCTGTGGGGAGAGCAGAGAAACCCAGATCCCCTGGGAGAGAACAAATCCTCACTGTGAGCCAGGGCTGGGCCCTCTGGAGCTGCTTTGGCTCTGGAAATCGGGGGGGTTGTGAAGAGGTGCCATCCCTGGAGCCGAGGTCTCACTGGGACCTGAGATGTGCCCGGAGCTCCCAGAGCAGGATGGGAGCAGGGTCTGAGCTGAGAGCGCCTGAGCAGGGCTCATGCAGAGCAAGCAGGAGCTGTCTCCACTTGCCAGGCAGCTGCTTCAGAGGTGCAGAGATGCATCATGACTTCGCTACTCATCCCAGTACACTGGGGAATAGGCTTGCCACTTTGTTCCTGTGCCTTGAGCAATTGTCATGTTTTCAAAAGAAAATTGCTCTGCTACAGTTCTGATTTCCACCTTTTGAACGCTGTTTTTCATCTTCACTTTCTCTTTGCTTTCATGGGACAGAGGAAATCACTACCTTGAGGAGATGCAGCAGTTTCCCAGAGACAAGGGGGCCAGGGCGTGTGGCAGGTGACAATCCCTCTGTCCCACTGCTTGGCACTAGGGCCATGCCAGCCTGAGTGCCTGAGGGACACAGCCCTGCCCTGGAGGGCTCTGGGGAAATCCTGGTGCTTGGCTCCAGCACTTGGCTGTGATGGAAGGCACCTGTGCTTCGCACACAAAAGATTAACCCCTTGCTCTGCAGAGCAGAGCTCAGGCTGGGCCCAAGGCTGCTGTGCCAGTTTTTATTTAGTTAACACCAGAATGTGTAAAACCACATGCTGAGTACTTCTGTTGGAACCAGAGGTCTTGCTGTTCAGTAAATCCTCCTCAACAGCACTGCTTTTTGGGAGCTGATCTTTCAGCCAGGTACCAGTATATTGTGATCAGAGCTTCCACTGTACAATAGCACACACAGGAAAACTGAAATGTGTGTGTTTTCCTGTGCTGGGACATCCTGCAGGAGCAATACCGTGTGTGGCTGGGGCAAGGATTGGAGAAGCTCCTGTCACTTCATGTTCTGCAGCCCCTCTGTGGGTTCTGCTGCCCCTCTGCGGGTTCTGTGCTGCCCCTCTGTGGGTTCTGTGCTGCCCCTCTGCGGGTTCTGTGCTGCCCCTCTGTGGGTTCTGTGCTGCCCTTCTGTGGGTTCCTTTAGGAGGGATTTGCCATCCCAGAAGTACAGTCTGAACTGTGGTGGATGAACCAAGTGTGGAAGTGTGCACCAAATCTTACAAGAGTAGTGCTGGCAAACACCTGAAGGAAATGCTGTAAGACTGACCTAAAACAGAAAGAATGGAAATGTTTCTCTGCACAGCAGGAGCTGCCCTGTGCAACGGGCTGGGTCTGCCTGGAACAGGTTGCCCAAAGCAGTGGTGGGCACAAAGAGCATCAGCTGTGTGCAGGGCCAGGGATGGCTCCTTGGCAGCCTCAGCGCCGCCCTGGGGCTCTCAGGGATGCGCAGGGATGGGCTGCAGGGAGCGCCTGGGCTTCAGTTTCTGTCTGAGTGATGCTTCCTCTCACCCCAGCTACAGAGACAGCGCTGAGCTGGAGGGAGCGCTGGCCAGAGCCCTGGGCAGGGACTCACAGCTCCCTGCAGGGGCTCTGAGGGTGGATGTCTGTGGTTTCCCTGCCCAGAGTGAACCTCGGGGGCCAAGGGGCCCTGCAGTGCTTTGGGATGTGCCCAGCAGGACCTGCCCAAAGGGCAGGGTCAGCAGTGCCAGCCGGGGACTCCCAGTGCCCTGCAGAACCGCGGCAGCAGCTCTGCAGGTGCAGGGCCAGCAGGGTCCCTGTCACCCCAGCAGGACAGCAGGCATCTGACACACAGGGGATTGGTCTGGCAGATACCCTGCAGTGCAACTCCTCAGCGTTGGCAGAGAAAGAATTCTTAGTTTTTCCAGCAAAACGAGTTATTGATGCTTTAACCAGTTCAGGAGCTCTTCTTCACTTCAGTTTTGAAAGCAGTTTTTGAAAACTATCTCAGTGGGGTTAAATGTATGCCAGAGGTAGCTAATGAGCCTCCCCTTTCCCTTGTCATAGCAGCAGGAAAATCATCAAGGGCTGCTTCGACATATAAACCATTTGCCTTCAATAAAATAACTGGATGCACAAATTTGGGATTTAATTTCAGTCTTATTTGGTGGTTTTTTTCAGGTTGTGCAGAGTAATGAATTCTGGCATAAATTGTATAAAACGCTCTGATAATTTTTTTATTAATGCTGCCCAAGTTAGAGAACTAGCACTTAAATAGTATTGACTTTTTCTTTGTTTGTTTCTTTCTTATCAGGTTTCAAACATTTTTGAGGGTTTGGCAGGCGTCCATCACCCCTGCAGCTCTGGATGATTTATCACCTCGCTGTGCAGGGCTGAGGTAGCTGGGTGCCAACTATCCTGTGGCATTCCCAGCCCTCACTGCAGAGCTGCCTGTGCACAGGCAGAGCCACACCATGCTCCCCAGCAGGACACCTCTCCCTGGGAATTTTATTGATCTAACAACTGTATTTTTAATGAACACGTTCAGGAAATGTGTTTGTAAACAGATTTATCACTATTTTTCTGCCTCCAGAGGAGATAACTGTGGAGTGTTTCCTCCCAGCTCTGTCTGGACCCTCCTGATCCCTTTCTTAACCACTTGCAGCTCTCAGCCTGTTCTGTATCATCACCCCATTTTAACACTGTGGCAAATTAGGGCTTTTTTTTTTTTCATTAAGCCATAAATTACAGTTTCCTGGATTTGACTTATGTTTTTAAATTAATGTTTCCCCCATCCCTTTTCCCTTTCCAGAAAGTCTTTATCTGGCAGTTCTCCAGTAGAGGTTCTGCCCCAAGTCGAAATCCTGCCTCAGGATTTCCTGGTCTTGCCTCAGCTTACTGCATGTCCAGAGAGTCATTCTGCAAACAAATTAATTTCTCCTTGTCTAGAAATTATAGAGCTCTTTCATTCTGTCCTTCTGCAAAGGAAGTTAGAACAAATCTGTCTGAGGGGCTTTCAGGGCACTGTGCACAGTGCTATCTATGGTTAACAGCCAGGTGCATCTGCAAATAGAACAGGAGCAAGAGAGGCTTGTAAAATTGAGAGGGGAAAAGCAAACTGTTATGGTTAAAATCGTTGTTTGTTCTTCTTGTGTTCGTGCATTAAACTAAACAGTTGCCGTCACCCACACAGGCAGAAATAATCTGCCTTCCCCTGCACCTTGTTTTGGAGAATGCTTTAGAAACTGCTCCCTTTTCTGCCCCCTTCTTTGTGTAGAAATGTTGAAAAGTTACAGCAAGTTTTCCCCCATGCCTCTTCTGCAGGCTTCAGCCAAATATCTCAGGGTTCTGTTGCCTACCAGCCTTGGAGCTTTGGCTTCTTGCCCTACAGATCTTGCACTGCAGATATGAGCAGAACTGTGGTTTTGTTTGGCTGGAAGTTGAGTTCTTCACAGGGGATTTGGGTGGCTGTGAAGCCAAGTGGCATCGCAAGGTTCTGAGCATCCCTGCTCTCCTTTGTCAGCAGATGACAATCTGTCACCAGCTAAAACTCTCAGGCACCCAGGAAAAGAGCAGCAGATGGAGTCAGCTGCCAAGCAAACTGCTCCCTGGCTCTGTGTGAGGCTTTAGAACCACAGAATCACAGATTCATTAAAGTAGGAAAAGACCTTTAAGATCATCATGTCCAACTGTCAACCCAGCACTGCTGTGCTCCCCTCTCAACCATCTTGTGAGTTTCTGCCTGAAGAACACATTGTGGGTTTGCTGGTGTTTTGGAAATTTCTTGGGTTTGTTTTTGTCCCACTTTGCCCTCTGTGCAAGTGTCCATAGAGAGGAGAGTTCAGCCCAGGGGTGACCCTGTAGGGTGGCACTGGCTGTGTCACTCCCTGGGGACATCGCAAGGCCAAAACTGCAGCATGGCAACAAAATCTGATTCTCTTCCTTGTTCTACCAATCCTATGCTCTCTGTAGCATAGGATTTTACTCTCTCTGTGGTGAGTAAAATCTTGTCTAACTTGTCTCCCTGTGCCAGGGAAATGGAGCACATGAACAATGTCCACAGGTCCTGCTTGTGGGAGGTGCAGGACGTCAGCTCTGGCACAGGGACTGGCTCTTGCTTTGTCCTACACTGTGCTGAGGGAATTTTGTACTTCATACGTTTTTAACAAGAAAAAAATGTTCTAGGTGGGCATGATATGCTGCTAATGCTGCACTCTGTCTATTTTTAGGAAGCTGTTGGCCTGCTCGTTTGCAGTTGTTGCAATTGAGAGCAAATATTCTCAGTCAATGCTGAAATAAAAAATGTGAAGGTGCTGGTTCTGCTGTCAGCTGGGCAGGTGGTACTCTGAAATAGCTCCATTGAAGTTCAGGAGCACATCTGATCAAAGAGGACATCAAAAACAGCACAATCTATAAAGCAATAGTGCTTGCATGGAAAGCAGGAGAGCTTTATTGAATTCCATCAGATTGTTCTCGGTGTGTTGGTAGCACAAGCAAACCTCACCTCTGGATTTTTGCAATTGAGGATGAGGGGAATGGAGGGAGGTGGATTAAGTTCCAAAGAAGAGCTGCCTTTGGCATTTCTGATGGAGGTTTTGCTAGAGCAGGGTCCACACAAAGGCTGAGACCCCTGCACTGCCCAGGCTCAGGGCTGAGGCTGTGGCTGGCAATTCTGCTTGGCTGGCTCACTCTGCAGCTGGCACATGAAGGTAACTTTACATGTTTGGAGTGCAAGGAGATTAAAATGCTGATTTAAAGGGGTGAGGGAGGATTGCTTTGGCATTACTGAGGTGTGCACAGTGCTTCTCCCTGAAGCCGTGTGTGATGAGTGTGAGTATGGAACCTTTACCTGGTGAGTTTTCTTGCTCTGTCCCTACATCCACTCCTGCAGAATTGCCCACTGAAAGTGTTCATCTTTCTCACCTTTTGGCTGTTTGCAGAGAGTTGAGTGGATCTCTGAGGTGAAGGAGAACTGCAGATCTGGAACACGAAGGGGTCAGGCCATGAGGATGCTTCAGGCCATGTTTTTATCTGGGAAAAGCACACAGTTAAAGAGTTTTTCTGTTTCATCTAAAAGATCAATATTCATTTGACAGTGAGCAGAAAGGGGAGTCAGAAAGGCACAGTGTCAGTGCCTTTGCCATGTGGTGGAACTGGTTCTGTGTTGCTGTGCCTGGGTCCAAAAGTCAGATTTGACCCCACTTCCATCATTTTGCTTTCTTTTTTTGACTTTCTCCATCATCTTCCTGTAATACTAATTCACTTCAGTTCTAATAAAAACATTTGTAAGATAATGGAGGAATCTTGGCTGAGCATTTGTTGTTTTAATTTCCAGCATATTATATTGATTCTCTGAAGATTGCTTGTCTCCCTGACATGATTTGTGGGTTTGTGGGGTTTTGTTCCTGTGGGGACTGGGTATCAGGAACATGCAGCAGTACCTGCATTGGTATCCTTACCAGCTTGGAGTAGGAAAGTTGGAATACTCTGGGTTTGTAATTTTTTCCCTCACAGAGGTAGAAAACTGATTTCCTAGGCTGGGAGATGCATTGGATGAACAGAGCTGTGATTCAGAGGGGGTTTCAAGGTTTTTTCTTTGAGTTTTGGGGGTCCTGCATTTTTTGGTTTTGCTTTCTGTTTTACTTTTTCTTCCCATCCCCTAAAAACAGCCCTAAACAGGAGTTGGGAAAAACCTGCAGATTTCAAATGAAGATGGATGCTCAGTTGGGAATTATTTGGAAAAGTCTTCAGTAGCAATTCTGCAGAACTTTTCCACTCTTGGAGTTTGAACTTTTGTCCCCCACGTTCCAGTGGAAGATTCCTTGGGAAGGGGGTAGGACACAGGGATGTCCTTGGAAAGGAGAGGATTCTGCTAAGAAGCCCTTTGAGTTTTGGAAGTCAGCAAAGTCATGGTGGAGGTGTGCTGGGTGCTTTCTCAGTGGTGTGCCTCAGGTACCCTTCCCGAAGACTATTTCTGTTTTAGATCAAAGAAAAGTGCAGTAGCACACCAGAAATCCTTTCTCAGGCTTTTTCTGTGGTTTGATGTGTTTTTTTCTTCCTCCCCTTCAGTTATTGTGTGGTCAGCCTTGACAGGCTTTTAATGCCCTGCCAAGTTCTCTGGGAGCTGCAGAGACCATCCCTCTAATGGAAATATGATGTAATTATACTTCAGCATCCTCTAAATGGGTCTCTTCTACTACCAGGGTGCTCACATGTCCATGCAGTTGGAAGTTTTGTTTTGTGCATCTGTTTTTAATGAGGATGTGGCCCTAAACTATCACAGAGGGCCAGGAGAGCCAGCTGTCAAAAGCTTCTGGTACCCAGAGTTGGCTGTGATGACTACAAATGTTTTTCATTTGTCTGATTAAATAACTTCTCCAGCACAGTAATAATCAAAAGTGCTTGTTTTTACTGTTCAGCTACACTACTAAGTGACCAGAAATGTGAAGAAAAACCAGGGTGGAAACAAAAAAAAAAAAAAAAAAACCCTTCAGGACTGTGAAAGTTCACCTTTTAACCCATCTTTTCAACACCTGCCTCGAGCAGGGCTTTGGTGGAACAAAGGCTGTGGAGTGATGCCCATGCTGGGCACTGTGTGTGCTGATCCCACCTTCCCTGCAGCAAAATGCTGCTGCCAGGAGAGCCAAACAGCCCTGCAGACCTGGCTGCCTTTGGAGCTGGGATCACATCCTGGGGCTCTGTGCTTACCAGAGGCTGTGGGGAACACCTGACACCACAAACTGCAGGCAGGGACACGGAGCTGTGTTTCCACTGGAAGCGGGGCTGCATTTTCCTCACCTGACCTCATGGAGATGGGGCAGAGATTGGCTGGAGAGCCCAGCTGGGGTGGGGACTCACCTGGCTTTGGGTGCTTTCTAGGACTGCTTTGTGTTGCTGCATGTGCTTGAGCTGCAGTGTTTGGATTTTCAGAACCCAGGGAATCTGTTTTGGGCCTGCACTTGGTCTGCTTGCCTGGTTCCAAGCCAATTTACAGCTCAGAACTTGTCTGTCTTTGGAAATGGATTTTAGAACAGACACATGGCCAGTGGACCCAAGTGCCAAAATACAAATCCCAGAGTCCCAGAATGGTTTGTGTTGGAAGGGACCTTAAATCCATCTCATTCCAACCCCTTGCCATGGCAGGGACACCTCCCCTGTCCCAGGCTGCTCCAAGCCCTGTCCAGCCGGGCCTTGGGCACTGCCAGGGATCCAGGGGCAGCCACAGCTGCTCTGGGCACCCTCACAGGGAAGGATTTCTCCCCAATCTCCCATCCAGCCCTGTCCTCTGGCAGTGGGAGCCATTCCCTGTGTCCTGTCCCTCCATCCCTTGTCCCCAGTCCCTCTCCAGCTCTCCTGGAGCCCCTTCAGGCCCTGCCAGAGGCTCTGAGCTCTCCCTGGAGCCTTTTCCTCTCCAGGTGAGCCCCCCCAGCACTGCCAGCTGTCCTTGTGTTGTTGTGAGCAGACAGGAGGTGCGCTTTGGGGCTGTGCCATCTCCTCTCAGGTGTGACACCGCGGGAGGACAGAGAGAGCAGCTGAGGGCTCAGGAGCCCCTCTGGCTGTCCGTGCTCACCTGCAGCAGCCTCAGCTCTGGGTGCGCTGAAATCCCCTGGTCACTCCCTGCTCTGCTGCGTGTGCCCAAAGCTCACTGGTGAGTTTTCTTGGACAAAGATCACAGAAAACCCCATGTCTTAAATGGTAGCTTTGGAAATCATTTAAATGGTAGATAATGATGCTCTTTTTTTACTCTGCGCTTCGTTCTGCAGCAGTGTACTCAGAATAGCTTGGAGTGGATTTGGCCAGTTTGGATTTCTTTACAGTCGATATTTTCAAGAGAGAACTGAAAAGCAAAATAGGCATGGGATTAAAAGAGAGAGAGAGAAGAATTGTTTACATTAATGGAACAACAGATGTCTGACAGCTTTAAAAATAAAAACAATCAATTTCCAGCAGCAGTGATTATGAAACAGACCACTAGAACACAACTCCAGGAAGACACAGTGGATAAAGGAGCCCAGTTTGCCCCTGAGCAGGTCATGGGATGCTCTGAGGGCACCAAGCTGGGCTCAGGGTTCCTGGGGCTTCTTGGTCCCACAGCTTTGAATCAAAAGTCAAGTTGCAATCACCACGTGTTAAACCCAGAACACTGTCACCTCCAATACTCAGAACAACATCTTTACCTGCAAAGAATTCAGTTCCTCCTGCTCTGGGCAAACCCCAGGGGCAGCTGAGCACCCAGAGCCACTGGCTGAGTCACCACAGGGACCTGGGGTTTTGTTTTCTTTTCAAAGCGGTTTCCTGTATTTTGGTCACAATTTAAAGCCCTGGTTGACCTGTTTGGGTATGCAAGTTCAAAGAAATACAGACTTGCAAATGCTAACCAAACAGGTATCACTTCTAGATGCTGTTTCCATGTCACTTTTCAAATTTTGTGTTACCTCAGTAGAAAAAGACTCTTAATGATGTGAATTTGCAGTGATTTAAAAAAAAATTCCTGAGAATTGTCCCTTGTGATCAAAGGCTGTAAATCAAGTGTGTAGGTAACTTTCCAAGCCTTGCTTTGCTTGCTGAGGTCTTTGATGTTGAGGCGCAGATGTTCAGCCTGTGCCAGGGCAGGGTCAGGCACCCCAGGCCCTGTGTCCCCTCTGTGCCACCAGCTCCGTGCCCTCCCCTGTGCCCCGGGCGCCGGGGCTGCTCCCCCTCCTGGGCCCTCGCACAGAATTCTCCTCGTGGCTCAGGTGCCGTGGGGCTGCTCTGGCTCTCCTGCAGCTGGGGTTGCCTCCTGAGCTGCGGCACTCCTCTGCTCTCAGGCAAGCTCCAAGACCAGCAGTTGTTAAATTGCAGTGGCCTCCATAGCTGAAAAATGTCTGAGGCATTTTAATCAAATAAATCAAACTGGCCCAAGTGTCTGTTGTGGCTCATAACAAAATCAGAGGAGCAGAGTAGTGCTGAACACACACAATGTGTTTTGTGCTGCAGCAAAGTGAGACAAATGCCCCGTTCTGTGTCAGCAGGTAATGACATCTCCCACAGAGCAGAGTTCCTGTGTTAATCATGTTTGACTGCTCCAACTGCCTCGCTTCCTCCTCCCAGCCCAGCAAGCAGCTTGCTGAAATTGTGACAAATGCTCACACACTTCACAGAATAAAAATCCTATTCAATCTTTTCCCCATCCACGGTGCCCAGAAGGCTCCCAGTGAATCCTTTGGCTGGGTTTGCAGGCGTCCTCCATCCAAACTTCTTCCTGGAATTCCACCTGAAGCTTCTCTGTGTCCTGTTCACGGGCTTTCCTTTGCACAGGATAATGGATTCTTTAAGCTTTGAAAGTGAGTTGTTGTGGCCTAAAGTAACAAATCAGTTTTGGAATGCATGCTGTCTGTTGTAAATGATTTGGGGGTAATAAATTTTCTGGTACAAAGCAATAGGCAGAGTTTTCATAATGTTGAACAGTTTGGACTTGTCTTGAAGGGAACAATGTCGTGAAAGCAATGTGCTGGTTCCAACTATTTGTTATTATAAAAGACAATTTTTTTTTTCCTTAAGGTAGAATCCTCATCAGATTTCATGCTTTGCTGTAACTTGTTTTATTCCTTATGTTAGACAAATAAAAATATTTGAGCATAGTTGTGTATCTGTTACATCTGTTAATGTAAGCTTTTTTTTTTAGGCTGCTTAGGAAAGCTTATACATTTTACCCCTTTTACCAAAGGCTCATGAAAGTGGATTTGATTGCTCCTAGAGCTTTTGATAAGCTACATTTGAACCTGGCTGATTGAAAACTGAGGCCACAGTGCAGAAGCTGTATGCATTACCTTAAATTTAACATGATGGCTTTTCAGCACTCATTCGTTCCCTCCTGGAAACATTCACAGGTGGCAATTTCTAGAGCTCCCCCACAGACAAATCTGATGAAATAACTGCTCCAGACAGCCCTCAAGTCAGAACTGAGTTTTGGTGAGACTGGATGTGCAGTAACTATCCAAGAGACAAGACTCTTGCCTTTTCCATGGCAGCATCTCTCTCGGTTCTGTGCTGTGCAAACCACGAGAAGCTCAGAGTCTTTATCTAGATACCCAGCTTTAGGGACTGCAGTGCAGGGGAAATGAACTTTCTTCATTTCCAGCAGCCACAAGACTGAGTGTGATTAAAGGATTTCACTTTTCTAACTTCTCTAACACTTCTCTTTCCCCAGAGCCCCTTGGTTGCTGCAGTGCCCAGGGTGCCAGCCTGGGGGACTGGGGCTGCATCTGCCAGTTGGGTTTGGGCTGGGTGTTCCTTAAATTGGAACAGTGAAAGAAACTTGTGCATTCCAAATGGATTAAAATCTGCTCAAATGAGACTTTTGACTATAAACTGGGGAGAAATAATTTGTGGGTGAGTTTCCAGAGCAATCTGAGCTGGGCTGCTTTGGGGTTTGTCATTAACCTGGCTGCAGTTTGTCATGCACGGGCTGCATCAGCAGGCTCTCGGCTGAGGAGGGAGCAGAGGAGCTGCTTCTGCAGGGCTGGGAAAGCTCAGGATTCTCTTCATCAGAAGGATCTGACAATCTTCCCCTTTCCTGTCCCTGTGTGCACCTGTTCATGGCTGGAGCAGGGCAGGGCAGTGCCTGCCCACGCAGGGAGCTCTCCCTCCTGCCCAGCTCTGTTTGCCCCGAGGCTGCTGCTCCGGCAGTGACCCCAGCAGCAGGCAAGAGCAACAGGCTGAGGCTGCCCAGGGAGGTTGTGCTCCTGTGCCAAAGGCAGGATGCGGCAAAGCCCTCCCAGAGCCTTGTTCCTCCCTGCCCCTCTCCCTCCTTCCTGCATCCCTGCCCTGGGTCCCAGGGATGCTGCCCCAGGAACGGGTCACAGCTTCTCCCCGTTCCTGAGAGCTGGGGCTGTGCCTGGCTGCAAAGGGAGGAGAGAGCAAAGCACAAACCTCAGGGGTGTCTGAGCCTGCAGGGAGCCCGGATTGCTGCTGGAGCTCTCTCTGGGCCCACATTTCTGTGTCCTTTGGTCTTTTTTCCTCTCTCACAGACCAGGAGCTCTATGGCCACTCAGGAAATTAGCGTACTTATTGATCTTCCTGAGGGCCTAGGGATGTAATTCTGTCTTTATTACATCAGATTTTAGAAGATATTTTTGAACAGTGGCAAAAGCATAAAAAGCACAGGGGAAAAAAGCTCACAAAAAAAAAAAAAAAGGCAGCAGCAACCTTATGTCTCAGGTTTGTGGGGCTGATGAAATCAGTTTGTGTGCATGGGGAAGAGAGGGAAGATTTTAGCAACTTGTGTACTCTAGGAAATTTATGTCAGAAATTTATATCAGAAATCTTAATATTAGATTTATTTATAATCTTCAAATTTCCCTCATTTTAGGTCACAGAGAGAAGTTCAGGGTTTATTGTGCAGCTTTTTATTTCCACCACATATTTTCAGAGCTACTTATCTTTCTCATTCCCCTTTGTAGCCTAAAACTTGGCTTGGCAGCTCCTGAGGTTTTCCATGGAATTGCTTAAGGTGTTCCCATAACAGCCTGCACTGATTTCCATACAGCAAATGTTCTCCTCTTTCCCAAAGAACACCCTGGAATGTGTGACTTCCACAAGCAGCCTCAGCAAAAATGTGCCCTGGATCTACAGTGATCAAATCTAAACCAGCTCAGGCAGATCAATTCTGTTCTAGCATGAGAACACGGGTAATGCTGATTTCTTCATTCCAATTTATGCTTTGGAT
Source organism: Calcarius lapponicus (assembly GCA_039654755.1). Classification (NCBI taxonomy): domain Eukaryota; kingdom Metazoa; phylum Chordata; class Aves; order Passeriformes; family Fringillidae; genus Calcarius; species Calcarius lapponicus. The sequence goes on along the minus strand of CM077475.1, from coordinate 255,856 downwards.
TTTCCCCTCAGCTTTCCAGTATCTACTAGTGAGAATTTCTAATATATAGGACAAATATTCATCCATACACAGGCACGTGATTTTTCTGGGACAGCTTTGCTAACATGCTCTTAGAAGTAACCATTTGTCATTTAAACTCAATTTGATGAGTCAGAAGTGAGAGAAGCAGTTCATAAAAATGATTTCTTTCTGATTTCCACAAAAACTCAGGCAATTGTTTAATCGGATTAAAAAAATCAAGGCAGTAAAAATTAAATTTTCTTGGGGATTTTGCTTTCAAGACTTATTCCAGGTTTCTTACAGAACATTCTTCTATGTTCAGGAACTGAAGTCAGACCTGGCTCCAAAAATGGTGGCACAAAAAACCGTGTCATCCTGCAGCAATAAAGATTCACTTTGACAGGACAGAAAATGTTGATGAGGCTCCCAAGAAATGAGAGAACAAGACACAGTGCTGGTGGTGAATTTTTATTTTTTCCTGATTAAAGCAGGAGCAAGCACGAGTCCCACATTCCCAACAGGTAAAAGGATTCCAGCCTTATTATAATGTGGCTTCAAAGTGGAGCTGTCAGATCTGCAGAGTGAGAAAAAGCAGAAGATAGTCTGTCACCCTGGCATTTCTGTTTCCACATTTTCCTTATCACCAAGCAAATAATGCATTTTTTCATTTACACCTACCTGTACCTTTATGCAGCACAAGCAGCCTTTCATGCATTTCAGAGGAGTGAGATGTCATGCTAATGATATGTTTCTTTTTCTGCCTTTTGAAGGGCAATTTAAATTGTCTCCCTGATGCTGGATTTGCATTAGTGATGCTGAAACGTGTGCACGTGAGTGCTGTAAATGGATACAGTGGAGGAGTGCAGGTATTTCTTTCCTCAAGACTGATTTTTTTCCCCTTATTGAAATACAAATTGCCATGTCTGTTTAAAGCTGAAGTGTGGGGTGTTCTTATTAGCACCTCTAGCCTGAAGCCTTTTCATGTTCAAATGAATGTTAAGTGTTACCAGGATTACACACTAGACACTTTAAAAGAATGGGCTGAGGAGCTCATTTCAGCTGTTTATTGTTCATTCCAGGGTATATTTACTATGCTCATTTAAAAATCATATTTCCTCATCTTCTGATATTTTGGAGGAGAAATAAGAAAAGGCAGATAAAATTTAGGCCTTGTGTCAGCTTACATCGATTATCCTGCATTTTGATCTTGCATTTTTTCCTAAATTGGCTAAATAGTTAAAGAATAAGGGAGCAGGAATGACTGCTGCATTGAAGGCCTTCTGTTTTGTTCTTTTTATTGATACCATCCCCTGGCTGTAGAAAAGAGACTGTCTGCAAAGAGACATTTGATGTTGACTGGCAGCTCTATAGATCTTTTAAGCGTATGTTCAAGTACTCAGAAAGTTTTTCTCTTCTCAGAACACACAGAGTGCAGCTTTAGAAGAGAATATTCTGAAAGTGCATTCAGCATGTGATTTGGTGGCCAGCAGCAGTGCCTGGACTGACTATTTGGTGAAATGCTTCCAAGAAAGCTTTCAAATGTACAACAGCTCCATGCATTGTATGGATGTGTCCCCCCCCCCCCCCCCCCCCCATACAGGGCAGAGGATGCTGTGGCTGCAGGAGCCCCTAAAAATGCCAGGTTACTTAAAGTTTTTGGATGCAGCATATCATGATCCTGTAATTGAAACAATCTTTGAATAGCAGGGCTCCTTAGGGGTCTCGGGATTCAGAGCACTGGGAGGGGCAGTGAGAGGCTGTGACACAGGAGAGGCTTCCACACTCCCTGTCCTCCAAATCTGGGAAATCATCTCACTGGAAAGGAGCTACAAGGTGTACAGGACTGTCACATTGAGGAAAAAGGTTCTCTGGGATGCGAGATCCTAAAACATCTGCTTTCACCCAGAACAGAAGAGATTTTGGACAAGGGGAAGCAAGGAAAAAAGGAAAGGGGAAAACTGCCTCCTAATACTTGATTTGAAGAGCAAGGCTTGGGTTCAAACCTTGGGCAGAGGTTCAAGTCAGTTCTTTATCTAGACCAGTTCACCTAATCCTGGTTATCAGCCTTCTCCTCTCCTGTAGGCATGAGCTGCTGTATAGCCAAAGGGAAGAAACTTCCCTGTGAAGAAATACCAGGGAACTTGCCTCAGCTAGCTGCAGGAGTTGAAAGAATTTTCCCCTCTAATTCAGATTTCAGACACTACTCACTGAAGCATTTTTGGTTGGAGAGTTTTTGTTTGTTTGTTTTTTGGGTTTTTTTCCCTTTATTTATTTATTTAAGAAAATTTATGAATATGCCTCTCTCAGTTTTGATGGGACTCTAGTCTTTCAGCTGTGCACCCTGCAGGCTTTCAGCTTTCCCAGTTCCTTGTCTGCAGCAGGACTGCCCCAGCCTGTGCTGAGCACTCTGAATTCTGTGCAAAGACAAGTGCCTTCGAGGTTTTAGTGACCCTGCAATTTACTCCTAGGCTCTGGTAAACTCTCAATTGTATAATTCATGGAAATTACTGAATGAAAAGGGCGCTACAGAATATTGTTTCCAGTACAGCAGCCAGCCCTGACTAAAACAATGGGGGTAAAATGAAGCATTTCTAGAAGAACTGGCCATCTGTCCAAACACTGCTCAGCTCCTTGTCCGAAGGCTATTCTATGGAATTTGGTGGTGAAGTGTTTGTCTGTGCACCTGTGGTTGCACACAAGGACACCTTTTCTTCCTTAGATAAATATTTATACAGGAGATACTTTCACTTAGTACTGCTTGCTTTCCTTTTGCACTAGTGAAAATATTACTGTTAAAATAGCGCAGGAGAGGAATATCTGCAGCTCCTCTGCACAGAGCAGCTCCATCTGCTCCTGGAGGCTGAACATGTTTCCCTGAGGATTGACTGTGGAGCTCCTGTGACAGCAGCAGTGCCAGGAGGCTGCTGGCACAGAGTGTCCCTGGCAGGGGCTCGGGGACTGCGCAGCACCAGGATTTTGCCTCTTTCCTTCCTGGGGAGGTCAAGCACAGCAGCCCTGGGCCCTCATCCAGCACTTAAAACCCTTGATGGATCTGAAAGAGCTGGAATTCTTGGATGTCAAACATATTTGAGTCCTGAAGATTCTGTGATGTCACAGCCCTCTGCTTACCTGGGCAGTCCAAGATGGGAGCTGCAGTGGCAGGGCTTGGGTCAGGCTCCTGGATCCGTGCACCCTCTCACTCCAGCTCAGAGCTGTTGGTGGCAGCTTTACAGGGCCCTGACTGGGGTCTGCCCCTCACTGGTTCTTCCTTCAGTGCTGCCACAGTGGGGAAAATAGAAGTGAAAAATAAAATTTAAAAAATCTTTATTCCCTTTGCCTCAATTACAGAAACCTTATCAGATTCCTTCTAGGGATAATGGGCTCATCCTTACAGCAGAAGGGTGTAGATGGAGTTTGGTCTGCCTTGTTATGAGAGATGACAACAACAAAGTGAAATTTGGACAAATTTCTGTTCACTGTTTTTAAAATGGATTGCTGAACTAAGAGAAAAAGCTATGCTAGAAAAAATTTAAAATTCTGTGGTCTGAGGTGGTTTTATGCACTTTAGAGAGCTCTGTCTTGTTTTCAGTTTCTCTGTGTGATTTATGAGGTCACAGAACTGCTTTTCTTTATTTGGCGAATTTGGTGATTCTCTGCAAAACCACTGATTGTAATGAAAATAATTTAAGTTCTTCTTGTGGTAGTGCAGTGTTAATTCTTAGAAATGCAAAATATTACAAAATGCACACCTTACAGTAAAATAGATATCCTGGCAATAAAGCAGCCCCTGTTCCATTATAAGGTACCAATGGTAAGTGATTGTTTCCTTTATGCTGCCTGAATTTCTAATTCTTTGTTAGAAACCTGTTTAAATAAAATCAACAAATGCAGTTTACTCCAAATACGTAACCTGCTGCTCCCTGGTGCTTGTAAGCAATCCTTAATCTTCTTTTTTCTCTTGCTGTCATCTCCAAGGGCTCTTCCTGCAATGATTAGAAGCCTTCTTCACCTTTGGGAATGGCTCAGAATCACAAACAATATATTCAGATGAAAGGGAAATGCTTGACCAGCCTGTCCTGGCAGCTCTTTGATCTCCTTGGGGCCGGAGCATCTTCCAGCCATCCCCTTGGGAAGGGGAACAAGTGAAACATTGTCCTGGGGGGCACAGAGGTCTGCATACCTCACTTAGGCAGGAAAACACCCATCCCCTTCTGTGTGCCGGGCTGGATGGAAAACTGGGAATTTTTCAGGAAGAAAAAGAAAACAACAACGTGTGTTTAATGAACTGGCCGGTCAGTCCCAGGCCATGGTGGGTAGGGCACCCACAGGCAAGTGTGCAGAAGTTGTAGAGATTTCTTTGGCAAGGAAAACATTGGTTTTCTTGAATGAGACTATCAGAAAACAGAACAGTCAGAGTTTAACTGGAGGTGGCAACAAACAGCAAAATGATGGGAAGGCTTGAGCACAAGGTGGTGTTTGGCTTTCATTTAGAAACTTGCTGTGTGTGCAAGTTTAGATTTAGTAAGAAACTGAGAATTGTCATTTGAAGGCACAGCAGAAGCTCCTGGTGGTCAGCCTGCCCAAAATAAAAAGTTCCGATGTTTCAGATGATGCTGAATTCATGCTGCGACACCCTCTGTGTTCAGTGACTCTGAAGTATTTCCTGAAGAATTTCACGGTGGTTTCTATGTTTAAGATGTGTGATGTGCAAGAAGGACATAGCATGATTTCACTTGATAGCTGGTGCCTGCACTAAGATCTGGGGTTTTGTTAAATCCTCCCAAATTTGAAAACCTTCAAATTACTGGACATTAAATTTAAGGCTGATTGATACGGCCAATTTCACAGAGAAAGCTCAGGGTGAGTGGGCAGTAGAACAGGAATTCTGGCTCCAGGATCCTCATCTCAAATTCTGGTTTATATTGCTTTAAGACTTGCAGTTATGACAATTTAAAATTACAACTGGCTGAATGCACGAACCAAACAGACCTGTCAAAGGCATCAGAGGTAATTTGCCATCTTCTTTTTCTGTTGTCTCCTATAACATGACAAAAAGATAGTTTTGTTCCCTGTACTGACGCTGCTCTGCAGCTTCTCACTCTTGCCTTGGTTCAAGGGAGGCAGAATTCTTGTTTTCCCCTAAATCTACTCAGCCTTTTGATAGGGGCCCTCTGATTTCTCTACATTGTGAAGTGCTGGTTAAGCTGATAATGAACAAATAAAAAAATTAAGTGGAATGAATACATGCTGATAGACGGATAAATCTTTTTCTTGGATTTTTGCATACTTAAGGATCTGGCCTCACTCCCATTCCACTGAGGGCAGATGAGATGCCTGTGAGATTAGTCCCATATTAATGACTACAGAACATTATGTCATAGAGGAGTATAACAAAAGATTGTGTCATATAGGTACTAAAAAAAACCCCAGTTACCTTCCTAAGGCAGTGCTTCAAAACCTGTTGGTTCAGCAGATCTTAAACTCGCATCAACAACTTTTTGTGCTCTTTAAACCAGTTGCATTACTGAAATGCTGATTGATTTCTGCTGTGTTATTGTCCAACCTAGGACCTGCTGAAAATATCCTGTGATATTGTTTTCCCTCTGCTTCTTTTGAAGCAGTTACAAAATGTAGAGATGAAATAAGATACTGTAAAATGCAATTTCGATGGATTCTGCCTGATCCACAGGTAATGAAAGGGATGCTGTTTGTGGGCTCTGGGGAGATGGAAACGTTTGGGCCCCGTGTCTGGCACAGTTTGTAAGCAATACCCAAAGCATCAAATGCCCAAAGGCAGTCAGGAATGACTCAGGGTATTCTCCCAGCTCAACGTGCAGATGTCCTAAAGCAAAGTGGCTTTGTCTGAATGTGTGTGTAAGTTCTTATGTGCACTTGGGCACACAAAGGAGGAGACTGATTTCTAGAAAGGCTTCAGCATACAGTTCTGTCTGAGATTAGAGCTCCTGATGGATGTCCTCAGAATGTCGATATCAGGTTACTCCCTCCATCCATCACAGCGTGCTTGCAACTACTTTGAAAACGAAGGTCGACCAATTAAAATGACAAACAGGGGGTAAACAAGTCTTGGAGCTTAAGCTGCGTTAGAGAGCTGCTGAGGTGAGAGGCACCAGCCCGGGCTGGGATGCTCTGTGCTGCTCCAGAGCCAGGGCCCTGCTGTGCTGCCCACCAACACCAGCAGGGAACCAGGTTGTGAACCGGAACCTGGGGCTGCTCTGCTCAGCCTCAGACCCACGAACCAAACATCACGCTGCAGAACTGAGGGCTCCAGTGGTTGCAAACCTTTAGACCACTTTTAAAAACTCTCCAGAATAGGTTTTGAAATACTAAGCCATTTAAATTTTGCCATAAATTCTCAAATACTGTTTACCTCCTTTGTTCATCCAAGCAGCTGCTGGCAACTGCCATCATCTCCTGCAAAGTTGATATTAGCATTAGCAAGAAATAATTGAATTTCTTGTCTTTTACTACATAATTGCAACAAAAAAAAACCAAAAAACAAAACCCTAACACCCTACCTTAAAGGGAGGGGGAGGGCAAGGAAAGGTGCATAATTGAAGAGACAATCCCTGTCTCACACATGTAGTGACAAGCTTTATGTGATTTTTATTGCAATAATTACTGTATCCTGCTGATCAAGAATAATTATCATCACCATAGCAACTTCATATGGAAAGAGTGATTGGGGGTGGGACAGAGTGGAATGGTTCCTTGAGAGCAGCTTTGACTTGCTCATTTGGGATGTTTCTGTGCCTCTCTTTGGGTCTCGGCACATGAATGCAAATCCTCACGTTTGTTTTGGCTCCTGCATCCAGCAGGGAAATGGGGGGTGTTGCATCAGCATGAAAGCCCCAGAGATGTGGCTGCACTTTAATTCAGGTCCTGCTTTGGCTGGGAGCTGGGAAGCAGAGCCTGGAGCCCCCGAGCTCGGAGAATGTTTTGAATGATTTCTGTTTTGAAACCCTCACTCCTCATGATTTCTTGCAAAATTCATTGCATGTTGATCTTTTTTTTTCATTTCTTCTTTCAGTAGCATTTCACCTGTGCAGAGGTGATGCTGTTTCAAAGGCACCTTTCAGATTATTTTAAAATGAAAAATAACATTTTGAGGAATGCCAGGTGGCCTGGACATTTGTGAACACATAGAGCAGCCATTTTAATGCTTTGAGTAGATTATGAAAACAACTCATAAAGTTAAGATTATGCTATATGAGTTCATAAAGAGGACTTATGATATTCCAAAACATCAATATATCTTTACCAAAGTATCCAAATTCCTCCCACCAAGAGTTAAGGTAGCAGTAGCTTTAAAGGAACCAGAAGAACAGATCTAAGGTACGTGGCAAGTTTGCAGCATGGTGCTAAAACTTTCCAGTCCTGAGGGTACAGTCAGTTGGACTTGTTCCCTTTGGCATTGCCAAAATAACTGCTGTGAGGCAGGGCTGAGCTGAGGACAAGGGCTGGCATCCTGCAAATCTGAATTCCAGTATTTTGCCCATGAATTCCAGGTCTCTGATCCTTCCTTGGTGGTGCCCCACTGGATGCTGAGCGATTTGGTAGTGGTGGAGAAGGAGCTTTCTCCCTCTTTCCTTCTTCCATGGAGATTTCCCCTGCCAGTGCCAGATTCACTTGGGGTGGTTATGATGGTAAATCTTGTGGGTGGGTGAGGAATGGTTTCATCCTGCCACTCTGCAGTGTGGAGGGTCTGTAATGAATATCATGGTGAGTAGGTTTGTCACAGGAGGAGTGACATCCCTGTCCCTCAGGGCTGCTGGGGCTGCTCCAAGGTGCTCTTTGCACCTCAGGGTGGGGGTGAGAAATGTGCCTGCTGTGTTGAACTCTACTCGTGTCCTTCTTTCTTCACTTTCTCAGTCTTCAGAAAGGGGTGGTTTGAGGTTCATTTCTACTTTTTGACCTTCTTGAGAGATCAGGTGTTCAGGCCTGGCAAAACAGAGTCTGTAACTCGCAGCCCAGCAGCTGACAAGTGAAGGAAATGTTGTAGAGGGATTTTTGGAAGCAGCAAAGTACAGTAAGTCTGCAGTAAGAACAGGACAGGTGCTTATGGTCCTTCTTTGCTGCCATGAACCTGACTCCAAGCTCCCAAGCCTTGGAAGACAGAGTATTTTGAGTACATTGTACAGATATTGACTTTCTGCCTTGATTTTAAAGTCTCTCTGCACACAGGGCCCAGGATTCTCCTCCTGCCTCCCCTGCTCTGTGGCAGTGCCTGTGCCTGGCACAGCAGAGCCCCAGCACTCAGGGCTCTGCCCCTGCTCACATCCCTGCTCACATCCCCACTCACATCCCCGCTCACATCCCTGCTCACATCCCTGCTCACATCCCCACTCACATCCCCGCTCACATCCCTGCTCACATCCCCACTCACATCCCCGCTCACATCCCTGCTCACATCCCTGCTCACATCCCTGCTCACATCCCCGCTCACATCCCCGCTCACATCCCTGCTCACATCCCTGCTCACATCCCCACTCACATCCCCGCTCACATCCCTGCTCACATCCCCGCTCACATCCCCGCTCACATCCCTGCTCACATCCCTGCTCACATCCCCGCTCACATCCCCACTCACATCCCTGCTCACATCCCTGCTCACATCCCTGCTCACATCCCCACTCACATCCCCACTCACATCCCCGCTCACATCCCCGCTCACATCCCTGCTCACATCCCTGCTCACATCCCCACTCACATCCCCACTCACATCCCCGCTCACATCCCCGCTCACATCCCCGCTCACATCCCCACTCACATCCCCGCTCACATCCCCGCTCACATCCCCACTCACATCCCCGCTCACATCCCTGCTCACATCCCTGCTCACATCCCCACTCACATCCCCGCTCACATCCCCGCTCACATCCCTGCTCACATCCCTGTTCACATCCCCGCTCACATCCCCGCTCACATCCCTGCTCACATCCCTGTTCACATCCCCGCTCACATCCCTGTTCACATCCCCGCTCACATCCCTGCTCACATCCCTGTTCACATCCCTGCTCACATCCCCGCTCACATCCCCGCTCACATCCCTGCTCACATCCCCACTCACATCCCCACTCACATCCCTGCTCACATCCCTGCATCCCTGCTCACATCCCCGCTCACATCCCCTCTCACATCCCCACTCACATCCCTACTCACATCCCCACTCACATCCCCGCTCACATCCCTGCATCCCTGCTCACATCCCCACTCACATCCCTACTCACATCCCCGCTCACATCCCCGCTCACATCCCTGCATCCCCGCTCACATCCCTGCTCACATCCCTGCTCACATCCCCGCTCACATCCCTGCTGACATCCCCGCTCACATCCCTGCATCCCCGCTCACATCCCTGCTCACATCCCTGCTCACATCCCCGCTCACATCCCTGCTGACATCCCCGCTCACATCCCTGCATCCCCGCTCACATCCCTGCTCACATCCCTGCTCACATCCCCGCTCACATCCCTGCTCACATCCCTGCTCACATCCATGCTCACATCCCCGCTCACATCCCTGCTCACATCCCTGCTCACATCCCTGCATCCCCGCTCACATCCCCGCTCACATCCCCACTCACATCCCCGCTCACATCCCTGCTCACATCCCTGCTCACATCCCTGCTCACATCCCTGCTCACATCCCTGCTCACATCCCTGCTCACATCCCTGCTCACATCCCTGCTCACATCCCTGCATCCCCGCTCACATCCCCGCTCACATCCCCGCTCACATCCCCGCTCACATCCCCTCTCACATCCCTGCTCACATCCCCTCTCACATCCCTGCTCACATCCCCGCTCACATCCCTGCTCACATCCCCAGCTCCTCTGCTGCTTTCAGGGAATGTCTCCTTTTCCCACTGACAGAAAGGGAGGGATTGGTGAGGGCTGAGAGCTGGACAGAGCCCCTGAGAGAGATGTCCCCAGGCATGGGAACACGGTAAAACTCAGATAAAAGGGGCAGAGATTCTGTACCCACTATTTCTCAGCTAATATTTTCCCCCCCTCTACATTTTCTCCTTGTTCTTCCCTGAGTTCTGGAGAGGCAGCAGTCCAGGGAGTGATGGCAAAAAGAAGGCAGCACTCAAGTCCAGGAACCTTTTGGCACCTCATGTCCACCTGCACTTTCACCACTGCTGTCACCAGCCCAGCTCTGCCCCCAGGGATTGCCCTGCAAGTGCTGGGGCTGGGGCAGACATTCTGAGTTCAGGCTCTTGGATCTTTTTCTGGCACTCGGTCCCGTGGCTGAGAAATGACTTCTGTGACTGATTCAAAGTGATCCTGCTCTCAATGCTTGTTAAAATCTTTCATCTCCCACTCATTTCATTTGCATTGTACTGCTTCCAAGCTGCTGTGTGGCCTTCAGGGCACCTTAAAAGTAGTATTCTAGATCTACAAGTTGCTTCCTCTAAGAGCTGTTTTCCTCTCAAAATAGAAGCATGTATCTACTGGGGAAGGCAAGATGAGCCTGGGATGATTTTCTTCCCTGTTGGGATCTTATTTGTGTGCAAAGCATTATCCTATGGAGGTCTAGATCCTCTGAAAGTTCTGTGATACCAAACAAGTGCTCCCTTCAGTGTGGACAATGCCCTCAGGCACAGGGTGGGATTGTTGGGGGGTCCTGTGCAGGGCCAGGGGTTGGACTGGATGGAATCACAGGAAGCAAATTCTAGTTTTAGCTACTGTGTCTGACAAATCACTTTAGACTTTGCTTCTGGTTTTTATAAGTGATGTAGTTATGACCTTATAGTATAAGGTTATACCATTGCGAATCAAAATAATTCATGTTTCTGCACTTGGACTGGTTTTTCTACCTGTTGCTCTAACTACTGGGCACTAAAATGACAGCAAGAAACATGTGCAGAGTGTGACCAAATATCACATAATTAAGCAATTTGACATTGGAATGCAGAAAACAAAATGTAACAGTAAAAGACTGGTCTAGATTTCATCTGCTCAAAGTAATAATAAAGACATCAGCAGGGAAATCAGTCATGCACATATATTATTTGTGTGCACTTAAGTTGGACAGATAGGATAATGGATGTGGTATACACCAGATGTTACATTTCCTGGAAATAGATATGTTAAAGGAGCTCACAAGTGGTTGTCAATGCCCCTTTCATTACCCCATCAGTCTAAATTTATCCAGTTGAAATAAACATCTTAGTTTGTCTGAACTTAGGATTCACCTTTAAATTCTCTGTGCTACTTTTATGTGGACTAAATAATAGTTAAAAACATTGTCATGCAATGCTATGGTGTTTCTTAAATCCTCTAGCAAATTTAAAAGGTAGGAACTTTCTCACAGGCTCATTTTAGGACAGGAGCAGAAGCCAGGTGGGCACAGGGATGTTTAGACACAGCCAAGGCCCACACTTTGATAATAGTTTGGTCTTGTCCATCACAATATGCAGAAATCACCACCTCAGCTGCAGTACAGCCAGCCCCTGTGTCCCTGCACAGAAGAGGCTGATCCAGGCCAGACATTTGTGGAAATTCCTACTGAACATGCTATAACATTTGGAATTGCTTTTAGATATATTTTCTTTAATAGGCTACCTTAAGGGTTAAAAGCGCTCTATAGTGCTTGATATGTGATACTTATGTAGTTGCATGATATGAATGCAATAGTTTACCAAGGCAGTAGTTGGTTGTGTTTTTGCAGACTATTTTAAAAAGTCAATGTAGTTGAAGAAGAAAAACTATCAAGGTGCTCATGCCTTTAGCATTCCATGGGAATGGCTGCCCAGCAGCCCAGAGAGCAGAGTGCTGGAAGCACATGCTGTGTTTGCACAGGGAGCTCTACAAAAAGGTGTGTCTTCAGCTCTGGGGCTGCTTCTTTATGTAATTTATACTGTGCAGGTTTCAAGCATTCTCAACTGCACGTTTATGGCCTCTGGTGACTCTTGCCCCACTGGGCATAGTGGGACCCTATTATTTATATGGACACAAGGTCTGACCTGTCATTGGAGACCCTTCCAGCCTCCTCTGGGGGAAGGAAGGACTCTGTGCTCTTGTTGAGCTTTGTTTTCAACACCAGGAATCCTTTATCAGTGCTGCCAGCCAGGAGGGGCAGCACACTTGGGTTCTGTGACCTTGTGAGCAATGGTCTCCTCGGTTTAGCACTCAGTCTGATAAGGACTAGGATGAGGAATAGAATAAAGACTAGGATGAGGAGTAGCTGCTGCTGACATCACCCTGCTGAACAATGAAGGACTGGACACTGCTCCATGTGTTTGATGTCTGCAGGGCTTTCAGCCCCAGGCCAAGGAAAAGGTGCTTCAGCAGTTCTGACTATTGGTAGTGGCGCTCTCAGGGGGTTTGGGATGCTGAGGAGCCTTTCACTGAAATAAGGAATAGGATCTGAATAAGGGAGGAGTCTGAAAAAGGAAGTACATTTGAGCTGGACAGAGCCTTTGGAGTGTGTGGAATGCACTTGTCAGCAGTTATTTTTGTGCCAATAAGTTATCTAACTGTTACTGTTTACATACCAATTTGCTCTGTTATTGAATAATTTCTGTAGTAACCAGGGCAACAGTTCCATCACATGATAAATTAATTACTTCAAAGATACACATCTTCATAAAGGAGCTTTGTATCATCAGGTTATGCAGATGCTTGGAAAATTTAGTACATTTCTTGGTTGGGAGATAGATCCTGTAAATAAACAAAATCATCCCATACTTCAGGCTCAGCCACAACCTGTGTGTGGTATAAGAAATCTTCCCCCTGACTGGACTGGTGCTTGGATCTAGTTTTAAGATCTGCTTAATAAAACCAAGCTCCTGAATTTCTTTTCTGCCTGTTCCATTCATGTAGATCTGAGCAGAAGCCCCCAGGCAAGAGCAGAGTTGGCATGGGATGGGCAGAACGAGGTGAGGATTTGTCCTTCAATCCATTGTAAAGCCCATGGTACAGGATTAGAGGAAAGGCAAGGGGACTGCTGAGCTTTGGCTTTTCATGGTGATTTTTCATGGAATAAGTGCACTCCCATGCCAGGAAAACTGAACTTGAGTTAATCAACCTTGAAGCATTTCATTGTATAGAGAAATGAGGCTTCCAGAGGTCCATGGTCAGGAGATTACAGCCTCCTGAAAGTGCTGGAGATTTTAACTGATTCATTTCTACAGCAAAACCTAAAAGTGTGGCATAAATATTTTCCTCCTGTTTTGATGGATTTAGAAAGTAAAGAAAAGCAAAAAACATGGCAGGAGAGCAAAGGCTTAGGTCTAAAGTGACCTGAGGATATTAATGAAGATCAGTGTTTGTAGCTGAAATAAAATGGACCGTCAGGGTCCAAGTCAGGGTGACTGCAGCTGCAGATCTTTGTAGGTCAGGAGATTTCATTTATCTTCAAGGTAGCAACAAAGGGTGGATGTAGAACTCTCGGGTTAGGTGGGAAAGACCTGTCAAAAGAGGTTGCGAGTCTTCATCCCTGCAGGGTGTCTCAGCCATGGTGCACTGTCCTTCTCTGAGCTCTGCCAGAAGTGCAGGCTGTGGGGCTGAGTGGCAGAACCAGCCACAGTCTGTAAGTTCTGCCTGTTCAAGGGCCTGGCTCTGCTCCTGTGCTCTCCTGCCCAGACTCTGTGCTGCAGAATCTTCTGTGACCTGTCTGAGTGGGCGCTGCTGCAGCTCGGGCTGGGTTTGCAGCCAGATAAAGAACTTGCTGACACACCTGAGATAGGCATCTCCCAGACTGTTAGAACTTGATTTCCGTGTACCAAGGCCAATTAGCTATCTACTTATATTAGAGATAAGCTACTTAAGAAATCTAAACTTTTTTTTCCATTTTTGTTGCTTGTGATAATTTTGGAAGTCAAAGGCTTTTCTAAAATTAGTGTAAGAATTTCATAATGGTTGAAATCAAGGACTTTTTGTATCATGTACAATGCACAGCATGGTGGAATGCTGAAGCTGTTGCATTAGGTTTCTTCACACACAGTAAAATATTCTGTACAAGGGAAGAAAAGGTAGGAAAGGGGAACAAAAAAGCCAAAATTAAGAGGTTCAAGGTGCTTAATTTTATGCAATCTGTGAAGAAATATGTCTTCAAAATCTTCAGAGCAAAAGAGAATGGGGAAGCAGCTCTATAATTACTCCAATCAGAAAGTATGCCAACAAAAAAGGAACAATTAGTGATGTTTCCCAGGCAGTAGATATTTCTCCTTACCTGAGTGATCTATTGCAGAGATATGTAATTATGTACATGTAATAATAGGTTGGGTAACTCTATCCCTGTCAAAAAGGGAAGAAAATCCATCCTATTGATAATTGCAGGTTTCTCTGTGTCTCACTTCTTTCCATCCTCCTTTTCTCCTCATCAGATTCCTTCAACATGCCTGGCTTCGGGCTCGCCATACTTTAGCTTGAGTCAGTGGACATGTTTACATCCTCCACTCCAGCCCAGGACCTGGAGGCGCCTCCAGGTGTGCATCTGCTGCCCTTGGGGTGTCCATGGGGATGGGGGCTGCTGACCAAACACTGCTGGAGCAAGCTCTGTGCCCTGCTGCCTTCCATGGCCAGAGGTGTCAGAAGAAGCCCCTCGCGGAGCATGGGCTGGAGCAGTGCCCCAGCTCACCTGGGCTGTGCTGCCCATTCTGGAATATGGGTGGACACTGGTGACGGCGGCTGAGGCTTGTCTGCATCTCAGCCCTCAGCCACGGGGCAGCTGCAGCTCTCCTCAGTCAAGCCAGGTTTGAACTGAATTTCAAGAGTTTCAAACTGAATTCTGCAGCTGTTTGCATTGTAAACTGAAAATCTGACCGGTGCTTGAGAGAAACAAAGACTTTCCCTTTGTATTGCTCATAACAGTGGGTTCCTTTCCAAGAAATGATATTTCACTTTTGTTTTATGAGGATGAAATGAAGCTGTCTTCAAATAAATAAATAAATAAATGAAGCAATAAACCACCCATACAATGTCACATTTAGAGCAGAAGTCAATTTTCACCTTTGCAGATCCAGGGCTCCTCTGGAGGCCAAGAGCTCCAGCCTCTCCTGGCAGAGCAGGACTGAGCTTCACTTGCACCCTGTCTCTGCAGAAGGCACAGACCAAGCCCTGAGTTCCTGCAGGACCTGCTGAGCTGGAGCCAGGGCAGCAGCTGGAGAGGCTCCTGCTGGAGCTGTGCCCACATCCCACATCCCTGATGCTCCCAGAGCAGCCCCCCTGCAGCCCCAGGACCCTGCACTGCCCTCTGTGCTCATGCACAGCTGCTCTGGATACATCTGCCCAGCAGTTTGGGCTAAAGAGTGACACTGACAGTGCATTTCTGCACAGAGAGCACAGCCACGAGAGACACAGGTTTATCTAGAGGATGTTATTGGCCAATTGTGACTTACTTCCCATTGTAAAGACTAATAACAATATGTAATGAAAGAGATTAGGTATTTTTGATCTTTGCCATTCACTTGGGTTTGTCCCAGTACATTCTTTTAACTGGAAGTGTCATCTGTGAACATGGGCAGTATTTTTCACTTACCAGAACAAGCAATGAGCAAGTCTGGTGATTATTTAGCATATTAGCTTTTCCAGAACAAGTCTGGAAAAGCTTATAGGGAGCCTTCTAATGCTTATATAAATTTCTTGTTTAAAAAAGGCAGAGCTGTAGTACCACTAAACCAAAAGCCAGCTTTCCAAAAATGTAAGGAACAAGGGAGGCTTCCAAATCCATACCTGCTTCCTGAAAAGATTATTATCAATACAAGATGTTACAGTGGCTTCAGAAATAAATTACACAAAGAACACAAATTGTACTCGTTTTACAAAGTGACATACAAAAACAGAGATGGGGGTTTATTCACAAGTTCCTTCTCTGTGCTCACCTTTACATTAACAGACTGTTAGGATTCCAAAGCCAGGAGCTGTCAGCTGTTTCCAGGAGGGTTTTTAGACCTCTTGTTACATGACCCAGTAGCAGGGATATTCCTCTGAGCAGGGCTCCATTCCCACAGAAGTACATCCATCTGTAGGGCATCCTAAAAAACATGATTTCAGATAAGCACAGCAGCGGAGACTCAGCTGGATCCTAATATCCAGTAGCACAGATCTTTGCTGCCTGAAAGCAGTTCATGGCTCCCTAAATTTGTTCAAATAAGTAAGCATCATCTTTCAGAAAATTACCTACAGAATTCAATATAGATTATTAGAACGCAGATCATATAAACAATATAATAGTGTACCTTTCATCCCCATAATCTTTGTCCCTCCGGTGTTTTTAGATAACTGAGTCAAAATGGCCATAACCTGACTGGAATCTTTTTGGAGAGAGCCAGGATCTTTGTTCCTGGAGCCATTTCTGCCTCTTTTCCTTTTGTCACTAACAAAAAGGTAAGCCAAGAATTTTATTCTTCTGAATTCCCAAACTTCTTGCTCTGAATGCAGTTCCTTCCATTACTACCAAGATACCAATCGACACTTGCTCTGCTACTGTCAGCAGTGGCTCCCACCCCTGCAGCCTGCAGAGAGGAGACTTTGCCATCTCTCTTCACAATTCAGACTTTGTTTCTCCAGCAGGGAAACGGCTCATTCCAAGGTGCTGCACTTTCAGGTGTGTTCACTTTCCCGTAGAGTTTTTGCCTCTTGACAAAACCACTCAGATGGTGATTCTGCTGGAAAGCTCAGCCCCACTCGTGACTTTCTGGGTACATCCACACATTTAACTCACAGAGAAATGAGCCCATTTTGCCCTCTAACCTCGAGGTTCCAGTTGGAAGGTTTATTCCAGTGGTTCTTCTTGACTTGGAAGGTCTTGCACTGACTGTGTCTCCTAGAGGTTGACAGTGAAATTCTGGGAGTAGTATTTGGCAATGCAGACAGCATCAATGGGGGCTGAAAGATCCAGCTGAGCATGGAGAAAGAATAAATTGATTACAGCTCACTCAAGTGCAGATTGAACTGTCTGTCAGCTTCTAGTTACTGTTTGCTCTGTACTGCCTTTTGATTTTTTTCCCGTTTTGATATAAAAGCCGTGTTACATGCAGGAAATAATGCCGAGGTATTTATAGGGAAGATGTTTTGATAAGAATCCAGTCAAGAGTTTCTGTCATCCTTTACTTCAGCTTTTAAGCCCTCAGAGTGCAGTGCTCCAAATAAACATGCTGTGGTGAAGTTCTCTTCTCACAAACCATGCTAAGGTTTGGTCAATTGTTACACAATAAAGAAATCTTTAAAGACCCATAGGGCAAGCTATGGGGAAACACTATGGGAAAAAGTGGGGAAACACTTTTCAATACCCCTCTGGAGGAAAGTGTTTTTAGTCTGTTTTCACACCTGATGGACAAACAGGAGCTGAGCTGGTATCAATGTTCCCCAGAGAGGTTGTGCCTTCCCCATCCCTGGCAGTGCCCAAGGCCAGGCTGGACAGGGCTTGGAGCAGCCTGGGACAGTGGAAAGTGCCCCTGCCATGGCAGGGGTGGCACTGGATGAGTTTTAAAGTCCCTCCAACCCAACCCACTCCAGGACTCTGTGACTCCCTGTATAATGGAGCCCATGCATCCAATCTCAGGATGGCAGGAAGAAAAGCAAATTCCAGCTGAATCAGACACTTCATGCCCAGCTGAGCTATTTGTCCTGCAAGGTGTTCATGTTCACTGAAAATTTCTAGGGAGTAAAAGAGGAGAAAAATGCCAGCTTTACAGATAGACAATGAATGCAGTGGGCATTAACTCTTTGAGAGCCAGAGCTGGGTCACAAAGTAAAGCACAAAGCTGGTTTGGTAGGAACCAGCTGTCCATGGAATCAGAAGATGTTATTGGGGTTCCAGTAACAGAAGAAAGGCGAAGCTGGTGAAGGCTCTGGAGAGTCAGTCATGTGAGGAGCAGCTGAGGGAGCTGGGGTTGTTCAGTCTGGAGGAAAGGAGGCTCAGGGGATCTTCTCACTCTCTCCAGCTCCCTGGCAGGAGGGTGCAGGCCTCAAACTGCACAAGGAGAAGTATAGGTTGGACATCAGGAGGAATTTCTCAGTGGAAAGCATTGTCAGGCACTGGACAGAGCTTTCCAGGGCAGTGGTGGAGTCTCCATGCCTGGAGGTGCCCAAGGACACCCTGGATGTGGCACTCAGTGCTCTGGGCTGGGCACCAGGCGGGGTCGGGCGCAGGACGGACTTGGTGATCTTGGAGTCCTTTTCCAGCATTAATGATTCTGGGATTCTGTGGAATCTTAAGTCTTCCCACAGAGGGGAAAGATCAGGAGCTTCCCACTGCCCGTGCTGCCCCAAGACTTCTTAGAAGTTGAATTTCCTATGAAGTGAACATATCCTAGGTCCTCTGCCACCACCCAAACCCAAGCCCAAGCAGGGTAACTGCGCATGAAACACTCAGGGCTGGGGAGCTGCAGGTGCTCAGCAGTCAGGTTGGAAGTTTTGTCATCGCCAAACTCTTGTTTACACAGAAAAAGAAAATAAATAAAGAAATATTTGTTTGAATTCAAACTGAACCTCTGAAACAATTAAGTGGGGCTGAGCAAATTCATAAAACAAAGACTAATGACACGTCCCCCACACTGCTTGGCTGTGTGCCCCTATTGATTGACTGGTAGAAAGTTACAGGCGTTAAGTTGGTATTTTTCATTACTTGTGATGAAATATGAGGATTTCTTACCATTCCCTCTGCCTTATTCTTGTAACTAAAGCCACCCATTCATTACAAGAAATCATTATTTATTTGTGTGCAGGAAGGAATCCAGGCCACTTCACAAATTCCAGTGCTCCCTCAGTAGCCTGGTTGCTGTTACCATTCACCTTTTCCATGTGTGTCCCTGAAGTTTGTCTGAATCCAACAGGAAAGGCCAATCCTGCCACAATGCACTTGTAGGCAAGAGGAAAATCCCAGCTTTGTTTGCAAAAAGTGTTTCATGATTGTTTCTCAGTGTTTTTCTACCCTGTGTGAACCAAATGGGGGTTGTGTGCATGCAGCAGTTGGGTTTTAGCAAAGTCTTTCTAGTGTCCACCTTAAATTTTATTCAGAATAACAAGAAGAATGAAGTTGTGGATATAACCCCGAAGGCAACTACATGTGAAGTCATTTATCACCAAAAAAAATGTGAGGAATGTTGAAAATAAAGTTAACATTCATAGTCATATTTTCATTTTTTTTAACCTAGTGCACTAAAGGCATTTCTCTTTGTTCTCTAAGCATTTTCCTTTCTTTTTATTCTTTATTTGTTTGATGCAAGACATTATAATGTATCAAAAAGCAACTTGAAACTATTCCTCTAAATGTAAGAAATGTGTAAACTGAAGAATAGAAAGAACCATCCATCTTCCTGTTTTCCTCTCACCTTCCCCCAGCCAGAGGTTTAGCTGCTGCCTTGTGATAAACCAAAAACAAGCTCTGGTGCCAAGGTCTGAATTGCCAGAGCCACTCTGGTTACTTGTCGTGGCACAAATGCCCTTGAAGTAGTCAAAGCCAGGGCCATGATGGGACAGAGGGGCAACTTCTCTCAGATACAGGGACAGCAGCCTGGCACCCGCAGCTGGCAGCCAGCTCAGCAGTCTGGAGGGCTTCTTGTAGCTTGTGGGTTTTTTAAAAAATTATTATTATTATTTTTATTATCATCACAAATGATGGTAGAATCCCTGCAGGGCAAGGAGGGGTCTGGGGTGTTTTTTGTGTGGTCCCCCTTACAAGAATGGCTGCAGTGAGAGTGTGAGAATGGCTGCGCCCAGAGTGTGGTGTCTGGGTGTGCACCCTCGCCTCCCAGGGCAGCAATTCCCCTCCTTCGGCCTCTCAAATCCTCACAGCCGGCTGGGAAGAGCCACATCTGAGGGCTGTGTCCAGAGCTGGCAGGTGTGCTCTCGGCTGTGTGTGGAGGTGCAGGGATGCCCTGGGAGGTGGTGTGAGATGCAGCTGAGTGCAGCCTGCAGGAGAGGAGGGGGCAGAGCTGTGACACTCAGTGCCCTGCTGTGCAGTGAGTGTGAAGGGGGCACGGAGCTGCTCTCCAGAAGCTGTGGCTCTCCCAGCCAGGCACATGGTTTTAAAGTGGAGCTGCTGTCATGTGCACCCTGGTGTGGAAAGATCCCACAGCCCGAGGCTCTATCTGGAGAACAGAAAATTGGTTGTGCAGCCGTGAAGTTGGAATTACAAATCAGAAAGCCTCGGGATTAAGATTTCGAAGGAGTAGAGTTTAATTACAACAAGCTCTCTCAAGCATTACTGCAGCACTTGCAGCAGCGTACACAACGCTAATCTCTGCTAACAGCCTGCCCTACAAGTTGTTCTGCCATTTGGCAGTTTGGGGTTGGAAATGTGTTCAGCTGCCTGGGCTGGCTCTTGGGGAGCCAGCAGAGACCCAGCTCGGGGGGCTCAGGGCACCCAGCCTGTGCTGGGGGCTCAGCTTTGAACCACTGTGGGGATGGAGCAGGAGGTGCTGGAAAACCTGGAATTGCTCACGCCCAGGATGGCTCTGAAGTGTGCAAAAGCAGTAGCTGGAGAGCTGGTGGCTCAGGGCGAGCCTCCAGCTGACTGTGTTCCAAGTCAAACACAATAAGCTGTAAACCCAATGGAATGTGAAAGAAATTCATACCTTAGTGAACCGTAAACAGAATCACAGATGATAAAATTTAATCAAAATGTAACATTGCCTTCGGGATTCAGATCCAGTGTCTTTTGATGATTAGCAGGATTATCAAATGTAGATGCTCTTTTGAATACCATAATGTTGTAACGTTGCACTCTATGGAACATCAATGCCAGAAATAATTTAACACCTGCACATAAATCATTTTGCAATTATCTTTTGGGAATTATTTTATCTTAATCTTTTTATTTTGTTCCAAATAAAATTAGAGAGGAACACTGAAAGATGACACTAGGTGAAGCAGAGGAAGGATAGGAGCACTGTCAGGTTATATAAACTAAGCTAAATGTCTGTTTTCTATTATTTAATTTTTAGATTGACATGCAGCTTTGGCTAAGGACTGTAAAACAGAATTGGTTTGTGTGTATGTACATATAGTTAATTAAATGAAGGTTTAACTCAGCAAGATTGAAAATATATGTACTTTGCTCTTTAGCATTAACAACTGGGATATTAAGACTGGAAAACCTTGAGCCTGTTGATCCTCCTTCCCCTAAAGCAAAACAGCCACCTAAGTTTGGGACTTAGAAGATTATCAGTCAGAAGTTACAAAACCTATTCTCTGATCAGGGAACAGAAAAGAGACAAAGTTAATTCTTCCTCACCATGGGGGGAGCTGGGGGTACAAACCCCTGTGCAGCCAGAGAGGAAAACTGCCCCAGGTAAATCCCAAAGTGGTGATGGGTGGGTCACTGGGGTTAATGGAAACTGGGGCTAAATCCCATCAATCTTTTAAAAGCTGAACCCCCCATGCTGGGAGGATGTAATGATGGGCTGTGTCTGCAGAACAAAATAAGGCAGAAATAAATTATTACATTTGGGTGCACTTGGATTGTGTTCCAGCATCTGACCAGCTTTTTCTCAGCAGTGTTTTGAAAGGGAATTCTTGAAACCCTATTGCCAACAACTTTGCTTTCTGCTCTGAATCATCACTGGGGAGCAAAATCTCCTGTGTGTAATAGTGACAGTAATGATAAGCAAGCAAACTGTGACAGCAACAATGTAGATGTCACTTTATATTCAGCCAAAAGAATGACAAAATGCCTCACTCAGAATGTCAGTAATCAGTGGGCCAAACTCTGCCCCCACACATCTTTGTGTGAGCTCCTGCAAACACACAGAAATACCAGCAACTGGCTTTTATTTTTGTACAAATCATTGTAATTTTCTGTACCTGTTTGTCATAGGAAAGTTTTTCCCTGTGTGCAGGGGGGAATGTGAGCGGGCTGTGCAAAGCTCACCTTCCTATCTTGCCAGCAGGAGCTACAAACTGAGCCCTGGGGATTCTTTTGAAAAAGAATAAAATTCCCTGGTCTATTTACTAACTTTCAAACAGTGGAAGGGTGAAGTTAGACAAGTAACTCAGGAAATGCAGTGAGCTCTTTGGATGGCAGTTCCCTATGAAGGTGACAGGGAATAGCCCTCAGTGAATAGCACAGCCTTTATCCTAGGACTGTGCTCCTGGTCAAAATTTGACCAAAGAAATTTGCAAAGGTGGAAATAACTGTGCCATTTTAGTGTGATTCAAGGATTTTTTATATTATATTTTCTCCTAGTGTACTTCCATACCTGTGTGTTCCTTCCAGCTCAGGACATGCTATGGTTCTGTGATTCATGCAAATGTCTCAGTCTTGTCTGGGAAGAATTCAATATTTCTGCCCATGAGAAAACCTTACATTGAGACACTTCAGTAGGTCTGAGCTTGGAGAAAGAGGTTTTTGAAAGTGAAAAGGAAGGAAAGTTTTGGTGTAAACATTTTCCATGCTGGACAATGTTGTGTTTAGAAAACAAACACTTCACTTTTTCTGATGGGTCTGCACAGAACATGAAGCCACACACTAAGCAACCCAATTTTCAAAAATAAAGAAGACCCTGTTAAATAAAGATAAGCAATGCAATGGACTATACAAAAAAAAAAAGTTTTGGTGTTTTGGTTTTGCTTGTTGGGCTTTTATGTATATTTCTTTAAAGTTGTAATAATACATGTGCACTGGAGTGCTGTTAAAAATGTCGGCATCTTTTATCTTAATTTCTGATTGATTTTATAATCAAGTGAGCTTAAATAATATTCCCTTTATTTAATTATTATGCAATTATTAGCTTTTTTTTTTTGGCATTTGCTCACCAGTACTGAGCAGGTTTCAGCTGCTTGGCTTTGCAGTAATTATTTTCAAGTCTATTTAGATACAAACATTGATGCTCCTACATCTTCAAACCTGGAGAAAGGTTAAAAAGAATAAAGATAGGGTGATCTCCTTATATAGAAAATTGAGTGTAGCCCTGGTTTCCTTTAAAGTTCTTCGCCTTCACTGTATAACACAACATATGGGGCAGTCAAATTCAATGTGAGAAAGGGGAAGAATGTTTTAATAAGGTTCATAATAGTGATTGTCTCTGATCAATTCTAGATTTTAAAATGAAGAATGTAACATGAACCCAACTACTATTAACATAACTTATGCAAATCTCTGATCAGGGATGGAATCATTATGCCACACTCACTATAAAGTAAGAGCACAGAAAAGCCTTTGTAATTTGAAATGGAAATTAAACCAAGTGAAAGATGCTCTATGCCCATGGGATTTCTTCACAGTATCAGTGCAGGAATTAAAAGGTTGCTTCAATTTTTTATGTATCTCACTATGACTTTGACAATGTCTTAGTTTACTATCACAATGTCTGCACTGAAATTCCAGAATGGGCTTCACTGTCCAGATTTGATTTCCCCCACCATCGCTTATATCCCCACAAAATCTGAGAGGCACTGCAGGGTGGAAAAATGGAGGTGAATATTTGTAGGATCTGACTGAGCTCTGAAACATCTCTGAACAGTCCTTGAGGAGAACAGTGAAGGGACTTAAGACTAGAACTCTGCTATCAGCTTGAGTGTCTGGATCAGAGTGGTAGGTCAGCTGTGGTCACTTCTGGAAGTGCTCTGGAAAGTTTAGGGTGCTTTGGGTTTTGTTGGAAGTGATAAGAAGTCGCTCTAAAGCTTTCCATGGAGATGATGTTCCTGTAGCTGTGATCTCTCATTAAAATCAGCAGGTAGGGAGGCTGTGGGGCTGTTGTTTGTGAGGTTGTTACTCCAGGATGGATATTTCAGTGTGTTTATACCTGCAGTGATGCTCCTGATGCACAAATCAATGTTCAGAGCTGGTGGAAGTTTCTCAGCACTTGTTTAGATTTCATTGACTGTAACATTCTTTAACCAGAATAACATAAATTATTCTTATGTAACAGATGGGAATGGAGGCCTGGGAGTATCACTGAGTGTCATTGTTGGAATGCTGCACAAGGAGGATGCTCAGAGAGGCAGAGCAGAGCTGGCTGTGCTGCCCTGGGTGCGTGGCTGCTCAGTGAGCCCCGGGTGCAGCAGCTGCCAGCCCTGCCCTGTGAACAGCCCAGTTTGCTCTCCCTGTGCTCCCTGCAGCGTGCCAGAGCCAGCAGGGCTGCTCTCCGCATACCAGCCCTCCCAGAGATGTGCCTGGGCAGCGCTGGAGTGTGTTTGTTCTGATTTAGCAACTATGTGAGGCAGCAGCAGAGCCGTGGAGAGCTCTACAGGGCTGGAGTGCTGGACAGAGAGGAGATGGGTGACCTGAGCTTCACAGGTCACCTGTGCACCACCCTGACACAGAGCTGTCTTTGCAGACTCCCTAGAAAACCCACTGGGGTCCACCAGAGAGGAGGGAAATGTTCTGGGGCCTGTACTCTGCCCCCCTGGACAGCTGCCCAAATAGTTCCCTACTTTATTAACAGACAGCATCATTTGTCAATTCAGCCCACAGCCTCCAGCCCAGGAATTTTGAGGGGATGCAGAAGGGAGAAGTGAAAAGATCATGTAAAAAAATCACTGCATGAATTGAAAGCTTCAATACTAATAATGATCTTGTCCCTGTGATATCTGGTACCTAATCAAAGTTCTGTCAGAGTGCACACAGGCCAGGACTGGGAGCTATAAAATCTCTCTCTCTGGGCTTTGGATTTTCACATGTATTTGGTTTGAGGCAAGTGGGTACATGAAAAGAACCACAGAAAGTTGTATTTAGTAGTCAGGATACGTTAGGCTCTTGAATCATTAACACTAAAGATATTTTGAAGTGTTAGCTTCCAACTTAAGGAAAGGTTTAAGTAAATTGCACATAAAATATTCCCATGTTTATTCTAAAGTGAAGTGTTGCCTCACTTCACTGTAAAAATGCACTTCTTGAAACAGAATGCCAAACTGAGCTGGTCTCATTTATCATATCTCTGAAAGTGAGTGGCATTTCTTTCTCTCTGTTTTCTGGGAGAAGCAGAAGGAAAAGCCCTGACTGCAGGTTAAAGAGTGTGCACCCTCTAACTGCTGCACCAAATTGTGCTTAATGCATTTACTGTGAATCCAGAGCCTGGAGGTTTAACTCTGTGTGCCTTGAAATGAAAGTACACTCTGGTGATGAAGAAGGCATTTGCCTTCAGGTTGGGAAAAACTGAAGCTCACGTCATCTCGGCATGATTAGAGCTGGAGTGCACTGCTGACCTGGGGGCGTGCAGCAACAGGCAGCACGCACAGCACAGCCAGCTCACTCTCTGCCTCTGGAGAACGGGGCTGCAGCAAGGTGAAAATCCCTCCAACAAGAATAATAAATATCATACGTGTTAAGAAACCAAGGGATAAAAACTTTTGGGAGTGTCATTACAGTGCTTACAGTGCTCAGAGTATGGGGTGTGTGCAGGGGCATAGAAATAAATTGTATTTAATCAATATAAAATTAAAGGTCAGTCTTAGGAGTGAGGCTTTGTTTAAGGGAATTATACCACTCTTCCAGGTTTGTAGAGTTTGCACTTCAATTAAGCTGTGTAAGTGTGAAGAATCAGGTTATAAACTACAGAAACTCTATCCTAGTATCAATTATTAAAGTCAGTCAGTAGTGTTAACACCTTGGCCCTATGCCTGGCCAGTCTAATTATCAAAGCAATAACACTGTGATATTTCCACAGTAAGACTGGATCCTTGTAATAATCTCTAGACCTGATTCCACATTGATATACTACTCATCCATGTTCTGTTCCCTCCCCTTGCTTTCCTTCACAGTAGTTTCTAGAAGGACTCTGCATCCCTGGCAGTGCCCAAGGCCAGGCTGGACAGGGCTTGGAGCAGCCTGGGACAGTGGAAGGTGTTCCTGCCATGGCAGGGGGGGAACTGGATGGGTTTTAAGGTCCCTCCAACCCAACCCATTCTGGGATTTATAATAAATATTTGTGCGTGTGGATTGCCTAGTTAGAGTTTGCAAAGGCACAAGTGGGCTGAGGTTAATTAATAGTAATTGAACATGATCTCAAACTCAAGTCTTCAATACACGTGAAGAGATGGAAAGGGAGTAATGAATCTTCTGTGCGGAATAATATCACAAACAAGGTGGATCCTAAAGTTTGAGACTTCAAAAATTCCCTGTAGAGGGAATCTTTGAATTGTAGCAAATAAGGCATTATTTAGAGAAAAATACAAAATTAGCTGTGCACTGCTTCAGTAGTAATTGGGGGGGGGGGGGGGGGGGAATACCTAACTGGAAGTTCTGGGGTTCATTTCCATGGAGAATGCATTTATAAATCAAACTGGACAATGTAGTCATTAAAATCTGTCTCACCTGTCTTTCCTTGCTGCCCAGCTGGCCGTGTGGAGCTCCAGGGGGAGGTGCTGGGATTACACCTTTGGATGGGTGCTGGATGCAGCCAGCTCTGAGAGAGAGCATCTGCCAGCTCCAGAGCTCTTCAAATGTCAGCTGGCTCTTATCTGGCTGGGCTTCAGGCACTCGTGCTTCCAGGGTGTATTCATTTCCAAAGTCAGGTTTTTGCCCTCTGTTTTGAGGTTCTCTCCTTTAGAATTCCTGAACTCTTTCCAAAAAATGCCGGCCCCGCCCCAGCCCTCTCTTTCAGGCAGCTCTGCCCGTTCTGCAGGAGGCTTGAGCAGCCCTGCCGTGAGCCACGAGTGGGTTTGGTGCACCCTGCCCTGCGCTGCTGCTCTCCAGCTCCCGGCTGTCCTGGGCTGCCTCAGCCTGGCTGTCCCTGCAGGGCCTCGCTCTGCACAGACAGAGGACGCTCACTGTTGTGCAGCTGCAGTAGATCGTCTACATTTATATCAAATGCTGTCTTTGAGAGCTGCCTGACCTCTTCACTCTGTTTCCAATAAACCAGTGTATCTCCCCCAAATCCTGCCCCTTCCTGGTGCTCTGGGGCTGCAGCTCTCTGGCAGTGGTGCTGTGTCTGGTTTGGGGTTTGGTTCAGTAGGATACGCTCAGTTCCAGCTCTTACCAGCTGGAGGAAACCTTTGAGGAGAGCTGTTGACAGCTAACTTTGGTTAGACATGCAAAAATAGGAACGCGCTTCTGCTTGGCTTTCACTGGACTGGAGAATGAGAGATGTACATCAAAAGAGCAGACCAATACCTTTAATAAGCTCCAACAAAGGTATAAAATTAATGTTTTCTTCTGCTAATAAGAAATACTCAATGCAGAGTTTTTCTTACTTTTCTTACTTTTCTTACTTTTCTTACTTTTATAACTTATCCAAAATTCTCTAAAGTGCTCCCTATTAGTTTTTCTTCAGTTTAGCCTCACAGAGCTCCTTCATGCAGTGATTGTTGCTGGTCCCACGGGATGGAGCAGCATCCTGTGGCACAGACACCCCTGCTGAAGGACCACAATTCCTGGGGCACATTTCCACCAGCATGGAAATGATGACGACTATCTGTAAAATTTGGGTTGGAAATAAGTCCCAGAAATGTGGAAGCCTTCTATTACCTTGACCAGTAAAAGCACACCATGGAGAAGCTGAGGTGTAAATGCTGTTCCTGTGAAATAGTCTTGCGCATTTCTGCAGTTTTTGTGGGCTGTAAAGGTTAATGGCAGATCTCTGTCTTCTGGGTTAGAAACCATAAATGAACTGAGAAGTAGTGGGCAGAAGGTGGGTTTTGGTGGCCTCTCCCCGATTCCACACAGATAACCCAAAGTGCTCGGGTGGGACTCGCGGTGATTATTCTGCCAGCCTTTGGCATAAGGAGCGCTTTTCGCCCTGCAGAAAATGATGCTCTGCCCCCACTTCAGACAAATACAAAGAATTTCCAGCAGGGGGCATGCAAAGGGTACGGTTTCCCAGGGCTTTTGCCTCGGTGGGGTTTTCCCTCAGCAGCAAAATAAAATGGGAGCAGGAGTTGAAGGGACGGTGCGGAGAGGCCCGCGCTGCCGACACCAGCCCTGCCTCCCTCCTGGCCGAGGGTGCTGCGCCCAGGGGAGCCCCGAGCTGCGGCTCCGTGCTGTGCTGGGCGAGCCTGGAGCTGCGGCTCCGTGCTGTGCTGGGGGAGCCCGGAGCTGCGGCTCCGTGCTGTGCTGGGGGAGCCCCGAGCTGCGGCTCCGTGCTGTGCTGGGCGAGCCTGGAGCTGCGGCTCCGTGCTGTGCTGGGCGAGCCTGGAGCTGCGGCTCCGTGGGACCAGCCGGCAGCTCCGGGGGAACCCGAGCTCCGGCACTGCCAGCGCCGGGCACGGAGCACGGCAGGGCTGGACATGGGGACATGGCAGGGCCGGGCATGGGGCACGGCAGGGCTGGGCATGGGGCATGGAAGGGCTGGAATGGGGACACAGCAGGGCCCGGCATGGGGCACGGATAGGGCTGGGCATGGGGCAGGGCATGGGGGCACGGCAGGGCATGGGGGCATGGCAGGGCTGGGCATGGAGCATGGCAGGACCCAGCATGGCGGCACGGCAGGGCATGGGGCAGGCATGGCAGGGCTGGGCATGGGGCATGTCAGGGCTCGGCATGGGGGCATGGCAGGACAAGGGGGTACGGCATGACACGGAGCACAGCAGGACTGGGGCATGGGGACACAGCAGACCCCGGCATGGGGGCACGGCAGGACATGGAGCACAGCAGGGCTGGGCGTGGGGCACGGCAGGCCCAGCATGGGGGCACGGCAGGGCCTGCCCGTGTGGGGCCAGCCCGAACCCCAAATCCCAATCCCCCGTGGCAGCAGGTCAGCAGCATGGCCTGAGGCCATCGGGAACCTGCGCGGGATGAAAGAAATGCTGTTTGTTGTTTGTGGCCTTATTGCCAATGTCTGGGTTTAAGAAGCTCCTGCTTCTCCCACATCAGCGCTCTAGACAAATCTTGAGCCACCTTTGTGGCAAGGCCTAACAAACGCTGTCACTTTGACCTAATCCACTTTTCTGCACAGCTGTGCTAAAGTCACCTTTAGTTTTATCACATTTTAATGCAAACAAGGCCGGAAGGGTGCTTGTTTGGATTGAAGAAGCGTGTGACAATTCGTCTGAATGGGAACTTCAGTAACTGGGAAGAAAAATGTGACAGGGAGCTTTATCACTGCATTGTACACAACAATCTGAAAATTATTGCTTCTTTAGGGGCCTATTCTCTTCTTGAGGCCTAGCACAGTCTATGCTAAGCAGCCAGGACAGCTCTGAATGGTTTGCCCAGTCCTAAAGACAGATTTTAATTCTATTGTTAGTGGGTATCCCCTGACTTTCCTAAGAGGATTCAAAGACAGGCTGCAGAACAAGGCAGCTGACATAAGAGTTTGGCCAATCTTTAAAATTCAATAGCAAAGGAGGTTTTCCCCGGTCCTCTTAAATTAGCCAACCTCGAGTGATGTTTGCTTTCAAAATTTGTCAAGTTCATTCAAACTAAACGAACTCGCAAAACGTGCTTTTTTTAAGCCTTTTTAGAAAAGTTTGCTTAACCACTAATTTCCTGTAACAGTGTGAATAAAGCAGGGAGGAAAGATCCTTTTTTTCTTTCTAAAACCTGGAAATTGTCATATAAGAGGTGCTTTTCAGAAATTACATATATAAACATTTACCAAATATGGGCAAATATTTATATAGGCACAGGTCATGTTTGTACTAATTTCTTTTTATACTTCAAGTAAATTCCAAGTGAAACTGAACAAGTACTGAAATGCTGAAAAGCTTTATCTCAGCCTTCGATAATCTACTGCAAACTGAATATTCAAAGTATTTGCAGGGACAGTGTTGAATGAATCCTTCTTGAGGCTGCAGAGTGAGGTACACGGAAAATAAGGGGTTGATCTCCTAGGAGACAACAAACTGGGCTCGGTGGGATCAGGAGGCTGGAGCTGCCTTGGCTGGCTCTGCTGTGCCACAGAACTGGCAAAGCAGCTCACAGTGTCAGGATCCTACTGCAGCACCAGAAAGAGCCTCCCCCAGAACTCCCAAGCTGTCTGTCCTGCTGGAATATATTACATTTAATCTCTCCAGGACCTGCAAGACTTCAGCTCGTGTGAAAGAAAGGAAAATACCATTCTGGTACAAATAGCAGCCAGGTAATTGTACTTACCTTGTACTGAGTTGTCACAGAGAGAAACACAGAGAGTTTTGGGGGACACAAACACAAACACTTCTCTCACAGATGTTTGTAACAGAGAGTGGAGCTGTTCCTCCCTCACAGTGCCAGCACAGGCAAGGAGGCAGGAGCACAGAGGACCAAAAAGTGCTATCTCCCCGTGACAGCTCAGCACTTGGTGGGCAAAAATGACTGAATTATCCCATTCTGTGCCTTTTCTCTCTTCCCTCCCACCCCCAACTGCTGAGATTGCGAATCCTGGTGAACAGCGGTGCTACCAAAACCCAAAATTAAATTCAAGAATTCTGCTGTTGAACTGAAAGGGTGGCAGCTGCCCAAGCTGGCTTTGGTGACCACATCTGCCTCTAAATAAATACCCATCAGATTCTGCCTCTTTTCTCTGAAGAGAACCTGCAGATTATGTAGCGGCTGGCAAATATTTCACCATGAAAAGGTGATATTTTTTTTCCATTTATTTTAAGGGAGTATGTATTTTGAAAGTCTGTAGTCATTAACAGCAGAATGCTCGACAGCAGCCTGGCTGTCCTGGTTGTTTCCAGAGCCACTCTGGGGTGCAGGCCTTGGAGGGCAGCCCCTGTTCTCATGGGAGCTGTGGAGTGAAAGGCAGCAGTTCCTTTGAGCACAACTGTGGGGTTTGTGCTGGGCTGGGGGAGCAGGGGTGCTGCTGGAGCAGGAGTGAGCCCGCAGCTGCTGCCTGGACAGCTCTTCCCCAGGCTCCCACCACTTCTGAGCTCCCAAAGGCAGAGCCTCTCCTGCAGCTTGTGGCTGCCTGTGCAGGGCCAGGAGCCCTGAAGTGCCACCCTGGTGTCACTGTCACCCTGCTGGAGCGTGGCACAGCTGGAGCGTGGCACAGCAGGAGCAGCAGCAGCACAGCTCTGTGTTGGGACTGTGCCCTCTCTGCGGGCGCTGCTGGGCTTTGCCCAGGTGAGCTTTGCTGGGGTGTTTGCCAAAGGACCCTGCCACCCTGCAGAGGTTGGCTCTTCTCTGCAGGGAATTGCACTTCAGCCCCACTTCACATGCATGTGAAACTGCAAGGCTGTTTTCGACATATTTGAAATGCAATTAGGATTCTCTCTAATTGCTTATGAGTTCTGTGCCAAGACTTGTCTGCAGTGTTGCAATTGCTGCTTCAAAAATACCTTTCAGCTCTTTCCATTGTATTCTTGCATCTTCTGACCACTTTTTTCCTGTGATTTGCTCGTTGCCTTTCTGACACAAACACATCCTTAACTTTCCACCTCTTCCAAAAGCAATCCCTGCTTAAACTAATTACTTGCAGGTCTGCTCAGGTATTTATTAAATCACAAACATGAAGGAGAAATTGAAGGCTGGGAACCTACCTGTCTCCTTATACAGGAATTTCAGGTTGTCCTCACCTTAGCACTGCCATCCATTTATAACCAGACACTTTGCAGGGAAGGGGAAAAAAAATCCTTTTTCTTCTTCCTTCCATACCTGCCTGTCTCAGGCTGGCAGTAATTATGTGGAGTGAGTTGGTAAATTCTTCAGCTTGGGTCTGCTCATGTCCTCAGTGAGGCTCTAATGGATCTGGCTGTGCCCACAAGAGCTCTACACTCCAACCACTGCCATGGACCCCGAGCAGGATAATTAACCACAAAGTGAGTTATCTGTCCCAGGCTGAAAATGTAATGAAAATCAAGGTCAGATGCCCTGGTGTAGGAGACTAGGAGGAGTCTTCTGTGTGGGAGCCCATATTAGTTTCCCACCCCCTTTAAGACTGCAGTTTTTAATATTTAATAGGATAATATTTTGAAAAAAAGAATGTTTGAAGTCTGTTATCATTAGTAACAAGTGGGCTTCACACTAATTTTTAATCCACTAGGTTTTTTAAAATTTCTTAGAGCCCACTGAAGCTGGATTGCAGCGAATGAAAGAACATCCTTTTAATTCATTATTCAACAGTTTTCCAGCAATTGGGACTTACTCACAGAATTCTAGAGAGGTAGAGAGAATTTCTGGCAAATCTCATCATTTATGGCAATCAGCCTTGAGGGACTAAATCTTTGGGCAGTGCCAGAGCTGCTGTTCCAGGAGGTCTTTATTTGATTCCTTGTAGGTAAGGCTGTGAGTTGAGGCAGATCAGACAAGAGAAGCATCTGTATGTGTTGTATGAAAAAAAAAATCCATTTAATTAGAGGTCATAATCTTTTTCTTTGTTTGTTGTTTTTTTTTTTTTTTTTTTTTTTTCCCTAGGGATTGTGTTTTAGATTTCCTTGATCTAATATTGTTGAAGGGAAAAAGTTGCCACTGTCTATAGAGTTACAATCTAATACAGTTAAACACATCGTTTTTCAAATTGCTAGTCCTGTCTATAGGTCAGGTAATTATATTCACTAGGACAAGTGATGGGATCTAAAACTGCCCCTGGAATACCAGGAGCAATTATCTTGGCAAAATCTGGGCAAAATTAATTTTTTTGTTTCAAGGCTGAAATGCTGTCTTAGTGGAATCCCCTGTGTAATTACAATTCCATGCCCCAGAAATAAATCTTCTGAGGGTGGAAGAAGACTGTCATTAGGTCCTGTTAGGAAAGACTGTCATTCACTTCTGTTTTAACAAAAAATTCAAAAGTGGAAAATGGGTGGGTTGGAGGACTTGAAGGACTGTGGCATTTTGAAGCACTTCTGCAGTGCTACCAACAAAGAAATGAGCTCTCAGGACTGAGGTGGATTTTAGCTCTTCCCACCCACTGCCCCCATGTGAATGGAGCAAAGCCTGGCTCTCCTGCCCAAGCCTGCATGGTAATTTGGTTGCTAAGTACAAACTGGAAATAAAATCCCACTTGCTCTCTTCATTTTATGAGCTGCCTGCAGGGAAGAGCAGGGGTTTCAGTAAACTGAGATGTGAGGTTCCTGTGCGCTGGAATGTGTTGCTTTTCAATATAAATCTCAGTCTGTGGTGTCATTTCCCCTGCTTACCTGGAGGTCTTGGAAGTTTTTGAAGTCATTGGTGGAAAGTGCTCTAGAGTGGAGATGGGAGTACTTTTCTCTGTCAGCAATCTACCTTTGACTTCCTCTTGCTGTGAAGTGCTCCCGCAGCTTCCTCCAGTGATTCCGTTTCAATCTGGTCATGCAAGAACTGAAGTGGTCACCTGAAGTCCCTTTCCTGGCCCAGCATCTCTGTGATTTCCAGCCACAGCCAGCTTGTTTCCTCAGCAATCCCCTGTGCACCTGCCAGCCCTTGATATGGGAACATGTTCCATGCATGAGCAGCACACCCGGTCTTCTTCCATGCCCTCTTTGAGGTCTGAAATAAAACAGCAGCTGGAACACGGTTGGCAGGCAGCTGACTAAGGACACTGACACTGTTAATCATAAATGAGGCATCAACAGTCTCCAGCTATCCAGTTCAGTCCTTCTGGGTGCTAACACCTGACTGTGAGGTTCTAAACTGTCCTGAGAGGAAACTGTGACCTCGTGTCATTAGAGAAATGGGGCTAATTCTAAACACAGGAAAGCCTGTTGTTTTAGTCTGTGGAGTTTATGGTGTGAAATATTTCACAGCATATAAACTGATGGGAATAAGAGATTTAGTGCACTTTAGCTTTAGCTTTAGTTCACTTTGGGGCCACTGTGCAGGTTGTCAGCTGTAGGGTCTCTTACTAAATGAAACCTTCCCTACACATGCAATAATTGTTCCCCAGAGAGTAATGAGCTAAAGCCAGTAGCTCTTGGACCATAATGTTCTTTGCTCATCTGCAAAATTCAGGGAAAGGAGGGAACGAAACTGTGACTGGCACAGTGTCTGGTCCAGGACAGAGCAGGACCGGGGGGACAGAGCAGGACCAGGGGATGGCAGCAGGACCGGGACAGGGGCAGGACCAGGGGATGGCAGCAGGACCAGGGAATTGCAGCAGGACCGGGATAGGGCAGAAGTGCAGGACCCGGGGATGGCGGCAGGTTCGGGACAGAGCAGGACCGCGTGAAGGCTCAGGATAGAGCAGGACTGGGGGTCAGGACAGAGCCGGACCCGGGGATGGCGGCTGTCCCCATGGGGCTGCAGGGGGTGGCAGCCCGGTTCCCCTGTCCCCATGGGGCTGCAGGGGGGTGGCAGCCCGGTTCCCCTGTCCCCATGGGGCTGCAGGGGGTGGCAGCCCGGTTCCCCTGTCCCCATGGGGCTGCAGGGGGTGGCTGCCCGGTTCCCCTGTCCCCATGGGGCTACAGGGGGTGGCAGCCCGGTTCCCCTGTCCCCATGGGGCCGCAGGGGGTGGCAGCCCGGTCCCCATGTCCCCGCGGCGGTGGCAGCCCTGAGCAGAGCCCCGCGCCGGCCCGGCCCCGCTCGCACAGGTATCGGCTGACGCTGCCGTGGCACGCTTTATTTCAAAGAAGTAGCGGTAACAATGGCTCACAGTAATAACAGCGCTGCCGCTTCCCCCGGGGGAAGGCACAGAATGCTATCTCGCCACATGATCTCATTTCTTTTAAGCTCTGCACTAACCGCTGACATATCGCATAAATGCCTCCTTTATTACCTGCCAGTGATTGTCTTCTGTGCTGGGAATGGCCCCCGGAACCCACGTCCTCATGCCAGCCGAGCGCTGCTGCGCTGCCTGCCTGTGAATTTGTCTGTGTCTGGCGCTCCGGGAGGCCCCGCATCCACCTGAGCATCCTCGGTTTACGGCGCTCTGAGACGCCTTTGTTCGGGCGCCTCGCCGGGCTGGGCCGGCAGCTGGCACCGGCCGGGGCTCTGGTGCTCCATTTGCCAAGTCGGTAATTTGCCATTTTAGTCAGGGGTGGGTTTTTTAAGCGGTGTCCAGCGGGTAATGTAGCCCGGCCACACATCCCTGCAAGGATTCTAGTTCTTATCTCTGCGGGTGCTTTCAGACAAAAGCGACATTCAGTCACACCGCTTCCCTTATCAGCTTGCTAGCAGATAAAATAGTTATTTTCCAAATTGCCTCTCTCTTTCCAGTTTTAAGTAGACCTATATAGATACTTTTCAGTCATTTTAGTCTGCAGATACTGATTTCACATAAACAAGAATGCACATTCTGTTTTGTACAACCGTTCATTCAAATGCCACTTCCATCTGGACAAAGCACATTCTCTGTATTTCATTATATTATGCTTTACTTTGTTCTGTCCAGCCCTGTTTAAATTAAATAAAGGGCAGAAAGTAGCACACAAGTCACAGTGACCATTTTCCCCCAGCAGTGAATTACAGTCTGCTGCACACACACACCTGCTCAGGCTGGTGTTGAATTGGTAGATGGTACCTTCTACCTTCAGCTTACTCCTTTATTTTTCTGCAATGTGCTCTTTTGAAAAGGCTGGTAATTATTTGGAACTCTGAGTACAGCAAAGGACTGAGCTCTTCAATGAATCTGTGCTTTGCAGATAAATATTTTGATCAATGGTAAAAAGAAGCAACAGCAATAGCAAACAACTCACTGTCTGAGCTGGGTGCTGAACCTCTCCAGCTCCCTCCCTAAGGCCACTCCTCCAGGTTTTTAAAGATCACTGAATCACAGAATCCCAGAATGGTTTGGGTTTGGAGGGACCTTAAAGCCCATCCAGTGCCACCCCTGCCATGGCAGGGACACCTCCCACTGTCCCAGGCTGCTCCCAGCACCAGTGTCCAGCCTGGCCTTGGGCACTGCCAGGGATCCAGGGGCAGCCACAGCTGCTCTGGGCACCCTGTGCCAGGGCCTCATCACCCTCACAGGGAGGAATTTCTTCCCAATATCCAATCCAACCCCACCCTCTGACAGTTTAAAACCTTTCCCCCTTGTCCTGGCACTATCTGCCTATATAAAAGGCCCCTCTTCCTCCTTTTCATAAGCTCTCCCTGGAATCCTGCAAAGAAATCTCCCCTAACCCTTCTCCCCTGCACGCTGAACAGCCCCAGCCCTCCTGGTCCTTCTCCCTGTGCCTGCTCTTCCAGCCAAGCCTGGGTTTAGGTTTGCCAGAGGCCCAGGCTCAGCTTTTCAGGCCCCTGTGATGTAAGTCCATCATTCACTACGGGGTCTTAATTTTCAATTCCTTGGGGCTCCTTCCAGCTTTGCCTCTGTGTTCCACCTGAGAGGGACCACGCTGGACCTGCTGGTGGCTGGTGAGTCCCAGGGCTGTCCCTCAGGGCTGTGGGTCAGTCACAGACTCAGGGCCTTGCCAAGAGCCCACATATTTCCAATGTACCTGATTTGCTCCTGCCACACACACACACACACACACACACACACTTTGTCATTAACAAATTGGGCCTTGCCAGGCTGATTGCAAAATGTTCTGTCAGCAGGGCTGGAGCTCGTCTCTCTCTTATCCAGGCTGCAGTTTTGTGGGAGCTGTTTGGGCTCCAGAGAGCAAACCCTGCAACTCAACAGCAAGCTACCACTAAGGGAACACTCTGTTCAAATGCTACTTTTTAACATTTTGGGTTAAAGCTTTCAAGGAATTATTCTTCCTTGGACTTTATATCTATTTTAAGTCTCTCTTCT
This sequence comes from Calcarius lapponicus, assembly GCA_039654755.1. Taxonomy (NCBI): domain Eukaryota; kingdom Metazoa; phylum Chordata; class Aves; order Passeriformes; family Fringillidae; genus Calcarius; species Calcarius lapponicus. The sequence continues at coordinate 219,433 of CM077475.1, read as the reverse complement.
CTCTCTCTCTCTCTCTCTGTCCATATAATCTCTTCCTGCTGAAATTAGGACCAAAGATGCACTTGTATGCTACAGTTTCAACTGCATAAACACCTACTGCACTTCTGCAGCCACTGCTCAAGCTGTCTAAACAACAGCTGGGAAGGAGGGTAACAACCAACATGGAATAGCCCTGGGAAAGTAGAATAATGCAAACTTGGAATGGGGGTGAGGGAAATTGTCTTATTTTCTTTTCTTCAGAAACATGAACTTACTTCCCACTTTTGTTTGCTTTAGTTTGCTGATCTGCCAGGTGCACGGATCCAGTAGGCCAGGGCGCACCCAAGACATTTGCTGAGATGGTTTTCTTTCCTTTTACATTGCTCTTCAGATCTTGTTGCATAAATTAACACGTCATGTTCCCACATTTGGTGGTGGAGGGTTTGTGGTTCAGCAGGGATTTGTTCTCTCTTGCCCTTGTACTGAATCAGCAGCGGGTCTCAAGTAGGATGAGCTTCATCAGAGAGTTGTTGTGTCTTCATGTTGCTGTGTGGGAAACCATCTCTGTTTGTCACTCTTTACTTACAAGTCTGTGGTAGAGTTCTAAAATCTGCAGTTTATCCTCTTTCTGGGTGGTTTCATAAACTTGTGAATAAACTGCTTGTATGCCCTTAGCAAATCTCAGCTTTGCACAGAGCAACTAGTTTTTCATTTGGTCTAAGCTGTGTGAAGAGTAAATACTACAAATTATCCCCATGTTACAGGAATTGTCCTTCAATCTTTGCAGAAATAGAGGTGAGTATGTACCATTAAGACAGGCACCCCCAAAATGAGCATTAGCAGGGCCAGGGCCAGTGTTAGCACAGAAATTTTGGTTCAGTGATTAAAGAGAGGAGTCAAAAGTCAGGGCTTCTGACTGGTGCACTAAAGCACAGTTTTATTTTTGGAAAAGAGACTGCAGCTCTCCTTGGTTTGTCTAAAATTCCTTTGATTTGCCCTCTGAAGTTCACATAAGGGATAGCAGATTTTTATACAGCTGGCTTTCATTGTTTCAGTCCTTATTGGTACGTTGCACTTGTAAATGCTGTTAACTGACAAAAATACTGTGAGCAGAACCATTTGAAAGAGGGCAAAGCACCCCTCCCTCAGCTGAGGAACTCGTTCCTTCCCTGAGCTCTGCAAGTGCCTTTGGCTGGCTTGCGGTGCAGGATGACGAGCTGGAAGATTAAGAGTGTCTGTCCCTTTTGCTTTCAAAACCAATTTTCATTCAGTGGTGGCTAAAGCTGGTGGACAGATGGCTTCAAAAAGCCCTTTAACTAATAGGTTTTGCCAGGCCTACATCCTCTCTTCTGTTAAACATTTCATTCATTATGCAGCTTCAAGGAACGGTGAGAGCCAACTCTTTCTGCCAGTGTCACCCCTGCACGTAACTCCCCCTGCTTTCCAAAGAGCTGTCAAGAAGCATTTTTTCTTCGAAAGGGGTAGAATCTAAGTCTTGCTACAGTCAGCTTCTGAAGAGGAAGGGCCTTGCATTCAGCCAGAGCTCTGGTGATTGCTGAGATGGAATTAAAAAGGAGAAGAAACAAGAGGAGGGAAAATCTCAAAGGGTGTCAGGCGGCTCTTTGCCTCAAACAGCCTCGTGGGATGGAGTGTACAGACTTCGTTTTACAGCCCCAGCTCGGTGTGCACAAAGACAGTGCCTTGGATGCTGCACGGGTTACCAACAAGGGAAAAGGGAAATGAAAACAACACTGCAGTTTTTCCATTCTACAGGAACTGCTTAATGACTTGAGCAATTAGAAGCTGCAGAGCAAAAGTGGCTATTTTTCATTACCAGTCCCATTTTAATTCAGCTCAAAGTCACCTGTTGGTAGAAGAAAAGAGGTAAAACAACTGAGCATTGGTTCTGCTTCTGTGAAGTGCTGGAATCGCTTCCCTTAAAAATGCAAGGAATGAGAGCTGAGAGTTCCTCTGGACACAGCGATCCTGGCCCTGGCAAGGAGCTCCCAGTGGGAACACAGGCACGGCCATGACTGGGCTGGGAAAACTCAGCTGTACCTGTGCTTTGTGCCTCTTGAGTGTGAAGTATTTGGGACACTGATTTGAACTGAAGTGCCAAAAGAATTTCCTGGTCTACTTTCCTGTGAATGACCATGTGGGCAGGAAAAGAGAGGGGCAGGGGGCAGACCAGGGGATGGGAGACTCCCTGAGTGCACCAAGGCCGGGTGCTGCCACACTTGGGAAAGGAGAAATCCTCCCAGAATGAATGAGAACTGGGTTTCCTCTCCTCTGTTCCTTCTCCTTTTCCCATACACACACCTGCAAGCTTAGTGGGGTTTGGACTTGGTTCACAACACAGTGGCCTCATTTGTGTCTGATAACCAACACAGATGCAGCTGGGGAGGGAAAGAAACAAACACACTCTGAGCTCTGAAACGTCTGTGTCTTTTCTGTTTGCTATCCATTTTTCTGCTATATGAAATATGAAACAGTTTTAGAGTAACTTCAGCCATTGACAGAAAATGGAAATTGGGGCAGGAAGAGGTAATGCATTTGTCATTTCAAAGAACACCTCAAACTCCTTTAAATTGAAGGAATTTAAAACATCCTTGTTTTCTGGCTGTTTAGCATGTGGAGAAAGGATAGGAATTTTCCCCAGTCATAATAAGATTTACTTAAGTTGCAAGAATTTTTTCAAGTGTTTACAAATCCAAGTCAGTTAACTACTGCTCACATGAAGAGCTCTAAACAGTTTGATATCACTGGTGCACAGAATACATGTGAAAGGTAGCTCAGCAGATTCATTTTGACTCCAGCCATGAGTTGCAATTAACTCCAACAAAATTTTGACATGTGGGACTCTGCAGACAGCATGAATGTATTTTCTGTAGGACTTTTGCCTGATGTGAGCACTTTGCTTCTTCTAGTAATCAGCATTTTGTCCTCAAGTGCTAAATTAATATTTCTGATGGTTTCAGGAAAAGTAGACCTTGCAGCTAAGGCTTCATACATCACTCACTTTAGAGGAGACACTCTGAGGGGATCCCAACACCTCACCCTGGGATTTGGGGTGATCTTTCCAGCACCAGGGGAACAGGGAGAACTTGAGGTGACCCACAGCCCAGCACTGAGGATGCTGTTACCACTCACTGCCCTGGCAGTCCCTTTCCTGACACCATTTCCGCTCCCATGCAAAAGAGAAGTAGTACATTTCATGAAATTGTATCTATTTGAGATTAGAGAGTTTTGGTACCCAAACCCATGTAGTCCTAAATAGGGACAAGACACGGTGACAAGCCAACAGAATAATTCTATGGAGAGTGCAAGGAGCACCTAAGATATTTCTCAGCTGCTGGTTTGATTCCTGGTTAAAGATTTCAGCAAAACCAGTGTGGATGTGTTGAGGGAAACTGGGATACAGTTCAGGAATTTGGAAGAAGAGGGAACGAGCCATACAACCTGTGCCATTTAGGAACTATTCTGTTTTGTCACAAACCCTAATGGGGTTTTATTTTCTCTCTACTGGGACTCAGAATTGTCAGTGGGATCTGTGAAGTTGGAATTTGCCCATTCCTCCTGAATCTTCTCAAGAGTTTTATAAACTGCAAACCAGCTTAAATCTGGGTGTGGGATGGAATATGGGGAACAAGGAGAAAGAGGTCCCTGGTATTGATATGCCTGAGGCCACTGACATCAAAAGCCGTTTTTAATGGGTTCACAAGTGACAGAGTGAATGGGGCTGATGTGGCACAGAAGCCACTGCAAGGGGCAGTTCCAAAGGACCCAGCCTTTCCCTGTTCCTGGATTAAATCACAGCAAAGGAAAGACAATGAAATCCAAGAAAAGGCTGAAATGTTGAAGTGTTGGAAGATAATCTGTTCTGAGCCAAATCCTGCATTTCAAAACACCCTGACAGAACCTGAATTTACTTTAGTTCACAACAGCATTAGTCAAGGACTTTATCTGTGTTTCAAAGCGCAGCCTCAGAGCTGGTGCGGAAATGCTCAGAAAGTTCAGCCTCAGGACAAATGATGGTTGTGACATGACGTGTGCCAAAATTATCTGGGTCTGCAAAAATTGGAAACTTCAAAGAACTTCTTATTTTTGAATGTTTTGGCTCCTATATCCAAACTCACAAGCACAGAAGGAAGAGCTAATGCAATTTTTTAGGTGTCAGTGTGGGGGAATCTCTAGCACAGGAGTGTGCATCATCCAGAGCACAGCTCAGATCCCTGGCATTAATGGGACTGTGGCACATCTGTGTGACAGGGCACGCAGGGGCTTTGGCACAAGGCTCTCACCAGAAATTGCTGAGCCCTGCTGAGGTGAACATGAGGCTCTTGCAGAGTCAGATCCTGCACGTGGTCCTGATGCAGCCAAGGTTCTCCTGTGCTCTCCAGGCATCACCTCAGCCTGGAATATCAATAATTTTCCCATGCAGTCATACATCACAGCTCCATTTCAACGGGGAGGGGATTTTTATTTGTTTTTGGGGACTGACTTTTTACTAAAGAGTTCAGTAACCTGAAGAAGAAAGGTGGTGTCAGGAGTCAGCTGGTGGAGGTTACACTGTTCCTGCTGCCCCTCTTTCCCCACAGATGTACAGTTCTTTGTTTTACTTGCCTTAGAGCAAAGTTTTCATTTGAAAACTCAAACTCCCACCCTGCAAATCTTATTTGTAATGCTTCATAGCTTAGAGAAGGAGACAATGTGTTCTAAATCGTGAAAATATGGGCTCCCACAAAATGCAAATCTAAGTAATAATATAATTATCATGTAATGATATTTGACTCTGTTAATGCAGCTGCCCTGAATAATACATGCCTTAAAATCTCATACTGTAATGTAATTTTTCACACCATGTGTTTTGTAGGGATTTGGAGTCTGGGGATTTCTTTTATTTATTTGTTTGTTTGTTTGTTTGTTTGTTCTCCCTTTGTTGCATCATTAAATGTAGCAGAGCATCACTTGATCAAAGTTGTTCAAACTTGTGTGGTTTCAGTCCACTCAGCTGGGTTGAACTCCCAACTGCTTTAATAACCAGTTGCAAGAATGGACTGCAGAGTTATCCCAAATAACCCACAGAAGAAAGGAATTCGTGTTTTTCTATCCTCTGCTGATATGAATTCTACGCTTGAAGGAAGAAAATTATCTCATTACATTAGAATCTAATAGGAGGAAGTGCTCAATGTAATAAATTAATGTACATTATAATAGTTTATCTTGAAAGCTGAGGAATAATTTGAAGTAAAATACACTTGTAAATATTCAGTCATTCAGTAAATCTACCTGTCTCTGGCTTTGTTGGTTAATGCTTTTTAATTGCCAAAGCAATAAGTGAGGAAGGAGAGCACCAATCTAATGTAATTACCTCAAAATGCTGCGCTAGGAATATCAATCCCAGGGGGGTCCCACTCCTGCTGGGGCTGTGGAGAGGAGATGGAGTCAGTCAGGAGGAGTTCCAGGTGCTTTGGTGGATCAGGTGGAGAAGGGCAGCAATGTGTGCGCAGGGAAGGAGCTGCTGGGGTGTGCCAGGAATTCTGAAAGCCAGGCAAGGGCCTTGAGAGCTGCTCCAGAGCAGCAGCAGCACCTGGAACCCTGCTTGGGGAGGTGACACCACTGCCCCCTCAGCTGAGCAGGGCCTCGAGTGCCTCTGGCACTGTGTGGGACTCCTGGGAGCCAGCACCATCCCTGTGCCCCTCCTGGGAGCCATCCCTGTCCCTGTGCCCCTCCTTGGGGCCAGCAGCATCCCCATGTGCTGCAGGCTGGAAACGGAGCACTTGGCACTGAGCTTTTGGGAAGAGCCTCTGATTCTCTATTAATTTCAGGTTTTTTACCTCTCTATCTCACTGGTATCCTGCTCCTCGCCTTCAGCAGCTGGGAGGAAAGGGAGGGGAGTGAGAGGGCTCATTCCCAGTGTGTGGTCCCTCACACATGCACCCCCTCAATCTGCACTTGCCCTGTCCCAGGGCAGAGGAACAGAGACAGAATTCACCCCTCTGGGTCTCACTGGCCCCAAGCACTGGCCCCTCTTTACTGGCAGCATAATCTGACCCAGCAGGTTTAAAGGCAGGATGCTCTCCTTTACTTTATTGAGTTGATGATAAATATTTCCAGGAATTACAAAAAGGAGAAAAATGGTTTCTGTAAGGATCACTTGTGTAAGAGTGCACATGATGCAGTGTGGGTGCACTGCTGGGTGGGTTTATGTGGTGTTCCAGATGCGCCTCCATCATAGGCTAGAGTCTCATTTTAGTAATAAGGAGAAGATGATCATAAATCTCACTGAATGCTTTAAAAGATATTTGGGTGCTCAGACTCACTATGGCAGAGTGGAGTTGTAGCATTTCCTTACCTGAGATGTAGAGGAATAATTACACAGGTTGTAGAACTTAACAAATTGTCTCATTTCAGGCAGTGTGAAATCCTAACACATGAAATGACTCAGCCCTCATTCATCATTTCATACCATATAAATCCAGTTTATAATGTTCAACAAGATGCAAGTCAGACAACAGAACAGAACTCCAGCAGTCTCGTCCCTGGCAAACCAAAGGCAAATCTTGGTAAATAAAGCCAGCTCGTTAATGATAAACTACTATTAATTAGCATTCTTGAACCAGCTCTTGAGGAGTTAGATGAATGAGTGGATCTGGAGCCAAGGCAATAATGACTTTGTGTTTGTGTAACTGCATCAGCTTTTAGAAGGTCTAAGACAGTTCTGGCACAGAATTGACCCAGCAGTGATAAATGAGCAGTAAGGAGCAGATTTGCCTCCCTGGGCTGAATCACCTGGCCCTGTGCAACTGAGCATTGGACTCCTCTGGGTGTCTTCAAACAAGGACCTGGAACTTCACCCTGAGCAGCTGCACAAGAACAGCCTTGCTTAAAGAAACTTGTCCAAGTGTGGAACTCTCCAGTTTTTCCAGTTCTCTTCTCTTGTCACCACCACTTTTTGCTCACACAGGTTGGTGGTGCCCTGAGACATTGATGGAGCCTGACAGTTGGCATGCTTTGATGGAAACACACTGCAGGTCCTGCTGGGCACAGAAAAGCAGCAACTTCCCAAGATCTGGAGCCATGGATTCAACTCTGATGTGGAATAAGTTTTCTGTGATGGATATGATGACATCCTTAATGCCCAAGATAAAGAGTGTACAACAGACAAGGCTAAATTTACAATGGCTGCACATCACCTCTTGTAATAAGACAAAAATTACAGTGTCTTCTGAAATCCTGTGTAGATTTTTAGGTAGTTACAGGTAAAAGTAGCTATAAATATGATACAGCTATATGAAGTATAATATAGGAGGTAGTGAGTATTTTGTTCAGGTATTAAATGTCTTTTTGAGAAACAGAAAAATCTCTACAACTCTGTTTTGACTTTTTTTGGTTGAAACCAGCCTTCCTCCAGAGATGATTGAAAGCCCAGGTGAGATTTCACATGATGATTCTGTGCACAAACCCTTTTGGAGGATTTGGAAATCACAGCAGCAATCACAGCTACTACAGAGCACACCCAATTTAGAAAGTGTGTTTTGCCACAACACCTGTCCTAAGGCAGTTGCTGCTGGAGTTTCAGAGCATTTGTAATGCACAGCCTGCCCAAAGCAGGAGCTCAGTGCAGAAAAGGGCTCACAAGAAAGGGCAGGTTGGCCACATTTCCCTGGGACAGCTCCAAGGTGCCTTTGTAACATAACCCTTTATTAATGATAGAAACGGAGTCCTGAGGTTAACCAATCTGCCACTTAAATAGAACTGCAGTTTGTGTTATCTGTAACTGAAGAAGGTCATGGGATCTCTCGTTTGCAGTGGGACTTTGCAGTGCCAACAAATTAGCATCAGAGCCCTGGCCAGGCATACAGAGCAGCCTCTGAGAGCGGCCCAGGAGCCAGAGGAACAGGCTCCCTCAGCTCCTGAGCCCACTGGCATTTGCCAGAACAGCCCTGCTCCTGCTGCCAGCCTCAATGTGCTTGGGAAAGTGCCGGAGGAGCCTCGGGCAGGGGCAGCAGGGCCGGTGGTGCCCCGGGAAGGGCCCGCGGTGCCGCTCCAGGGCGGGCAGGACTGAGCAGGATCTCACCTGTTCTTGCTTCCAGGAAGGCACAACTGGCTAAGGCTGGGAGCAAAAACACTTCTGAGAGGGTAGAAAAGAAAACCGATTTATTTGAGAGCAATGAATTTAAGTGCTTTTGCCCTTTCTTAACAAGACTGGCTAAGAGGAAGAAAAAAGGGAGAAAGCAAAGTCTTCTTCTTCCCTCCTCCCCCTGCAAAATCCTACATGCCCTTTTGGCAGAGATCCATCATTCACTTAACGTGTCCTGCTGAAATCAATTCATGTGTCAGGATTTGGAGAGCTAGAACAAAATTTGTTTGCTGATCCCATCCACAGATCACTCAAGAGGATTCATAAAGGTTGGCAAAAATACCCACAAACCCACGTTCAATTTGCTGTGTAAAGTAATGCATTAGGGAATGACAGATTCCAGCAGGGAGGGGGAAAGTCTGATTGTACAAACCAGTTGGTCAAAGTCCACAAGCACCTTGAAGCACATGCAAGTACATGAAAGGGGATTTGCCTCCTTTGGTGATGGAAGAAAATGGACTTTATAGTGCAAATGTGCCCTGCTGAGTGAGGAAGGGAGGGCATGAGGAGCTGCTCTGGGGCTGTGGGACACCTCAGGGTGGGGGGGTCACCCAGCCCATGGGAGGAGCAGGTCCCTTGGCCACTGTACTGACCCAAAGCCAGCTCCGTGTCCCTGCTGTCCACGGGGTTTGGTAGCACTCCTACTTCCACATTTAATCACATAGAGAGAAATAAGCACTGCATAACCCCTGCAGGGCAGCTGAAGTATTTTCTCCTGCAGCTCCTATACTTCACAGACCTATGAAATGGCTCCTGGTTTGGGATTCCCTGGTCTCTGGGCTGATGTGGAATCACAGAGTCAGGACTGTCCCGAGTTGGGAGGGACCTCCAGGGATCACTGAGCCAGGTCCTTAATGCACATCTCCAGAGCTCCTGTTCAACTCTCCCAGCACAGAGCCACGCAAGAAAGAGTCCAAGAGCCTGTGAGGGCTGAGGAGGCATTCTCAGGGCACAGGGCTGGACACAGCCTGCTCCTCTGCCTGCTGAGCTGCTGGGAGCATCCTGCTCTTGCAACAGATGCAAGTAGGACCATGCTTGCTGAAATTATTCTTAATTAAAATGCAATTAGCTGCATGAAGCAGAAAGTGGCTTTCTCCAATCTCCCATCTGAATAAAAAGGAATGCTGTGGTGATGCTGTGGTTGGTCAGCAGTGCTCAGGTGCTCACCTAACAAGAGCCTCCTCACTTTGCTGGGTTCACAGAGTGCAGCTTTGTGCAGGGCATGAGGCTGGGAGGGCAGAATTCTCCTGACTGTAGCCGAGCCCACAGCAAGTGCATTAACCCACCCACAGCTGCTGTGCTGCTCTGCAGCCTCCCCGTGTGCAGTTCCTGTGGTAAACAGTGCGGGCCATGATGTCACTCCTGCTTAAAGCAATTTGTTGAGTTGTAAATACCAATCAATTCCTGTGACTGAATCCTGTGACCTTGGGTGTAATCCATGACAATGCTGACTTTAATGTATTTTCTAGCCTTAGCAAAACTACTTTTAGCTGCCCTTTCCCATTAACTTCCCATCTCACTAATAAAATACTGAGAGAATTATATTCACCACTTCTGCCAATTTTAACCGGAAACAATTGTGACTAAGGAATATTAAATGTTGCACATTTAATATAGGCAAAATTGACAAATCTGATCTCTGCTCATCACTGCTGGGGTCAGCAGCCTCCTCCTCAGCCCTTTCGCAAAGCCAGGCATATTTTGCAGCCCAGGGTCACTTGATCAGTTTAAAACTCAAATTTAAAGGGCTTTTAATTTATGCCCCAAGGAGGAGGGGGTGTGTGATCCCTGTGGGTGTAAGACTCCTCCAACTTGAAAACTTCCTTCTTTGAGCCCAGTGTCTCCTTCCTGCCTCTCCTGCCCTCCACCAAACTTGCATGCAGACACTTCTGAAAATGATTGGTATTTGTTTCCCCTCGGTTGTCTCCTAAAGCAGGAAAATTATTGCCCAGACTGGATGCCTTTAATAGGATTTGGAAGGGTGGTTTGGGGAGGATGATTGAGGACAGGACACACAAACTCTCTGACAGGAAGGATATTTGCACTCAGAGGATTTTTCCTGCCATCTGAGATGATTGCAGTGATACAGGCCCCGTGCTCTGACTGAGCTGCTGTCACACAGAGCCTGGGCAGGATTCTGTGCTCAGGCTGCTGAGCTCACAGAGCAGCGCCCTGGCTCTGACTGAGGGACAGAGCTCAGAGTGTGATCTGCCAAAAGCTCTCTTCTTTCTGTGATGACATGAGGAATCTTTGCATATTTGGCTTTTCTTCTACAACTGTGACAGGAGCACGGGCACAGCCAGCAGCAGATGCAGCCTTGTGGGGCTCTAAATCCCTGTAGTCCCCATGGAGATTTTACACTTGTAATTCTCACTTCTGGCTTTAACAGCTTTGCTGGCTGCAGCAGGAATCCTCATTGTTCCAGCACGTCAGCTTGGTGTTGCAGAGTTGTCTTTCACATCTCCCTGTGCTGCTGCTCTGCCTCAGCATCCCCAGGGCAGCCCTGCCTCCGGAGGTGCCCTGGCCCTGCAGGAGCTGCTCCTGCCCGGGCAGAGCTGAACTGGAGCCCTGGCTGGGTGGCTGAAGGGCCTGCAGGGCTGCTGCAAGTTTGCTGCCTCGAATCTGAACTTCAGATAAATAGTACACGCTGGCTGCCATTTAAATTCAATCAATATTCAGTTAAAAAACAAATAGAAAGCTTTTTAGATCGGTGATGTAAGGGAATGTTGGTTCAAGGAAGTAATTACATATTATGTAGAAAAAGTCAATTTAAGTCCTCAATAATTTACTTAAGTGATTTACTTGACTGATGTGTTGTCTTGACCCAGCAGGGCAGAGTGACAGACACTCAGCTGTGGCAGAGTTCCAGCAAAGCCAGCCCTTGTTACCATCCAACATAAATCATTAGCTACTGTCTTGTTCCAGGTGTACACAGGTGCTATTTAAAACAAAAAAAAAGGTGATAAATTTTATGTTTGTAAACATAAGTCTGTCAAAACTAATCCTGTTTCTGGCAGATGAAGATGTTATCCATACCTCTTGCTTAGGCAATATCCATTTTCAGGAAATAAAGTTCCTAGTGTATAATTAGCTGAAATTGGCCGACATTAGGGCAGTGGGGGGACCTGGTGGGTTTGACTGGATGGCTGGGAGAGGAGCTGCCCTCTGCCAAAGCTGCACAGACCCGTGGGGACAATGACAGGGTGGCTGCTGGTGGCCTGGTGGGGCTCCAGGACCCGCTGCCTTCTCATGGCAGTGGATTTTTAAGGATGCTCTTTGGACTCTTCCCAGATTACATTCCATGCATGTGGAAGATAGAGATTGCCATTTGTAGCCATGACAACGATGCTGGCAGGGCTGCTGTTCCCTGCTGGCTGTACCTGAGACACAAGGGTCCTTTTTAAAATTACCTCTTGTGCTGTGCTCGTCCTTTAAACTGAGCTTTGGCCCTGAGCAGATGAACCCTGGGCTGCATTGGGTGGCTGTGCTGAGCTCTGAGCTTGGTCTTGAACTGCACCAAGCCTCAAAGAACAGCCCCCAGTCCCAAAAGCTCACTCCAGGTAGACCTGAGGGCGGCTGAAATCCCAGTTTAGGGTTACACAGAAATACCTGTACAGAAATAGTGCTCCTGGGTAAAGCTGTATGATCCAACATATTCAAAAGCTTCAGGCAACCCGTTAGTCCCCTGCTATAGCCCTGTTTCCCTGTTCCTTGCTGCCTTGAGTGCTTGTAGCAGCAGCTACAACAAAGCAAAAAAACCCCACTAAAAATGGCCACAAAAGACCCCAAAACTACTCCTCACCTGCACTCCCTTGAAAATTATTGGAATGTGATTCAACTAGTGCTACTCCATCGTTGACACTAGTTTGTGTGATGTCCCTGGAATTCCCATGGACTGAAGGTCACCAGCTCTAGGAAGAATCTCTGGGAGAAGCAGGCTCAGAACCAAGGGGTAAACCAGGCTGATGGCAGGGAAGTGGTGAGCAGCAAAACGTAGCTGAATCCTTCATCAAACCACATGGCTTTGCAATTATAACATGAAACAGGGGCAGGTAGAACCCAGGAAATCACTGTGGGGAGGGGACTCCAGCATGTGTTCAGAATGGAGCAAAAAATGGCTCCTGGCAATTTTTCACATATATTCTTCCAGTAATAAGTAGCTTAACAAATCTTGAGCTTGGTTATGTAACTAGATCATTAGATCAGCATTTGGGACCTATTTACTGTGACAGGAAAACAATACACCTATGATCTATTGTGGGCTAGGCTGAGATTTGCAACTTCAACAGTAAATATGGTTGATAAATTAAATTAACGTGATAGTCTTGACATAGTACTAGTAGTTTGTGTATTACAGCTCCAACCAGGTGTTGAATTTCATTCTCAAAGAATTAACCTGAACTTCAGCCCTCTCAGGTCTTCAGTCTCTTGGTAAAGCCTATAAATACCACAGACAAGGCTTATGTCATTAGCCTCTTAATGTTATAAACATTTAATGAAGTTAAATTTGAAGTACAACACATTGTAAAATCGATCTGATCTTGTTGGGGAGACAAAGGGAAGAAAATTGTTTGAGTCATTTGGAAAACAAATTAAGAATTACATTCACTTAACTTTGAAGTGGATGAAAAATTATGGCCAAGATGGATAGGGCCATTGTGTTCCAAAGGCAGCGAGGGCTGGGAGCAGGATCCTCTCTCAGAGGAGGATGCTGCTGACACAGATTAGCAGCACCCTCAGTGGCAGGCAGCCCCCATCAATCACCCGGGCCATGGCAGGCAGAGCTTTCCTAGAAATTGGAGGAATTTCACTCCAAATGTTGCAGCTCAGGCACCTCTCCCTCCAAGCAGTCCCTTCAGCGCTGGGGGTTTCTGTGCCTGTGGGCTCGGCTCTGCACTGTTCCCTCCAGGGCTGCTCCTGTTTCCAGGGATGCTCACCTGCCCCCCAGCACAGCCCCTGAACACGGGGCTGCCCTGTCTGCTTGCAGGACAAAGCCATTCCTGCTGCAAATGCTTCCCTGGAAGTGCCTTGCTGAGGAACAGGTGGCTGAGGTTCTCCCAGCCTGTCCTGCAGCGGGGCTGAGGGGCTCTGCTGGCAGCCAGCTCAGTGTCCTGGCATGGTTTACCAGCACCCAGGGTCTCCTCCAAGCGCTAAGCAGGCAGGAAAGAAATAAATAAAAATAAATAAACCCCTATTAGTGAAGGTTTACTGTGTAAAACTCCAAGACAATGAACAGGAAAAAGTGAAGGGCAGCAGACGTGTTAAAATGCTGCTCAGAGGAAAGTGTATTTGTTCTTTCTTTTTAAAACTCATTATTTATTTTCTCTATTCTTCAGGCCTAATGTCTCACTAATGAATTCCAGGGGGATTTTTGAATCATGGTGATATCATGGGTTAAACCCCTTCTCTACTTTTTGAATGTAAATTCTTTTTGACATTCTTAGTTATCGCAGAGCATTGACTTCTTTCCTACAACAAAACCAAACGCTCTTTGGTTTTGCATAGTTAACATTTTGCTAATGGGTAGCCAAGATTCTCTCAGCAGCTCAACAACATTTTCTAAAGCACACTGGCGTTGTTGTAGCAACTGGTGGCTGATCTGTGAATAAAGCAGATGTCATTGTGACAGGATAAAGGGAGAATAATCTATCACCCGGCCACTGCCACTCCTGCCCAAACAAGTCATCAAAATGACAACTTTGATGTGCAGCCATGAATTCAGGTCTGTGTATCCCCTCATCTCATCTCGTTATTATATCAACCAAGGGTATGTTACAAACACCAGGAATTTCCCAGCCCCTCTCCCTTGTCTTTCTGAGCCAGTGCAGCCTGGATGTGCCGAGGCACTGACGGTTTGCCAGCTTCCTTTTAGGCTCTGATTGATTTTGCACTGTTGTCCAAGCTGCTCTGGCCTAAATAAACACAATATATATTCTGGGATGCTTTTTTTCTTTACTGTTTAATCTGAATTCAGCTCATGTGGCTCACTACTAAAAATGGGCAGGCATCAAAATATTCTGACAGGTGCCCGAGCTGAGCACAAAAGGAGAGACAGCAGCAGATAAATTGCCTTTCTAACTTCTCAGAAAGGCTTTAATCAATTTATTTTTTGTTTTAGCTTCTGTTCTAATTCTCATAATTTGTACTCAGTCGGTACAACCCATTGACCCCAGTGAGTCATCTCACATCCCCCTCTTTTGGTGGCAGCAAACACCATGTGCTTTAACGCTGTCCTATTAAACACTTTCCAGTAGAATATTCCCTAACTTTTTCTATGCCTCCAGCGCTGAGGCATCAGAGCAATGTGCCCCTGCTTTGTGGAGACTTTGAGCTGAGTTTCAGCTTGCCAGAGGCTGTTTGTTCCCTCTGTGGAGCCGCTGTCCACATCCCGTCCCTCACAAAGCCTGCTCTGCCATCTCCCTTGCTATCTCCCAGCTTTGCTGATCACTTGACTCGAGGAGACAAAACATGAGACCAGGTTCCTTCCATTTCCCTGGTGCATGACTCATACTTAATGTGGAGGTTATATTAATTACTGTGTGCTCAGCATTTAATGAGCCTGGGAAGGAGTCTCCTCTCTTCAGCTGCCCAGAACACACAGGGAAACAGGGAAATCACTGCATGAGTGAATACATTTCCAAAACCCTCAAATCTGGATATGTATTTTATACAAAGAGACAAATCAGTCATTGCTCAAGTTCCTTTAGAAAAGGGATGGCAGAAGCTGAGAAATCTGGGCCATAGTCCTATTTCTCTCACAGGCTGCCTTTGTGCCCACTGGCCAACCCTCTCGGGCTCTGTCTCCTGATTTCCTGGCTGTTTGTAGGGATAATAGTGGCTGCCTGGGACCAGGCTCAGCTCAGAATTTTTGTACAACTTGACATCACAGCATTAGAGAAGGCCAAGAGGAATTATCCTGAGGTTTTTTTAATATGTGAAAAATACTTTTTTTTTTTTTAATAAATTACCTATCTTCCAGTCCTGTGTGATGACATTATGGTCTAACATGACTGCCTTTACTGGTTCTGTGTCTTTCTCCATTGACTTCTTTCTCAAGGTGAGGGGTATTTAACATCCTCTGTGGGATTTTATACTAAAAAATACACTGTATGCAATGTCCATAGTGCATATTTCCATGTGTACAAGAAAAGTTGCTAGGTAAGAACTTTTGTGTGAGAAACAACTCACAAAACAGGTTTCTTGCTGGTTCCAGGGAACAGATACTTTGGATTTGGCTTGATGTGAATGAAATTGCTCTATGGACTGTGCAGCAGCAGGCAGGCTCAGCTTTGCTGCAATCTGTCCGTGCTGCTGAGCCTGTTCTGTTCTCTGCTGGACTCAGTGCTGTGCCTTCCATGCATTGATTTGTGCAGGGCTTTTCCTTCTGAGGCTTTTTCCTCTGTACTCCAAAGCATTTCTGGAGTGCACCCAGTCTGTTACAGGCCTTTAGTTTCTTTATCTTACAAATGTCTTTTTCTGTCTCCTAGTTAGAATCATGGAACATCCTGAGCTGGAAGGGACCTTCAAGGGTCATCGAGTCCAGCGCCTGGCCCTGCACAGACACCCCAACAATCCCACCCCGGCTATCCCTGAGAGTGTTGTCCAAATGACCAAACCCAGGCGAGTCTGTTCAGTGCCCCAGCACCCTCTGGGGGAAGAACCTTTCCCTGATGTCCACCCTAACCCTCCCCTGGCCCAGCTCCAGCTGTTCCCTGGCTGCTGTCCCTGTCCCAGGGAGCAGAGATTGGAGCTGTCCCTCGGGAGGAGCTGCAGCCCCTGGAGCTCTGACCTCAATCTTCCCTCTCCAGCTGAGCAAACCAAGTGCCCTCAGCCACTCTTTGTGGGGCCCTTCCACACCTTCCCCATGCTGTGTCCCTCCTTTGAACACTCTTTTTTATATTGCAGTGACCTAAACTTCAGGCAATATTTGGGGTGAGGCCGCCCCAGTGCAGAGCAGAGAGGGACAATCCCCTCCCTGGCCCAGCTGGCCATGCTGGGCCTGGTGCCCCCAGAACAGGGATGTCCCCCCTGGCTGCCAGGCTGTGCTGACTCACTTCCAGTTTTCCAGCCACCCTGCAGCTCAGACCTGGAGACCTTCTTGCTCCATGGACTCCTTTGGTTACAGGTTGGGGACAAGGGACAGTATTGGTTAATATGCACATTTGGGACATTCACAGTGCATATTTCCTCGTCTATTATAATGACAAATGTGAAAATGTTGTCAGAAATAGTTATACAGCATCCTAATTTGAATTTGTGCATCCTGACTGCAGTCTGTGACGTTTCTCTGTTTAACAAATTGATTTTGAAGTGTGGTCAGTTAAAAAGAGTTTTGTAATCCACAGGAGAGTTCATTGAGAGCCTTGTGCAGTATGGTTAGTAGCCATTATTTGCCTTTTCTAAGTTACTGTGTCCCCTTACAATAACTTTATCAAATGAACCACGTAAGAGTATATTTTAAGGATGTTTTCAGTTTAATTATCACTGTTGAAAGACATATCTCCGTTAGTTTTGTGCATACGTGGCAAAGAAAACTTAATCGTGGACTGATTCATGTTTTATGTAAGTGTTTCTAGTATCAAGCTGAGTCAATTCAGGTTAATTGTCCTTTTAAAAAGGCTGAGAGCTAAAATCTTAAAACTTACTTGGGAATCCTGAGGCAGAACATCTTCATTTCCACAAACTGGGGTTCCACTACGGGATGGGGAAGGGAGATTCCACAATTAACAGGCTCCCAGCTTGCAGCCAGGCTTTTCCCCTTCTGCGTCCCACTGCTGTCCCTGACCCTGCTCCTGGGCTGGGTTTCCTCTGCCCCATCCAGGCTGTCCCTGTGCCCAGCACTGCCCCCATCCAGGCTGTCCCTGTGCCCAGCACTGCCCTGGCAGCACACGGGAAAAGATGGATTTTCCTGTGAGGGCTGCATTGTCCTGCACTTGTGTGCATTTCAGTGCCTTTGTGAGCTCCCTCCCCACGTAAACACAGAGCTCCTCTATCCCGGAGCACAAAGCCCGAGCTGCTCTGGGGGGAGGAATATCCACAAACCCGTAAATCTTCCCCCTCCTCCTGTTTATTCTCCGGGCCATTCAAGCCCATTTAGCCAATGACCAATTAACTCCACATTCACTGCGCATCCTGATGGGCCCGATTTCTCCTGTCTAAGGTGACACAGCCAAATTTCTAAATACTTTCTGGTTGAATGCAGCATTTCGTTTTCCTTGCTCTTTAATTCATGCTTCCCAAACTGTTATTCCAGTTATTAAACAAATTGACAGCTTTTTTTTCCTTTTCTTCTCTCGATTTTCTCATCAGCAATATTGTAAAATATAGGGAAAATGTGTACCAAATTGAATTCCTTGTGCATCCAGTTTTTTTATTATTGTGAGTAAACTGTTTAAAGATATTTGTCCTTCAATAATTATTCTGCTAGCTGTACATGGCACGTCACTGCATATGGAAATTTACAGGAAGCAGGAGTTTTGCACATTACTTTTCTATGGTAAAAACATGCTGCAAAAGTAATAACTTGTAAAGCAACTCTCATTAGTGAGGAAAACACAATTTTAACTATGATATGGTATTCACTAAATCAAAGCCCACTACAAACTGGGGGGGAGATTCCAATATTAAATGTTAGATCTGAATTATTTTACCATAATACAGAGTTATAATGAACATCCCTATGGTATGTGGCTGCATTTTAAATCTAGTTGTGTGGAAGTGAGGAGGACTAAGAGCAGTAACTCAATGAAAATTGACAAGTCATAAGATTGAAAGCAAATTACATTAATAACTTTATTTTGATACCCCATTCTGGTGCCTGAATTGAATAAAAATTCTATTTTGTGTTAAGTGGCAGGTCTGCAAAGAAACTGTGCGTTAACCCCTGATATACATTGCTAGGATTAGGTACTGCATGGGCTTGTGTTCTTAAATATATATATACAAGGAGTGAGTTAAAACCCAAATCCTAACAGGTAGGTTGTCAAACTTTGCAGCTTCTTTTGTGATGCTTCTGTTTCTCTTCTCAGAAATTCTCTGTTCTCACAGTGTTGGGTGGGAGTTTTGCCTGAGAAGGACCAGTGCACACAGGACAGAGGTGTCTCACCTACCCCTGGTGGCACTTGCTGCTGTGCAGGGAGCCAGTGACACATTCCCATCACTGATGCCTCATTAACTGGGGAGATCCTGCAGTCTGGAAGGAGCAGAGAACCCGATCTGTCCCAGACAATGTGCAATGTCATCTGTAATGCTGGGCCACGTTTCATACCCAGTGAAAAACAACGTTAGAATTAGACATGAATTTTTATCAGCCACAAATGAGTTAAGCAGTAGGAACAGAACAATTCTAAATGCAGAGAAATATTTACTACTCCAATGTCTGAAGAAATCAGCAGTGATAAAAAGGAAATACCACAAAGGGAATGCAAAACAGCTTAGTTGGGCTCTGAAAAACAAGTGAGTAGTCTTTAAATTTGCCTCTTTAAACAGGTCCAAATGTTTTTCTGTATTTTTGGGCTTCGGCCTTTGGAGGGGGGGAAAGAATAATGTAAATGCCAAAAGGAGCTGGACAAAAAGTAAGCTTTGTATCCTATCTATGAGAATCAGACGATGTGTGTCATGCAAGTTATTACAGTCCCAGTCTACAGTCTTGCCCTGATGGGAATCAGCTTTGACAGCAGCACAAAGCAGAGGTTTAACTGACAGCACACACAGCACATTTGCGAGTCATAACGCCACAGTTTAATGACTGACGCATGTGGGAAGCTAATTCGGATTTTTTTTTCTTGAATGGGATAAATGAGCATCCAGTTAATACCAATCATGAATTCAAGCCATGTGACAAAATTGATGCTACATACCCTGTTCTTGTTTTGCATATTCTGCAAACTGAGCTGCAGGAAAAGAGCCAGGAGAGAAAGTTCATCCTGCTTTCTGACACATCCACCAACTGCAGCTGAATGCATCCAGCTTGCTGCTGTTGTGTTCACAAACTAATTACCCTTTCTCTGTTAAATAGCCTAAGAATTACAAATTGTATGCCTGTTTTGAGAAAAAGTACAGGTTGAACAAGCAGACGTAGTATAAATAAAATATTTATATAAAAATAGTCTCTTACAAAATATACTCTCTTATCCTATGGTTGATTTTTCCAAAAGATGGAATTTTGTCTGGATTTTCTTATTTTTAGACATATTCCAAACAGGATTTTATTAATGTTTCTTTCTTTAATTGAAGAAATAAAACCAAAAAACCCCCAAACTGGTAAAGATTTGTAACCCCTACCATTCCACTCTTGTTCCAGACAACTAGCAGCAAACAGGAGGAAACAAACAAACAAAAACCCCCAAATACAGTGTGTTTGTGTATGTACATATATATAAAGATGCCAGCTTTTGTCCTTAAACATCCAGTACTGTAGAACATATCCTGCAAGTCCAACTAATAGAAATATCCTAGTCAAGAATAATATGTACAGCTCCAGTGTTTCCTTGCTGATCCTACAAAATTATTCCACAAAGAAAGCCAGCTATCTACTTTAATTGCAGAATAGTTCCAGAAAGGTTGGTAAAGTTCTTCTTTTAATTAAATAAATTAATATTAGTTTTATCTGAATAAATTGTTAAATATTGTTATTATTATGCCCAAGTGTCCCAAATCCCTGTGCTAAAATCTGCAGCTCACACACACACAAGAAAGGCAGATAAAGCAGTGTCTACAGAACCCTTCCACAGTTCTTCTTGCTGCAGCAAGTGCTGTGACGTGGAAAGATGGGCAAGACCAGTAGAAGCTTTTCACGAGTGTGGAAGCCTAAATCTGTGTTATCCACACACTCCCACGGGCAATTCACGGGGAGGCTCTGTCCATCCCCTCCTGTGCAAAGCCCTTTTGTAGGGATTTCTCCCCTACCCCTCCCTGCTCCTCGTACACAGAGGTGTTTGAGCACCCCTTTCCCAAACCAAGAGTTGTTGCCACCCCCAGAGATGCCTCCCTGGCCGGTGTCTTTCCGCAAGGCAGCCAGCGCTCCTCCCTCCCGAGGGCCAGGCTCACTGAGGTGATCCTTTTCCCTCTCTTTCATGTCTCTGGTGGCCCGGGGAGGGGTTTGCTTGTTTTTGTTTCTAGGCTGACTTTATAAGAGTCTGAAATGTGTATCCACATAAGCAACGAAACATGAGGAGACAAGAGAGGGCTCCGTTGGTGAGCATCTCCTGGGGGAGAGCGGCTCCTCCCGCAGTTCCGCTCAGCTCCGTCAGTGCATGTGCAAATGTATCCAGGCCGGGAGCGGCCGGGCAGGCTCACTTACAGGTGTACACCTCTGTCCTCTCGCTGCACGTGTTGCATTTCACGTAGCAGCACCAGTGGAACTTGCAGTTGCACTGCCACACCCTGGAGTACTGGTGGGTGTTGTAGCCGCGGCCGCAGCACATGAGGTCGCAGCCGTTGGACTGCTGCGCCGTCTTGTTGCACATGCGGCCCTGCGTGCCCACGCTGCCCGTCACCGGGTCCTCCTCGCAGTAGTTGGGCGATTTCTCAATGTACACCAGGTCTGTGTCCATGGGCTTGCGGTACGAAAGGGGCTTCTTGATCTTGAGGAAGGTGGGGCGCTTGTTGCGGCTGGCCCTGACGGGCTCCACCTGCACGGCCTCGTTGTACTTGTCCTTGAGGATGTAGCCCAGCTCCCGGAACTTGGGCAGCGTTGTCCAGCAGGTTTTAGTGGTGCAGGACCCTGAGACCCCGTGGCACTTGCACTCTAACTTCATGTTTTCCTCCAGGATCTGTGGTTAGAAGAACAAAGAAGGATGCATTAATAGCAGGGCTGTCAGAGGGACACTGGCTGGGTGACACTCAGGGATGGGTTTGCTCTGCACTGGGAGCTGCCACCACACACAGGGCATGCCCCTGTCCCAGGCAGCAAACGCTCATCAGTATGAGCCAGTTCTGCCTGCAGAGCTGATTCCCCTTCTGCACTGTGAGTTCAGCAGGGAGGATGACTCTGCCTAACTCCGCAGCCAAGGGACCAAAGCTGGAATGGGACCCTCCT
Source organism: Calcarius lapponicus (assembly GCA_039654755.1). Taxonomy (NCBI): domain Eukaryota; kingdom Metazoa; phylum Chordata; class Aves; order Passeriformes; family Fringillidae; genus Calcarius; species Calcarius lapponicus. The sequence continues at coordinate 198,272 of CM077475.1, read as the reverse complement.
CAGGCACAGCTTTTCTTCAACAGGATTGCCCAGTGCCCAACACTTTCCTTTTGAAGTTAACAAGCCTCATCTTCCCTTTCGCCTTCACATCCCCTGAAACTCTGTCCCTGTATCTTTTCCTGCTGTTTACCAGCCCAGTCTTTGCCAAATAAGACTGGAGTCCAGCTTAGTCCCTGCTCTGAGTCCTGGGCCCTGCAGCTGACCCCAAGCAGCAGTGATGTTGGGATAACGCAAGCAAACACACCTAATTCCAGCAATTAATTTCCCACTGTCTTTTCCACTTGAAAGAGGCCACAATAATTTTGATGATGAAACTCTGCCTAACCTGGCAGAGCCCAGCACTGGAAAGCCCAGGCAGAGGGATTATCAGGGCTCAGGGAGTGGTCACATCATTCTTCCCCTGAGAAAACCCAGCTGATCCATGCAGCTCCAAACCCCCGGCAGCCGGTCAGTGATATGGAAATTGGAATTAACCCTTTGTTACAGCCTCTCCCTTCAGTTTGGGGTGTTTGGAAACAGCAGACACTGTCACTGGCCGTTTTCAGCAGAAAACAGCAGTCTGCACTGAAGGAATCAGGTCCAGCTCCTCGAGCCTAAAACCTCACTGTGAGCTGGGGGTGGCAAGGACAGAGCACTGACCCAGAGAAAGGTCCCTGCCCATGGAATGAGGGTCAGAATTAGATGAACTTTAAGATCCCTACCTATGCAAATCATTCTGTGGTTCTGTAATTTTTTGGTTCTATGAAATAGCTTTATTTTTTTTTAGTCTAGGAGCAGATTGTCAGCACATGTGGTCTGAAGACAGGATCACAACCCCCAAAAGCACAGGTCCAAGCCTTTGACACAAGTGAACTCAGCACATGCTAGGTCACATTTTGTGCTACTGATTTTAAATCAGCTTCTCATGCAAACGATCTAATGACTGCCCTAAAACTCAGATGTGAGAAAATTCCATATTCTGATCTACGCCTTAACTTCTGCTCAAGCTTTGCCTTTATCTTGTTATCTTGAGTTTCTCTCTCAGCCACTGCATACTTCTTTTATTGCTCACTCATTCATGAGGCAGGACACTTGGAAGATAGATGAGGAGATGGAAAAGGAGTTATAGCACAGAAACCGGAAAAATAACATAAATTCCTTTAGCCTCATTTGTACCTTTTTAAAAGCTCTCTTTTTTGAAATTGAAACTAGCCAGGGATACGTTTCTCAGCCCGAATTCAATCCCTGCTCTTGTAAAGGCCTTACATCCTGGTAAGATGTTCAAACTTGCAACAAAGTATTTCCAATCTGCCACGGGGATCCGCCAAATTGGCTTGGAACCTTCACACAAAACACATCAGGAGCCACCTACCCAGGCAGGGCTGTGCCCTGGAGTGGAGTTAAGCAGCCTAAAATTGCCTTTTGGTTTATTTCATTACCATCCCATTTAGAGCCAGCAGGGTCTGAAGGATGGGGGCTCCTTGGGAAGGGCTGGGGGTTTGGGAAGGGATGGGAGCTCCTTGGGAAGGGATGGGGGCTCCTTGGGAAGGGATGGGGGGCTCCTTGGGAAGGGATGGGGCTCCTTGGGAAGGGATGGGGGTTTGGGAAGGGATGGGGGTTTGGGAAGGGATGGGGGTTTGGGAAGGGATGGGGGTTTGGGAAGGGATGGGGGGTTTGGGAAGGGATGGGGGTTTGGGAAAAGATGGGGGGCTCCTTGGGAAGGGATGGGGGTTTGGGAAGGGATGGGGGTTTGGGAAGGGATGGGAGCTCCTTGGGAAGGGATGGGGGCTTGGGAAGGGATGGGGGCTCCTTGGGAAGGGATGGGGGTTTGGGAAGGGATGGGGGCTCAGGAAGGTTCCAAACTCTCTGCTGGAATCTCTCTGGCACATCTGCCTCATTTGTGTCCCCTGCCCTCTGCAGCTGAGCTGTCCCCTCCAGACCTGCCTCCTCTAACCCATCCTCTCCACCTGTGGCTCACAACCCCTTTTGTTGCCTCTGTCCTTGCACACAAGTCCATCCTTCTCTCTGGGCTTTCAGGGCCGTGTCCTGCAAATTCAGCAAGGCAGAATTGGCTCCACAGCCTGTACAAATGAGGCTACATGGGACTTGAACTGTCTGGCCTCAGCAAAAGCAAAGCCAGCTGTGGTGATTGATGGTTCTGTTGTACTCTGATAGAGGTGCTTGGACTATTTGTTTTACATTAAAATATGTGGATGGTGGTATTTTAATACTATTATATTATTCCAGTACCCTCTGATGAATCAGTGCCTGTAATATGGGATTCTTTGGGTAGGGACACAGACCACAGTTTTTTCCTTGGTTTCTGTGAGCCAAAAGCAGCGCCCTTCCCTTAAAAATTTTGTCTGTGGTAAAACCAGAAAGCATTCTTCACCTTTTATTTCAGGATTTGTTTCTTTGAAGGAATTGTCCAGCAGCTCATACTTTTTACATCAGATTTAAACTTTAGGTGTGTTACAGACTGACTTTTCCTAAAATGTAAGAGACTGGAGCTCACAAAATTTCAGATCCCATGTTTCTTACCAAATGACCATAATCAGCTCCACCAGCCATGGGAAGTAAATCTGCATGCACAGTGGGTGCTCTGAACTGGATCAAATGCAGACTAAGAGCTGGAGTTCTTTTAGCTTTGTCCACTTTTTCTTTGAGCTCCTACAGCAAACTGTCAGTACTTGTTTCTCCCTCTGTCTCCCTTTGCCATTTGCCTCTGGGAAATAGTTTGTGTGGGGAGAGCTGGGCTGGCTCTCCCTGCTGATGTTATCTGCAGATGCAGCACCTTTGGGCACTGCTACTGGGAGCACAACGTGTTTGCTCTCCCCCTTTCGCTTTGCAGGGAATGTGTGGGGTTGGCCATGGCAGGGCGGCAGCAGCCCAGGAGCTGCAGGGGCTGTTCCAGCTCCATGTGGCCCTGCAGCCTGGCTGGGACTGTTCCAGCTGTTCCAGCTGTTCCAGGCTCAGCCAGGGCTGTCCCACCCTGCAGGGGGCCCATGGAGAGCTGGTTCTGTGCCTGGCATGCTCAGACACAGCACTCACAGCCACACAGGGCTTCTCCCAGCCCAGAGTCTGTCCCCAGTCCCTCCGTGGTGTCAGTCTGTCCCCAGTCCCTCAGCAGTGTCAGTCTGTGCCCAGTCCTGGGCTCCCAGCACCTGAGCAGCTGAGCTCCCCAAGGACCCCACAGGTGGGGTCAGGGACTGCCCAGCCCCAGCTCAGCCAGAGCTCTGCAGCCCTTGATGCCAAAGCTGTGCTCAAGGACCTACATCTCAAATCTGGAGATCATCCCACCTCCAGCTCACCCCCCTCCAGCAGGATTCCCATGGGATCAGTGCAGGGCCAGGCACCCTGCAGTGCTGCAGCCAGAATAAGCCCAGCCCCAGGCCGCATCTGCAGCCCAGGTAATTAGCAAGTAGTGAGATACTGACTCCTGCCCACCAAGGCCACGGTCTTGCCTAATTTTGCCTGACATCAGACTGCCTGGGTCAGGCAATTACTGTCTCCTGCAAATGTCTGCACACACACCTTCACTAAAGGTCAAGGAAAGTGTAAGTATTGGAAAATTAGTGAGATTTTCACTCCAGAGAAGAACATGGCAGGGCTTGGAGAGAGGCCACAATATTTCTGTGGGCTGGGGAGGGCCGTGGGGAGATGCCCCTTTCAGCTGGTGGAAGGTGAGGATTGGTGATTGATATTATTACAGAGGCAATTGTAGCTCCTTAAATAAGACAAAGCTCCTCAAACTTTGGGAATAATGTTGAGATACATTTGTTTTGCCATTGGAAAGATTCATTGAATAAAAAGGATGTTTTAAGCTAATAAAATAAAGCCATGTCTTATTTAGTCTTCCACCAAAATAACGTGAGAACCAAATCATGTGTAGAGACCAGGAATTGGAAAGGGCACTGGGTGGATGTGTAGCACTGACTGGACAGACAGCAAAAGGACCACGCCTCATAAAGTTATTGGGAAATGTCTCTGCCACTTGTTTTATCCAAGTGTGAGATTAATCTCAAAAGGATGCTACTGTTTAAGTAACTTGCAGGACTGTTCTAGCACCAAAGCTCTGAAATCTGAGGGCAGTACAAGTTATACCAAGTGCTTTTTGATTGGGAAAAGGAAAGAAAAGAGAGACCACAAAAAAAGAAACCCTGCAGTCAGAGACAATCCTATGGAATCTTTAAGAAACTGAGAAACTGCATAAAAGCCACTCAAATGCAAGTTTAAAATTAGCAAAGGCATACTTAAACAGGAAAGATGGAAAATATTCCCATCAGTGGATGGCCACTAGTTATAAGCACTGAGCTGCTGTCAGACGTCTTCTGTAGGAGCACATTTTGCACTGACTCCTCTGGCAAACTGACTGGGATGAGCTTGGAAAGGATTGTGTCCCACAGAGTGACACATTCCAGACAGGCTTTGATACCTCACTTGAACATTTTATGAAGATCTTATTAAGCACAGCCAAAAGATGTTTTTTCTCATGTTTTTGATAAGCAAATCCATGCAAAAGAATATCTGAAGTCAGTATCAAACAACTTTGCTCCGGAACACCACGAGCTGTGACTATCCCAGAAATCCTGCCACCCCAGGCAGGCTGAACCCTTTTTCTCATGACAAGAATTTTTGTGTTTTAAATAAAAAATGAGCAGGGAATCACCACAGCACATGACCTACATCAATCAAACCGCCTTTGCACTTTCCTCGGAATTGGTGTCTCAGGAAAACTGGGCAACCTGCTGGTCTGAGGGCTGGTTATGCAAGGAGCCAGGAGCATTCTGATAAATGACACCCTGCTGCAAACACCACAACTGCCTGGGATTTCACCACCATCTACCTTCACTAAGGGATATCCTCTTTTAAAGAGCAGAAAAACTTTTTCCAGATTTGAAGTCATGACACCCTGAAAAATGAAGGCTTCAGAAATTTTATACTCTCATAAGTTCAATCTTTTTTTGTCCTGTTTCTGACCTTTCTCTATGCCACCCAAAGCAGGAGAGTCCTTTCATTTCTTGTGTGCCCTTTACAGGATTTCGTCTTTATTTTTGTACTTTCTGCCTGAAATATTAGTTGCCCTTTACTTCATCTTTATAAAAAATTGATCTTATGCCGGAATTATCTTTGAAATGCAGCTTCTGTTTCCCCAGTGTGTCAAAGAAGTAAAGAACAAGTATTAGTGAGACTTTCTGCATGGTCACAGTGCTCACACAATGCTGCCAGCACATGCAAACAGAATGAGATGTGATCCTCTCTCCCTGGGCAAGTTGTGTTGTTTAAATCACAGAGCTGGTGCCCTTCAGCCACTGCCTAACACTGAGCAGAATAGCAAATGAACAAGAGCAGGACCAGTAAAAGCTGACAGGAATGCAGCAAAAAATATTTTCTCCTGCATATTTTTCTTATACTTCTGATAACCTCCGTGACTTGCTGTAGACTAAATCAATTTATCACCACTTCTGGGTCCAGAAAGTAAATTTCACAGAATGCTTTTATAGTTGTTATTTTTGAAGAACAGCTGAACTTGGGACACAAAGGACAAAACTGGTTTCAAAAGGTGAGATTTAATGAGATGGATTCTCAAACCACTTAATTAATGCTCTTTTCAAACATAAGGCCTGGCCCTTGCCTTTTCTCAAGCTGTAGGAGCTGCTCTGTGCAATAAAACAAGGTGTCACAATACCTCAGGGCCACAGAAACATTTAGGGGGGAAAGCCCTCCCACACCATCCAGTCCAAGCTGTGTCTGATCCTCATCTTGTCCCCAGCCCAGAGCCCTGAGTGCCACATCCAGAGTGTCCCTGGACACTTCCAGGGATGGGGACTCCACCCCTCCCTGGGCAGCCCCTGCTGGTGTTCAACAACGCCTTCCATGAAGAAATTCCTCCTGAGAATTCAATCCTTCCCCAGCTTTCTAGCACTGAGGGGTCCTTCTAGGAGAGCACCTTATCTGCTCTTGGGATACACTTCTACCCAAGCCCTCTTGGTTTCACAAAAGTACCTGTGCAGAGGGATCCCGCACATGTGGCTCGGGCTCTGAGCCTGCCCAGCCCTCAGGAGTTTGCTCTGCAAACCTGATCACACTTTATGGAAGTCAGATGAGGCTCTGGCGTTTGAGTTTGCCTCCATCAGGGTCCTGCCTGCTGAGGTAGAGGCCATGATGTGGCTGCCCCCAATGCTGACAGCTCAGCATCTGTAGGGCTTTGAGGGGAGCGACACCCCCAAAATCCCCTGTGCCCCTGGGGTCAGGCCCTCCTGCCTCAGGTGTCCCCAGGTGTCTCCTCTCCTCTCCTCTCCTCTCCTCTCCTCTCCTCTCCTCTCCTCTCCTCTCCTCTCCTCTCCTCTCCTCTCCTCTCCTCTCCTCTCCTCTCCTCTCCTCTCCTCTCCTCTCCTCTCCTCTCCTCTCCTCTCCTCTCCTCTCCTCTCCTCTCCTCTCCTCTCCTCTCCTCTCCTCTCCTCTCCTCTCCTCTCCTCTCCTCTCCTCTCCTCTCCTCTCCTCTCCTCTCCTCTCCTCTCCCAGCTCTCATCTCTCTTTGGCCATCCAAATGCAAATCAAAGCCATTACTGCCCGAGCTGGAGCCTCAGGTTGGGTTTCCCGTGCTTTACAAAGTTCCTGTTTTCTGTGTTTTCAGTGGTGCATTCAGTGCAAAACCTCCTCACCCACCCTTTCACACGAAATGCTGTTAGAAAACTACAAATTTCAGCTGCAAATTCCCAAAATAATGCTTAGGTAGGTTTTACATCAGGACAGAGTCTGAGAGCAGCATTTTCCCAGTATCTGTTGGATGGAGCTGGGAAATGGGGGGGATCCTGGTGTGGCACTTTGTGCTTTCTCAGCTGCTGATGACAAAGGCTCACTATCTGAAAGGTGGCCTGGCAGTTTTTTGAGGGGTCACTGCTGTTCTGGATCCTGGGTACAGCTGCCTGAAGCACCATTTGCCTTTTGTTTCTGAGGGGTTTTCTATTTAAAAGAAAGGCAAATATTTTAATAGAAAAAAATGGAAATCATTCGAAAACATAACTCTCAATGGGTTTGATAAACTACTTGTTTTTGAAAAGTAACTCTTGTGAGACACATTATCACCTAGATTAGACTGGATCAATGCAGTGCCAAGTAAGTGTCATCATGTAGGAAGTTTGAAGATCTGTCATAAAAAAAAACTTGGAAAAAATAGTTCCGAAAAAAAATCTGATTTCTTTTAATGTGCTTTCACTTGTTATTATTAGAATATAGCTGAATTGTCTTAAAGACATTCAACATGTGATTTTATATTCCATAATTAAATGAAAATGGGATTTCCTAGCCCCTTACTGAAGTGGGATTGTGAGATTAAGGGAAAATTTATTTAGGATCATTACTTGCTGCTGTCCAAGCAAAAAACTGACACAGTGGACATGATGGATTTTAGCTTGTGAAATACTGAACAGTCTTGTTGTCTGGCCCACCTGAGCACTTTGTAGGATGAAGCTGAAATAGGCTGGGAATGGGGGTGGTGGCACAGAATTACAGATAGAGTTGTTGGTTATGTTATCTAGCTTTCCTTCCTATCACTACATAAGTTTTCCACAGTACATATCTTCCTTTCCAAAAAGATACTGGATAGAAGGTTCATGCCAGAAGTGAATAAAAGATGATGATTGAGGAGTTTTGGAAATGAAGAAACAGCATGGTGCTCACTGACACTAAGACACTAAGTTTAGAAAGAAAATGAGGCAGCAATTTTTCTGCCTTTTGACATGCTACCCACATAACATTTCTTCTTAGGTCATATCTTCCTCCCTTACATTCTGGTCACCAATTAAAAATCACCCTAAAATATTGATACTTCCAGTCAGGATTCTCTAAAATAGGTATTTTGCTACGTATTTAAAATGTCATGGATGTTCATTGTTAAAAACATAATTTTCCTTAATCCCTGCTTCACCCTACAAGCTCATCCCTGCAGTCAATGGATGGATCAGAGCAGTGAAGTCAGTGAAACCCAAGCTGAGCCATGTCTGCTGACCCTGACCCCTTCAAAGCCAATGCAATCCTTCCAGCATCCTACATCCAGAGTGTCTGCTCTTAAGTTTTGATCTTGGGACAGTGATCTTCACCCATTCTCTGGGCTTCTCAACTAAGATGGCATCAAGAAGGTAATTGTGCTTGTAGTTTGTGTTTTAGCATGATATTTCTGAAGAAATGGGAAACACTTCCAGGTAAGAGGAACTGAATTTAATTATGTTCCTCAGTTTGGGTACACAATGAGTTAAACTCTTGGGGTTATTCAGACAAGGACGTCACTGCTGCCCCTTGCTTTGAGTTTTGTCATGGAGCCTGAGTCATCCTGCACATAAAAACCAAGCAGGGAAAACAAGAAATGACACAACTGGAATTTGTCTTCATCACAGCAGATTCACAGGGAGAGGAATGACCCAGGCCTGACTCATCCCCTGAAATTCACCTTCTGTGGGACTCTCCCCAGTGGAGGGGAAGCTCTCCAGGGAAGTGGTGCTGGCAGTAAAGGATTGTGTATAAAGAGCTGGGAGCCACCAGGTAGAGCATTTTGACAAATGCTGAAGTTGTCAAGAGGAAAGTTTCCAAAGAGGGATGGAAACCAAGAGAGCAGCCTGGCTGGTTCCAGACAAGGAATCAGGAAACACCTCTTGTGCTAAACTAACAAAGCCAGGTACTGGCAAGAGCATGAGCTGCAGAATATTATCACTTCATATTGCTTCCAAACATTTCCAACCAATAGCCACACACAGTTAACTAGAGGTTCATTTGGTTGCATACCAAACTGTGAGAGTTAACCCTAGGGTACCCAGCAGATGATACTACAGAGGACATTACTCATCATGCTGAAAAATGTCTATAAATTTTAGTTCTCCAAGACAGTAGTTTTAGTTGAAAGGGATGTTTTTTCCTTTCTATTGGCCTTTTTAGGTAATGTCAAAGTAATTCTCCATCAATTTTGCAGTACTGCCTTCATAAAAACACAAAGTTTCTTACCTCAACTTCTCCATTAACTCCTTTGGCCTAGAACAAAACATGAGCTATGCTTGTATTTGATACAGAGAGACATATTTAAACTTCAGTCCTAACACTGTTCACAGCTCAGTAAATGGCACTGGAGAGGCACCCATGGCCTGCTTTGCCTACCTGCCATTTGTTGATCTGGGAAGAGCACCTGAGCTACCTCACCCCCACTCCCATTCCCTTCCTTCTCCCAGCCCCACTGTTCTCCAGGGATAACACCTGGAGATAACAGGGATAACCTGGGCTGTGGCAGAGGCTCCACGGGTGGTTGTACCTTGGGTGGGATCTCACCAGATTGGCACATCAAGCCACAGCTGCTCAGGGAAGTGAGAGCCATTCCTGTTAGTTTAAAAAAAATGTCTCATTATTCCTCCAAATAATCTCCATGCAATTATGTTAGTTATTGGAAAGCAGAAGCTGGATCACAATGACAGAATGTATATTGTGCGCAGACTTCCACACATTTTGTGTTTACAATTCAAAATACTCATGTTATCATAAAGTCGCATGATTTTGGTGTTAATTGTAGTATTACGAAGATGACTTTCTAATTAAGTTTAATCCATAAGTGCTTTGCCCCTCCTGCTGCAGTTGGGGCACTAGGTCCACACTTCCACGTTTTCAGATAGCTCCCACCTCCCAGAGATAAGATCCAAATGGCAGAGCCTCTCTCTGCAGCCCCACAGCTGCCAAGAGCAGCACTCCCAGACCCAGGCCAAGAATTTTAACAGGGATCTTCTGGCCTGTTCTCAATGAAAATTTGCTCCTATGCAGAAGAAAGTGGAATTTCCTAAATTTCTGTGTAATGCTGGGTGCAGCCTAAGCACAGGGTGCCCAGGGGAGCTGTGGCTGCCCCTGCAGCCCTGGAAGTGTCCAGGGCCAGGCTGGGACTGGGTGGGTTTAAGGTCCTTTCCAACCCAAACCATCCTGAGATTCTGTGATTGCAGCATTTTGAGCAATAGTTGAAGCTTTTGTCTTACAAAGGAATCACGTGCTAACAGAATTCACTTGTGGTGTGCTGTGTGGTTGGACGGGGTTCCCTGAGCCAGCTCACCCTCACACCGCCCAGTGCTGCTGCTTTTCCTGAACTGATCTACCTGCTCACCACCCATACACGAGTTGAGCAGCAGCAGCCACCTACAATGACATTGATGGCTCTTCTTTATAAGCCATGCACAAGTGAGCCTTCACCTTGAGATGGATGTTTTTAACAAAGGGTTAACCAGTTGCTCCAGGTCCCCAGTTCAGAAGGCCACAAGATGCCTGTAACAGAGCTAGACACCAGTTCCACCAGTACATGAAGCATCAGCTGAAGAAGCCATGCATGTCCACAGTGCACCTTTAGTGTATTAATGTGATCTCAATTTTATAAATCTCTCATTAAGATACCTTAATATAAAGCAAAAGTCGGTTAGATCAAATTAAACAAATATCTTAATGCTAAGGTATTCCTTAGCATAGTTATTCAAATCTACAGTTTTCTAGAAAACATTTTAGGCTTTGACTCCATCTTTCAGTCTAAATTTGCACTAAGTATAGCAAGGCAGACTTCTCAGGCTGATTCCCTGGGAAAGCAAAGCCTAAGCACTCACTTGGTGTCTGGCTTCCTTCTGCCTTCTCATTTCCCACTGGAAATTTCAAAGTAAATTCAGCTAAATATGACAAAGTGTAGATATATTGAAAGAAACTTCTGAGAAGTCTTAATCCATGTTTTTTGGACACATTCTCTTGACTCCTTGTTGCACTTCTTTGTTTACAGGCAATTGTGCCCTCTCGATGGTTAATTGTTCTATGCCTGCAGGGTTTATCCACCCAAACATAACACTGTGTTCTGGGGCTCAGCAACATCTCCTGGGGGAGCAGCTCTGTCACAGGCTGTGTGGCTGTCTCCTAACTGTGGGTGGGCTCATTTTTGGTACAGGATCTGGAATGCTGTAGGCAAGGCTGGTTCCCTCAGGGCAGGCCACCAGCCTGCTCCCAGGAGAGCCTGGCTGGAGCTCCAGGATGGAGCTGCCTCAGATCTGGGTTCCAGATCTGCTGCTTGGCCCAGGGACACCCTTTAGGTGCAGCTCCCTTTCAGGTACCAGAAGGCTTGGGCTGGTTTCAATAACCAGCACTAATTCAAATTAATCCTGGTGCCTTCTGGCACTAACTGGCCATGAGAGCCAAGCATCCTCCCTGCAGTTCCTTGAAACCTGTCTCTCCTTCCATAGCTGAGTTCTGCATCCTGCCAGTACCAACAGGCCTTGTCTGTGTCCTTGGACTAAAAGGTTGTTCTTCATTCATTGATTTTTTTAATTGTTTACTTCAAAATACCTGGAAACTCTTTCCATTAAAGCAAAAGTCTGTTCCATTTGTACAGCACATGCTGGCAATTATTCCTCTTGGTGAGCATTCAGGGCTTCATGAGCTCAGAGTTTTCTGCCATCACGTGTTAATGACAAGGTTTGAACCAAACCTTGGTTTAACTTTCATTTTTACCAAAACCTCTGTTGAGTTACAGGCTTAGCTCAGGTAATTGAGTTCATGTTCCTGACTCATCACTGAGGCTCTTGGAAATGTTCCTGGAGATACTTTCAGCTCAGGCTCAGGAGGTCTGGGCTGTAACTGCAGAGGATTCCAGTTTCACACAGCATGGAGCAGGGATCCTGCCCCACATCCCAGTCTTGGGTTGGATTTGCCAGAGATTTAGTGAATGAGGCTGCACACTGGGAGATCTCCACCAGTATTTGGTGAACACAGCCTGATTCTGCATTAAAAGTGGTCTCAGTGAACTGGCCTAACCATTGGTTTCCTGCTGACTTGGCCAATACCAATCTTCTTTGAGTTTTGCTAAAGTGTGGATATGGAAGATCCCAGTATCAGGCAAGGAAATCAGTCTTGGGTTTGGAAACCTGAATTTCCAGTGTGACAAATGCCAACTGGAAGAAACAGAACAGTTCTCATCTGCTGTTTCTGAAATATTTTCAAAAACTTGGGCCAAAATTCAGGTATGAAGCTCAAAAATCTTGGATTCTGATCTCAACAAAACATCAAGGAGCACAGGTTAATAAAAACATTACAAGACAGGACAGCCAAGCTCATAGGTCACAGTTAAGGTTAACAGGTGCTGGTTTTTTTCTTGCAACTTTTCATAGAGTTACAGAATGGCTGTATGAAGAGACCTTGAAGCCCATCCTGTTCCAGCCTCTCAGTTTTTTTTTTTTTCATGACCAAGGTAAGTTTTACAACCCCCAAACACAGCAGGAATCTGCTGTGGGAAGATTGTGCTGTGTGAAAGCTGCATATGCTTCAAATCATTAATGTTTTGTTCTGCAACAGGAGAGACACCAAAGACTCTATCAAGGCTCCAAAGGTGCTGAAAACCCTGGGAGAGGTGAATAATCCACACAGCACCTATCTTTGTCTAGCTGATATTCCCCTCTGAGCAGTGAATGACAAGCGTGGTCCTATGGGAAGTGTTGCTAACTGTCCAAAGAGAAAGGCCAGATTAAATCAGAAATTGTCCAGAAACCTGTGACCCAGCCAGTGGCTTTGCTGAGCAAATTAATCACCAAAGCAAGCATCTGATTATTGCCATTATAAAAAGGTGCCCCCTATTAAATTTGGAATTTGAGATCTCTGTTATTTATGAAGAGAGGCTGGCCCTCAGTCCCAGCTCTCTGTCAGCAGCATGACAGACTGTCAGCTCCAGGAATCACACACATGAAATGCATGTTTTGCTCATAATGCCAGAATCCTCTAAAACTGCAACTCCAGGCGAGTGATAGCATTTATCATTCCCTAATCTCCGGCGTAAATCAGGAATTCAGTTTTCAACCACATGAGATATAGGAGGGAGCTGAAAGCCAAAATACAAGTAGGACCATGTATCACCATTTCTGATTAGCTGAAAGTGGAGGACAAGTGGAATGAAAATTCATTTTTGTGGATTACAGTTCTTGTGCAGTCCAATTCCTTCCCATAATTTAGACCAACATTAATGCTTCCTTTATCTTACTCTGGGCTGTTGAGAAGATGCAGAGCTTGTCTGTCAAGCTCAGACTTGCTTTAAGACTATTATCTAAAAAGTAGGAAAGCCATAAATAGTGCTTTGATCATTTCAAACACAAACAAAATGCTCTAAGGCTGCAAGGGATGTGTACTTCTTTTCACACCTAGGAGGCTGCCCAGCAGAGCCTTGGGATGGAGTTGGATGGGATTTTGGAAGCACTCAGCTGTACCCTGGGCTCCCACCAGCCTCAATGGGAGCTTTCCCATTCAGATAACTGGATTTACTCCAAACTCAGAGCTTGGCCTTTCTGGGAATCCTGCTGCCCCAGCCAACGAAGCTGCCAGGGCAGACTTTGTGGCATTTAAGGCTCCTTTTCTAATTGCACTGAAGTACAGCTGGGGTGCCAGGCCCTGGGGCAGGGGGCTTGGGGGGAAGGCAGGGACTGAGCACTGGGTGTACCCTGGATGGATGGGACTGGCTCTGGGACGTTGGGTGCACGCTCCTCTTTGCCTCCACAGCCACAGCAGAGGTTTGCCAGAAGATACTTTTACACATTCTGTCTGGTCACAGTGGGGCACAAGCCCTGTGTGTAAACCTTCTTCTCAACATTCTCTGTCTGCCTGGTTTTAATCTAGGCCAAATATTGCACCAGGAGAGCTCCTAGGACACCCTCCATAGGCACATCTGCTGCACCCAGCACCAGGTTTCCTGGGCTCGTGGAGCCAATATTTCTCTGTTAATTCTCCTGCTCTGTGAGTGGGAGTGCTGTGTGCTGTCCTGGCTGAGCAGGGCTTGCAGGATGTTTTGGGCATGGCTGTCTCCAGCACAGTGGTGCCACGGCCAGGCAGCATGTCAAGGTCTGCCAACCTCCCCTGTCACAGCCCTGACAGTGACAGTGGGATCTGGCAAATTGTCACTGCCACTATCAACAAGGGGCACCATTCAGCTGAGTGCCTGAGGAGCATCCCCAACATCAAGAATATGAGTGTCTGAAAAGGAAAATGAGGAACATTTCTGTGCCCATGCCAGAAAAACCAAACCAAACCAAACCAAACCAAAAAATCCCACCACAAACAAAAACACATTGGAAAATGTGAAGTGCCATTGCAAAGGCACTGCTAAATCCAGAACTCCAGGGAATGTGGCTGTGCTGCTGGTACTCCAATATCCTTTGATTGCTGGTGCCAGGAGTGTCAGGGCAGCCTCTCCCAGTCCTGCTTGGCTCAAAGCTGCTCTCTGACACTCTCTGGAGTCTTCAGCAACTGCGAGCAGCTCCAGACACTGGAGCTTTATTCTGGTGGGTGCCATGAGAGCAGTTCTTGCTGATGGAGGGGCAGCAGGGCAGGTGTGGCTCTCTCAGCCAGCTGGGCTGTGTGCAGGCACTGCAGGGGCTGGCTCACAGCAGCCACATCCCTGTGGAAGGAATCTCCTGCCTCCTCTGTGCCTCTGTGTCCCCCTGGCACCCAGCTGTGCCTGCCAAGCAGACCAGCATCCCTGGTCATCTTCTGGGAGCAGAGCTCCTGCCAGGAGCTGCTGGAATGCTGGGGTCCCTCTGCAAGACTGCCCTTCCCCAGGCAGGGCCACTCCAGTGGGGCTGCAAGCCCACAAGCTGCACTCCCCTTGCACTGCATCTTTTCATGTGCTTTAAGATTTAGCTCAGGCAGAACTATTAAATCTCCAGAATTTTAGGCCTATATTCAGAAAAATATAAAGATTATGTTGTTTGGCAGCCTCTTTTATCAGCCCTCTTTTCTAACATGATGCTCACAGCTTTTTAAGTCGTTCATCTGCAAGAGGTTGTGTTCTGTGCTGCTGCTGGTAGTCAGGTGAAAGGGTAGTTAAAGAAAAAGGTATTTTGAGAGAGGTAGAAATAGCTGTCCCCTCCAGAGAGAGTTAATGGCAGTGGTGATTGCACACCCCACAAGAAGAGGAACATGTTCAGGAAGTCTCACAGCAGCAATGTCCTCCTGAGGTCAGAGAAGCAGCAAGTAAAGAGTCCCATACGTGTGGCTTCCCAGGACAGCACTGGAGAAGCCCTGAGCTCCCTGCTTTCCTAATGCCACTGTGTCACTTCAGCCCTGCTGCAGTTTTTTACAGGATAAAACGTTAAACACGCCAGTCTGTTGTGATCCCTGCATGATCCATGTCAGGAACACCTCCTGGGTGCTCCCAGCTTTGCCTGCTGTTTGCAGCAGCTCTGTCAGGCACGTCCTCCACATCCCCCAGGAGCCTCAGAGCTGAAGGGGAAATCTGAAATACTCCTGATGCAGAGCATGGAGAGACATTGCAAAGTTAGTGCACCTACACATGTCTCCAAAGAGAAATGCTGAATAAAAATCCACCTTGATGTGCTCTTGAAGGCAAAAGCCTTCTAAATGCAGCCTGTGCCCATGATTTATAACAATGACTCATAATATTGCATTATACTTAATATGATGTAACGCTGATGCAAGATGCCATTTGTGGAATTTCAATGTCACAGGGAAAAAGAGAGGAGAGAGCAGTCTGGTCATGTACCTTGCCATGCTGTCAGAATGAAATGCTTACAGCCAGCATGTGTAGAGCCTTTCAGTATCTACTTCGTTATTTTTTAGCAGGATAACCTGGAGAATAACATTTCTGTTTCCTGGAGTATAAATATCTCTCAGACATATATTATTGTGTTACTTACAGTAATTTAATCAACTTCATATTTGAGAAGACAAATTTGCTAACAGACAATTCAGTCTTGCAATTATACCCCCTCACATGGAAGTTTGCAGGGCAAATAAGGATTATGCCTTTAAATTAATTGAAGCTTTATCTCCCTTTTCTGACCCAGCTGTTATGAATTCTCCTCCTGTTCTCACTGTACTGCTTGCTCCTTCCTGCAGTGAATCAGCACTTCAGGAAACACTAATTCAAAGAGGAAAGACACCCTAAACTCTGCTTCTGAAGGTCAGGAATCGCTGCTCTCCAGCAGGTTTGACAAATGAGGTGAGGCTCTGGGGCTGCTCAGGGCCACTTTGGGGGGGTGTTGGTGACCCCTGCTCAGAACTCTGCCCCTGCCCTTCCAGCAGCCCGAGGAACTTGTGCTGCACAAGTGAGTCCTGCTGGATTGTCCCCAGACAGACAAACAGAGCCAGAGCCTGTCCCTCAGCGTGGGGAAAGCTGGCCCTGGCTGCAGGAGCCACGGGCAGCCCTGGCTGCATTTGTGTGGGGAGCAGCTGGGAATGGGCCCTGTCCCCCCTCTGCTCCCAGGGCTGCTCCCGGCTGCATCCTGGGCGTGCCCCGGGGGCTGCCAGCACTGCACCACCCGAGCTGGTCAGCAAAGGAACAGGGATGGTCTCCACCTCTGACCTCTGAAATCCTCCACATCTGACACCCTCGGTTGTCTCATTTCCAGCAAGAGCTGACAGATTGAGGAATTACAGAGTATCCTGAGCTGGAAGGGACCCTCAGGGATCACCCAGTCAACCCCTGGCCCTGCAACAATGACGCCCAGCAATCCCACCCTGGGCATCCCTGAGAGCATTGTCCCAAGGCTCCTGGAGCTCTGGCAGCCCTGGGGCTGTGCCCATTCTCTGGATAATTGTACCCCTGCTCTGAGAGAGCTGTGTGTTCAGGATGTTCAGAGGCTGCTGCTGGCACCCCAGGGAGCACTGAGACCTTGCCTGGGTAAAACAGGACTGTGAGAGGCTGGAAAGCCTTGACTTGAGGTCTCCACAAATCCTGGATCAGGCTTTTCGTGGTGGTTCTCTGTGGGTTCATACCCTGCAGTCCCTTCTGTGCCCAGTGCTCCCAGTAAGCCCAGCAGAACATTCTCACCCACCAAGATGGAATGGATGATTTTATCAGTGGTTCTCAAGAAGACAAGTCGATAATGATGGCTCTGTGCTTTTCTGGAGTGCATCCTGAACCACCTGCAGCAGGTGTCACCTTGAAGAAGGACCCTGTCACAGGTGAGCACCAGGTGAGTGGGCATAGCACAGTTTCACATTGCAAGCCAAAGAAGTAGAGAGGACTGACTTTTGAACAGCATAGCAATGCCTACAGGTGCTGGTAAGAAATCAATAAGAATTGATTTATTTTTGGAAGCCTGGTAGGTGCCAGTCTGTCTCCCAAGTGCATAAATATCATCAAAACCTAGCCATGGGCAAGTGAAACAAGACAAGAATTTGTAGCCCAGAGGAAAGCCACCATGAATAGATTGTTTGGAGGCTGATAAGATCCATACTGCTCCAAAATGGAGTTCCACCTCACAACAAGGCTGTCTTTGTTGTGGAAGAGTCAGGTTGTGAGAGTCCTGGCATGCCAAATACTTGTAATGGCCTCCCCTGCCAATTGTCTTTAAATACTGTGATCTTTTATACAGGAGCAAAGCCTGAAATAAATCTCTCTAGCAAAAACATCATTTATTCATTCTCTATGGGACAGTGGAGCAACAAGCCTCTCCTCAGTCCTGTTACTCTTTCTCTACCCTGCAGATTTCAAGCAGAGATGTGTTCAAACAAAGATGGGTAATTTTGCTCTGTAAGGATGCAGGAAGAAGTGCAGAGCTATCTCTAGATCAGAGCAGTTCCTGAGCCTGCTGGAGAAATGGCAGATGGCCAGAGATAGCACAAACCACTGCTCTCCCAGATTACAATGTGGAGAGCTGAACCTTCCAGGCACAAGCTTCCAGGACAGCAAATTGTGCACAGAAAGGTGAGACACACGAGGAGCCTGGCAGGGAGGCTGGGGAGGCTCCTGGAGCCGGCCTTCCCACAGCCACCTCCAGCACCAATGGCCCTGCTCTGCCCACGGTCCATCCCTGGGGGATAACCGAGGTAAAAAATGCATCTTTTCTATTTCTCTGCATTTTTAAGCTTTGCTTTGGGGAAAAATTTCTGGCCAGCAGGCAGTTCCAGCCATGTTTGCAGTCTGGTGTAGGCTGCTGTGTCATTTCCTGGGAATCTTTTACTGCCAGCACCCATCAAATACAAGCAAACCTTTCAAGGAAGTAGCTGTGCCACAAAGGTGAAACTCCTCTGCTATTTTTTGTTTCACTGGGTCTGTGCTTGTACAGCAGAGCAGACTGTGGGTGTTGGTGCTTCACCAAGCTTTTCAGGATGTGCCTTCATGCTACCAGAAGCTAAGTAATAAAGATCTCAGAACCATTCATTTTGCAAATATTAATGCTCAATTCTTGAATTATTCTCAGAATTCAGGGTTCATTTTGCCAGAGTTGAAGCACAAGTTTTGGCACCACAGAGCCATTTGGGATACTACACAGAGTAAAACACAGAATCTCACCTATAAAACTCCTAGAGTAGCATTAAATTAAAGAAGGGTTAGGCTTTTGTTTGGGGTGGAAATGACTTTCTTCAATACAATCTGCCTGGCTCCAGCATATCTGGAGATGTCTCAGAGCCTACAGGTAATTACCACAACAAAAATAGCATCCACAAATTAACTGCTGCTCCCAACTTCCTTCTCCTGTTTGCCTCTAAGTCACACTCACATGATGCTGGAATCAGGACTATTGCATAGGAGGAGGTAAAAGGAGAGCTGAGGAAGCAAGGATTGACATCCCTGAGAGATGGGATCAGCAGAGCTCCTGCAGGGAGAGCCCTGCTGGGCTGTGCCAGGGCTGTGGGGAGCACACAGAGAGCCCGGGCTATTCCAGCTGCTGCAGCTGGAGCCACAGCCCCACTGGGACTGCCTGGGAATGCCTGGCCCACAGGGACCGGGAGCAGGGCTCAGAGCAGGGCCCTGCGCCTGGCGCAGCTGCCACTGGAGATCGGACACGTGGCCGAGGCAGCAAATCCCGGTGTTCAGTGCCTGGGACCCCCAGCAATCCTGGCTGTGGGAGCTGCTGGAGTCCGGCCTTCCCCAGCGCTGCTCTCCGTCCCAAAGGATGGGCGGGTGGCAGCACTGCTGTGCTCAACCCAATCCGAGTCACAGTGGGACACCGAGTGACAAGGGCTCAGCCTTCCCCTCCTTGCAGGGGCGGCTCTCACACAAAGAGCAACGTTTGAACAGCAGGGTTGAAAATGATCCCTTTTCAGCTGAGTGAGACATTCATGTCTGAACCTGACAAGACTCCTGCTCACCCACACAGCAGCAGGCAGCTTGTTACCAGAAGTACCGTTTGACTTCCCAGATAAAACACTTGTTTGATTTTTTTTTCCTTTCTTAGCTGCAAAGAGTAACATTTAGACAAATGCTTGACGAGCAGACGGTCCAACAACCTGCCGAGGTGCCTGCTTGCGTGCTGTGAACGGTGGCAGCACGGCAGCGCCGCGCAGGGCACCAAACACCAGCCCAGCCACGGGGCGGACAGGGGCCACTCACCTTGCGCCCGGCCTCGTTGTTGTGCAGGTTCATGAGCGTCCTGGCGTTCTGCTTGATCTCCCGGGCGTCCACGAAGACCTTGGCGAAGCCGATGCCGTAGCGGATGTCGGCGGAGCAGCCGCCCCATTTCCAGCCCTCCTCCTTGTGGTACTGGCCCTGCTTCTCCTTGTCGCAGCCGCAGTCGCTGAGGTTGCCCTGCGTGCAGGCCGCCGTGATGGCGTGCGCCACGCCGGCCGCGATGATGGCGTAGGTGAAGGCGGCCTCCCTGCTCCCTGCAAGGCAGAACGGCCGTGAGCGGCGGGCAGGGGCACGGCGGGGGAACAGCGGGGGAACGGCAGGGGAACGGCAGGGCCTGCGGGCACACAGCACCCTGGACATGGTGGAAGCTGCTCCATGAACAGCAGAGCTGTGGGCACACAGCACCCTGGACATGGTGGAAACTGCTCCATGAACGGCAGAGCTGTGGGCATACAGCACCGCCTGCTCCATGAACAGGGCTCTGCTCCATGGGACTGACCTGCTGCGTGCTCATCCCTAAAGCCATGGCTCTCCACGAGGCACGGGAAGATCAAGTGTTGTTCAGGCTGATGCCTTTGGAGTTTAGCTTTTCTATGTTTCAAATCCTGTACTGATCAATGTATAACTCTAAATGCCATACAGAGTGCTAGCTACTGTCTCCATGTTTTGGTCAGACAAAAATCCCTCTAGGTCTGAAACTCAAAGACGTGCTACGGCCTCAGGCCCCGAGAAGTATAAACAAAAGTGAATGGGGAGGAGGAAACTGGGGGTAAATTACTTCAATATCTGCAGCTGTAATTGAAGAATTAACCCCTGATACATAAATGGGCCAAACTCTTAATTGTCTGAAAAACTCCTGACCACCGTCCATTCTGGGTGCAGCCTCTGGGGGGCCTCTGGCTGCCCAAGGTGTCCCTGTTAAAGGACACCTTCAATAAATACCCACTTCATTCTCTTTACCTTGCCTAGCCTCTGTTCTAGGGGGCACCTCCAAGGCATTAAGCCAGCTTCATCTCTGTATTTCCAGATGCTATTAGAAGTAGGCAAACTAAACTTAAACCAAAAGGATGGGGTTGAAAATGTTGGAGCTCAAAAATAAATAAAGAAAGGAAAACAAAATAGGTGGGCTTGGGGGTTAAATTTTGAAAGCACCCATATTCAACCTTTTAAAAATTCAGGTCAGAAATAGGATTTTATTTAAAAATTTAATTCTACACTAAATTGTATTTTTACAGGATGACCACTTCTGTTTGACTTGTGTTCTGAAAACATTTTAACTCAACTGGGATGATTTTTTCACATGGTAGGTGTCAAACGTTTTCAACACTGACATCTAAATGAAATAAGTCTTGGTTTAATTTCAAAATTTTTCATAAAACAAAGAAAAAATCCTGACCTGTTGTAGGCACCGTGACCAGAGCAAGGTGAAGTAACAGCCTCACCAGAGGGCTGTGAGACAGAGGTTGGGCCAATATTACTTTGTGCAACAAGGCCATAATGACAGGCTTCTGTTTCCTGAGGGGGGTTCTCACTTTAAATCTAAGATTTCATTTCTCTTTTTGAAGTTTTGTTGCATGCTGGTGTGTGTATTTCCCACACACGGACCCTACGGGATCTGTGAGGCTTTGGGGGCCAGTTCAGTTGAGAGAGGGCCCTTCCCAGCCTGAAGAGGTTTGCAGAGGTTGCCCATGTATGTCAAACAGCCTTTAACATTTTTTGGATCTCCCAAACCAAGAACTTGTCCTACTCTTATATCTCCAATGACAAAATGCACCCTTGTTCAATGGGATCAGAATCAGGCTCTTAATTAGGGGAGTGCAGATGGGAAGATCTGCTTCCCTTCTCCAAGTGCTCCTCAGCTGAGTCCTGGCAGACCTCAGCTGCTGGCAAGAGTCTGTTACCCATGAAACAAGCTCATATCTGCTGCTCATTGCATTTCCCAAAAAAAAAACAAAACATCATTTGGGAAAGAAACGTTACAATACTTCAGCCTTGGCTGCATCCCTTTTGTGTAATATGATCTGGATTTCTCTGCTTGTCTCTTTTGATGATAAATGTTAACTTCCTTATATCTAGGAAGTAAAATGGAAAACAAGATGACATTATCACAATCTGTTAATAGTCAACTTTGTGCCCTCTATTAGCAAAGGCAGTATTCCCTAATGCTGCAACGTGCTGCATTTATTAAGGAACTTAATAAATATTAAGGAACAGTCAATTATCCGACTTTCTCAAAGGATTCCTTGTTTCTCCTTACTTTAAAAAAACCCCATAAAATGATTTGTTTTGCCCATGGAAATTGGAGATGAAGCTTTCTAGAACTCTTAGCTTTTTATAAAAATCTGAATGTGGAAGAGAAATGCCAGGCTTTAGGTGTATTTGGAGTTGAGCTCCTCCTCCAGTTTACACTCATCAATGCCCTCACTGTTTTAAGCACAACACCATGAAAAAGGCACTGGTAAACAGTGTACAATAAAAAATCCCACTTTATCTCTCAGAGGGCAGCACTGCATCACACCAGGTTTCTGCTCCACAAAGCAGCAAATGGGCATTGTCAAAGAAATATTTCTGAGTTGAATTTACATGTGGTTCTTTTTTCCCTTTGATTTTGATCAGATTACTTTTGTTCAGCACAAGTTATTTTCAAGTTCTAGAACAAAAACCACTGGGAGATCACTTGAATCTGACATACTCAGTATTGTAGAGGCTGAGCACCTCTTTTGCTTTTTAGAAGGGAGAAAATACAATGTAGAAAATACAAAATTAGCACAAGCAGAGTCAGAAACCAGTGTCAAGCTCGATCATAAATTACATTACATAAATTATAAGTTTGTCTTATTTGGGAGAAAATCTTAGCAGCTTTTAAAAACTCAAATTTTGGAGATTACAAGGTAAACAAAGTGAGTGCCTAGAAGGATTGGCCCAAGTAGGAAGTGCCTTGGCACTCGTGCAGTGGTGATAAAGTGATGTGGGTTTGTCACGTCTGCATCCACCTGTTCCTGTTTTTTCATAAATGATTGACTTTTCAAGTCTCATTACCCTGGCCTGGCTCACAGAAATGCCAGCATGGGAGGGAAGCTCAGACCAGCCTGAGTGTCTTCTATGACAGTGCTTGAGATCCCAGGGGTTTGTGCCCACACAGGGTAACCTGAGCATGGGGGTGCTCCTGCCACTTTTGAGTGGAATTTCTACTCCCCTCCTTTGGATTTCAGCAGAGTTGAAATTCCTGGAGGATCTGAGGGGGAAACGTGGCTTTACCAAGGTATGGCCAGACAGCTGCTCCTACAGATGTTGGGCAAAGGTGGAGAGTCACCTGTCACAGAATCACGGAATCCCAAGTGATTTGGGTTGGAAGAGACCCTAAAGCTCCTCTCATTCCACCCCTGCCACGGACAGGGCATTTCCAGCACTCCAGGGTGCTCCAAGCCACGTCCAACCTGCCCTGGACGTGTACAAGAATTGCAAGCCCTCCTTTCAGCTCCCAAATCACACATTCTTCTCCTTATCTCAGACAAACCATGGTAAACACTCCAGAGCTCAACTCCAAGCACTGGATCCTCCAGAGAAGGATCTGGCAGCAGTCAGAGCTTGCTCTGGCCATTCACAGGGCCGATGACCTGACAGGTTCCAGCCACGGCTCTGCTCCCTCACCCTCACCTGGGGCTCTCCCCAGCCCCAGCCAGTGCCTCAGTGCTGTGGGACCACGGGGGCTTCTCTCCAGGTGTTGGACAGAAATATCCTCCTGCTTTTCCTGTGTTTTTCTGGACTGCAGTGAGGTGTGCAGCACACTGCAGCTCCATTTGCTCTGATGGCAGAGAGTTTGGCACTGATGGCTCCCAAAATTTCTGCAGCTCCACCTGCTGATGCAGATCCTCTCCCAAAGTGCTGGAGTCCTGTCTGCAGACCCTGCTCTGGGCAGGGCACCTTCCCAGGCTCTCTGTCTGTGTCTGAGCTCTGCACAGTCAGGCACCACGCTGGGGTGCCAGCTGTCTCAAGGGGAAGCACTGAGAGGGTCCCAGGTGGGTGCAGACACAGGGATTAGCAGGGCAGCTTCTCTCCTAACGCTGAGCACAGTGATACACACCCCATGCACACCTCGGAGCCTTAATTCTGCAAACACTCACTGCATGCCTCTGAGTTTGGATGTGAATGTTTGCTAGACTGGGTTTGGGCTGATCAGCCTGTCTACCAGCTGCACAGACTGGTCTGCATTCTGCTTTTCATTTAGCTAACGGCATTTGAGTTTAAGTTTAATCTTTATATTTGAAAACTTTGTAAAAACTTCATTCATGCAGATTAGAAATGGGAACTTATTTTTTAAAAGGAGTGCAGTACCTTGATGTTGTCTGGGAAACAAAGCCTGAGCCTGCAAAATGCAGAGTGGATTTACTTGCAGGAAGTCAGTAGGTGCTCGGCAGTTTGGGATCTAAGGGTGCTTCTAAACAGCCTGTCCTGCCCTATCAGTCCCCCTCATAAATTGACTAAGCTGTGAAATAAAAGAGAGACAAATTTCTGTTTATCTCACTGGAAAACACGGGTTGTATTTTCTGCTATTTAAAGCCAAAGGGTCAGAGAGGGAGTTATCTGCAGTGACATGAGCTGAAATATGATTGGGAAAATATAAAGATGGAAAACACAGCATACCTTGCCAATTATGTGCCACAGCAAACATTACTCCTCATCTCTCTATAGAGGCCATAATTCACAGCCTGGAAAAACGCAGGAACCCATCCCCTGCCTGCTTCAGGCTTTGCCTCCTCCTTCTTTGGTAGACTACAAATTGACTGCCAGGATTTTTTATTTTCATTTTTCTTTAATCTAGCACAAGTGATTAATAAGAATGGTAGATTTAAAAAAAAGTATTCTCTTCCTAATTTTTTCTTCCCCTTCTGTACAAAGTTTGGGGGGTTGGTGCCTTAAAATATTGTATTCAGTTGGAATTAGAAGGATGGTTCCCTATAAAACAGCACTGTGGCTTTACAATGATTAGTACAAGTAAATAAAGTACAGACGGGCTTTAAGAGGCACTCAGGACTGGGGGTTTAGGCACTGCCCACTTTCATGAGCTAAAGTTCCTTTCATCGACACATTAAACTCTTGCAGAGGAAATACTCCACTTAAATGATTATTTCTGAAAATACCCCCTTTAAATTTATAAAGTTATTACTCAAGACATGCACTGCAAAAATCAGAGCCATTATTTTGGAGTTCAAGTAAGTCTCCCCTTTTGAGGGGGCTCTGAGCCCCCAGACCCCAGCGCTCCTGGGGAACCCTGCCCTGCCCCAGATCTCCCACCTTCCCAATCCGATGCAATCTCTCTGTTCCTCTGGAACAAGTACTCACAAGACACATCTGAAGGCAGGTATGAAAACCTTGTGATGGGAATTCCAACTGCAGTGACCTTGGGGCAATGTTTTATCTTGTAGTGACAGTCCTTGCTGAGAAAGATTGACTTTTTGGCACAAAGCAGCTTTGGATGATCAGGCCATATTTCAGCCTGGCCTCTGTTTTGCCTGCAAATAACTGTTCTCCTGCAAGACACTGACAGTAAAAACTGGTTGTAGGGGCTGGAAACCTAGCACAGAAATTCAAACTCTGACCTCACCTCACCAGATAGAAAGACTCCAGTTAATTACATTTTTTTTTTCCGTGCATCTTGGGGGCTTCCTAACAGCAGTGGTTGAGAAAACAGAGTACTTCTCAAACTTTCCTCTAAATATTGACCAAACCACATAGTGCAGCAGCACTCAGAACTTTGTTTCCCAGAGAGCTGGGCAGGTAATCTTCCATGCAAAACAAAAACAAGAAGGATTTTCCTGCAAGAGCTCCAGGAGGTTTTGGACATTACTCTCAGGGATGCACAGAGTGGGATTGTTGGGGTGTCTGTGCAGGGACAGACACCATGGACTCCATGTTGGACTCCATGATCCCTCAGGGTCCCTTCCAGTTCAGGAGGTTCTGGGATTCTGGGATTCCACCAGTGGTTGTTCACTTGGTCTGTTATTCTGGAATTCAAACAATCAGACTTTAAAACCTGGCACGAGAGACTACAGCAGTGTTTAAAATCAAAATCCTCCCTGAAATGATGGAAGATTAAATCTGTTCTTCAGCACACCTGTACTGGGATGTTTTCACAAGTGTTTGTCTGTAACACAGTGAAAAAATGAAGATTTACTCATAACTTTCCTGTTAAATTTTGTGTTAAATCTACCCAGCTGGAGAGGAGAATGTCCTAGATCTTCTTCTCTTTTCCATACCAGCAGGAGAGCTGACAGCTCTGAACAGGTTAGTGAAGGCTTTGCCTTGTAGGACAGTTGCCATTTGCTTCAAGAAGCAGGAGTGGGAATGTGCCTCTTCCCTTACGTTGTTTGAAGCCATAGAAGAAAAGTTGATTTTAGTACCTGCCAAATGAATCAGTGCTCATTCAGTGCAGTGCAGAGCAGTGCAGTGGATCGAGGAAAGCCAGCAGGCTCTCCTGGTTCAGTGTGTGCCTCAGGGCAGCCCAGGATGATCCCTGAGCCAAAGGCATCGGGCACAGTGTGCAGAGCTGCTGGGCTACTCTGCTGTGCTCATCAGCCTTGGGACCAGCCTGTCTATGGGGATTCTTCTGATTTCAGCTTTCCTTATTCCCAAGAGTAATGTCAGGTGGGTGAAGTATCAATGTGATTGTATGGAAGCATTTTCCAGGGTAAAAGACAGCGAAGAATTGATGCATTTTAGTAAGGCCAGGATGAAGAGCTGGCTGAAAAGTTTTGCTGAAATGCTCCTTGCAGACCACCACTCACACCTCAGGGCTCCCTCCATCCTCCCCCATGCTGGGTCCTTGCAGCCTTTGCAGGGCTCTTGTGCCTCTCGTCTCTCAGTTCTGTCCTGAGGGGTCTCCACTTGGCCATGTCCCTCTGTGGAAATGCAGTCATACAGTTTGTACCACTTCACTTTCTTGTCTAACAGTGCCAGTGCTGCTCGCTTATGGCAAAAGGAGATGGGTTTCTTTTCCCCCTATGATGCCAATGTGGTGCTGTCCTCCAGATTCCATGAAATGTGGTTGTGTCCCAAGGCAGTCCTTTGGGACCCCAGCAGAGTCACTGCTGGCCACCTGCTCACGAGGCTGCACCCTGCAAAACGGGCACCTGATGGAAAGCCTTTGCCACAGCTCTCACTCTTCTCGTGATCCAGCAGAGCCCAAATCTGACTGTCAGACTCTATCAAAGGCATCTCAGATCCTCGGGCTTGAACCACATTTCACCTGAAGACAGACAGGCAGGAGGGCTTTGGCCTATCCTGCTTTAAAAACGTTGGTTTTGATTGTGGCCTTCCTCAGGAACAGAACTGCTGACCACTGTGGCAAATATATTTGGTTTTAAGTGTGTCCATAATTGCAGCGTTGCGTCATCTCCATGGTTATTTTAGAAATTCTCTCTGCCACTCTACATTATTAATAAGGTGTCTGTGGAACAGTCTAGAAAAATCGTCCCTGTGTTGATCTGGACTCCATTGCTCCCTCTGGGACCGGAGCAGAGCAGTCTGGTGGCACTTTGTGACTTCTCTGCGTGCTCCTGGCACTGCTGTCACCAGCTGGCACGGGGTTACATCCACAGGGTGTCGGGAGGGGACACCTCTCTTTGGAAGGGCAAAGCAGATAAAATGACCCAGGAAATGGAGAGTCAGTGCTGGGCAGTGGTGGGAGCTCACTGCCACCAGTGGGAAAGTCGAGCCCGTGAGCACAAAAATGCTCTAGGATGAATTCACAGGGTTGCTCACTGTACCTCTACAAATAAACTCCACAAATAAACTATCACTTCACTGGACGATGGATTGTAGGTGAATTTTCAAAAATACTCACGTGCTACAGGTTAGAACAGGGAAATATTGTTTGATGCTTTCCTTCTAGAGAATTCCAAGTGTTTCAATAAGGTTAATATTCCTGTTGCCATTTTAAAGGTAGGAAAAGAGAAACACAGAAGAGAGTGCCATGACCCTTACACAACAACAGGGCCAGCAGGGGAATTGCCCCAAATGGCAATAAGAGAATTTAAATAATTGCAGTACATTTGCATAACATTCATAGAATAGATTACCCAGCAAGGGTAAAAGCAAAGAAAGCTGAAACTGAAGATGTGGCTTGGTGTGCCATCAAAGCTGTGGGCTGGGAAATAGATCACAAGATGCTCCGGTAGCCAAGGGGGTTTGTTTGTAAGGACTGACACACCCAAACCCCATTTCCACAGGAGTTACTCAGCACGTCCTCCCAGGCTGCTGTGGGCCCCTGCTGGCTGCAGCCACCCCTCAGGGCCATGGCCAGGACAGCCACAGCTCTGTCACTCTGGAGTCACCTCCTGTCACAGAGGGCCGGGAGGGCCAGCAGGGCCACTCCAGGGCAGAGGAAGCCTCGCAGAGACAGAGGGACGGGCTCACTGACTCCACTGCAAGTGGCAAGACAAAGGTGCCCTGCAGTCCCCGGCAATAACTTCAGGTGCCATTGCCTGAAAGGCACAGTCACTTCTTAAATGCCAGGGAAGGGACTGGTGTGCTCGAGGCTGTGGAACGGTATTTTGGAACACAGCTCATCAAAGGCTAATTTAAAAAGCGCCAAGGGTACATTATCCTCACCAAATGGTAACCTGGGCTGCTCTGGTCCTCTGTCAGCTTGAAACCCTTCCTATAGGGAGGGCTTCATGGTCCTTCTTGTCCCACATCTCTCTTTCCTGTTCAGGGTAAGGCCCTCAGGCCTGACCTCCTGTTTGTGGGCACCAAATTTGACTTATGGCTTTATGGCACATAGATTGCACCCTTTCTAACCAAGGAAAATATTATTTCTCTGGATGGTAACCTGGAACACAGCCTGGCAGAGATCCTTGGGAAAGAGCAAGAGATGCCTTTTCCCCATAACCATAGAAAGATGAGCTGTGTCAGATGTTCAGAGTTCCTATACTTGCTGATAGGGAAGAAGCAGAAGAACAAGGAGACCACCTGAACAGGAACAGTTATAAATATTTTGTGGTGTTTGAGAGCCTAAGTAGTTTTATCCTTGAGACCACAGGAATGTCTGTGCAAAAGAAAAAATCACCACTGGACTTCAACCCCCTGTGATTTTCACCAAAGTTTACTTTAAAAATAACATGTGTAACCTGTTTAAATTTGAGGGGTTTGTTATTCTTTAAATGATTTTTATGGAGTTTTGTAATTTGGATGCCATTCAACTCTTGACTGTGTTCTGAAACCAAGGAAGAATTTGCCCTATCCATCTTAGCCTCATAATGGATAGATAGAACATATTAAGAGTTATCACCTCAAAGACAGATCAAAGTCTACTTCCTTTGATATTGACTTTCTTTAAAAGGACCTAAATATAACCCGCTAGCTAAATAATTCAATTTTCGGAGGGAGGGAAGGAACTGAGAGCGTGTTTACACAACAGACCACAACAACTGCGCAATTTTCTAATTTCTGGGAGAAGAAAACTCCTCCTCACATTTTTGGTTTAAGGAAATGTTACTCTTGGACTAAAAGAGCCCAAACCTGCCGGCCATCCAAACGGACTCTTCACTGACAGAAGTGGCAAACACTTGCCTGCATCGCTGACAGGAAGGGCTCAGCTCAAGGAACAGAAACAGTGAGCTAACTGAAAAAATGCTCCATTTTCAGATGTTCCCCAGGGTTGTGCAGGGAGCTTATTACCTCGTCTACTTGAGCCACTCTGATTCTCAAAGGTTTAGAAAGGCAGGGTTTCCAAACCGAGATGAGTTCCTCTCTTCCTGCTCTTTCCTTACCGAAGTTCTGGAGAACACCTACCAGTGTGCACTGCTGTGGTAAAACACACACTCAGTGTTCTCAGGGGCTCCAGAGCACTGTGGCAAGGCTGCACCTCTGTGTTCCATGGCAGTGCCAGCAATGAGGGCCTGGGACAGATGCTGCCATGGGACTGAGCAGGGCCTGGGGCCAGCCCATCCAGGGCTCCCCCACAGCTGCTCAGGGCTCCCCTGGCCCCTGATCTCTGGGCTGCCTGCTCTCCTCCTGAAACATCCACATTTCCTACCACGCTAAGTATTGCTTGATGGAGTTTCTGGGTTTTTGCAACTTCATTTTACATGGGGAAGAGACTGGAAACCACAGATCCTTCTGGATGTGGAATGCAGTGCTGTGAGCTTTCAGTGGTGGCTCTAAAAAAGACTAGCCTGTATTTGGAAAACACATTCCTTGGTCTTTGCATTTTAAGTAGAATCAAAGAAACATTGGGTAAATTTCACTACAGTGTTTTGCAGAATGGGGGCATGAGAGTTTTAATCTCAGCCCCATTTCTTCAGGTATTTACATTAGTTATTATTAATGCTGCTTTAGTTCAGAATTTGCATATATTTTGTACTGCTGCAATAACTGAAAACATGGAAAATGGAAGTGGGATCTTCTGTCAGTTGATTGGACCAGCGTTTGTGAATGCCCTGACATCCCAAAGCAGAACACACCCACTCTTCCACATGGCACAGGGGCACAGCTGCTGTGGAAGGACTTTGTGTGCTGGGAATTTCTCACAGCGAGACGGATGGCTGTGCCTGGATCCCAGCAGGCACAAACATCAGGCCAGTATCCCTGGGGGTGCCTGCACCCCACAAGGTGCAGTTCCAGCTCTGCTCAGCATTCTGGCTCTCACCGCTGCCTTCAGCAAGAGCCAGTCCCCTTTTCTCCGATCCCTAAGAACATGAGTCAGGTCCTGTGCACACAAACGGGGAGCTTTTTGGAGAGGATTTCTGAGAGCAGGGCTGTGAAATAGCGCCCAGGTGGGAGCCGGCACACATGGGAGCGAAGCACAGGCAGTGCCCTGCCGGAGGGAGCAGGTCGGCAGTGCCAGCACAGCGCCCAGGTGCCCGCGGTGCCCCCGGTGCCCGTGCCGCCCCCGGTGCCCGCCGTGCCCTCGGGCGGGCGGAGCAGAGCCCAGAGCACGTACCCACTTTGAGCTCCTTGCCGAAGACCGTCCGCTCGCCCAGGGCCGAGCAGTTCCAGCGCCCGTTGCGGAACTGGAACTGGCACTCGTTGATGCCCATCTGGGACCCTTCCCCGATGACAATGATCGCGTCGGGCCTGCTCTGGCAGATCGCCCGCTGCCGGGGGGCGAGCCCCGGGATCTTGTTACAGATGATGCTGGCTCCCAGGGCCACCACAGAGGAGAAACCCCTGCAACGACAAGACAGCGGCGGTGGCTGAGGGCAGCGGGTCCCGGAGGCAGAGCGGCTCCCGCTGCCTTCCCGCGCCGCGGCCCCGGCGCTGGCGGTGCCCCGGGGCGCGCCCGCCTTTCCCGTGCCGCTGCCCTCTCCCCGTCCCCCTCTCCGAGCCGGGGCAGGGATCGGCAGCGCGCGGGCTCCTGCCGAAACAGGACCGAACTTCCTCCTGCCAGAGTTACAGCGGCATTGTCTGCCCGGGCCGCGCGCTGGCAGCGGGCTGGGAGGGTTTCCCCAAACCTGCCGAGCAGCAGGAGAGAGGGAGAGAAGAGAGGGAGGGAAGGAAGGGAGGGAAGGTAGGGAGGGGGACAACCCACGCTCCCTTCCCCGGGGCCGCGCCGCCTCCTCCTGCACCCAGCGCACCTGGCCGGGGATGCTGCGGGTCCGGAGCGCCGCCGCCCTCCCTGCGCCCCTCCCGGGCCGGCGGCGATGTCCCCCGGGCGGCAGCGGCCGAGGGATGTCCCTGCGGGAGGAGCGGGCAGGTACCGGCCAGGGAGCGGCCGAGGCACCCCGCACCGGGCTGGGGAAGGGCCGGCTGCCCGGGAATCGCCCCGGCGTCATTCCCGGCAGGGACCGCCGCCCAGCCCCTCGCAGCCCCGCACATCGCCCCCCTGGAGGGTCGCTCCGAGGTGCGCTTTACCTGTCTTTTGAGAAATAACCGTGCTCTCCACCATCATCACTTTTTTTTTTTTTTTTTTTTTTGAGACTTCTCGAGTTAAATAGTAACAGGTCTGGGCAGGTTGGGCTGAGCGCGAAAGAGAGCGCGATTGTTATAAAGAAAAGGGAAAAAAAAAGTTACTTACCCAATCTTGATATACACAATCCCCAGGCTCAGGAAGATGTGGAAGATCCAGCGCCTTGTTTTCCTGTTCATATTCCTTGCTTGCCGTGGCTCAGACCAACACGCGAAACGATGCCCGGCGCGCTCGGGGCCGGGGCCGCTCCGTCCCTGGCGCTCACGGCCGCCCGGCCGAGCGGGGCAGCCCCCGCCGCGCCCCGCAGCGCCCGCGGCTCCGCGCCGAGCCCCCGCCGGCTCTGGGCATGGCCCCGCCGGGGCTGCGCTCCGCCCGCGCTGCCGGCCCCGCTGCGGGCGCTGTCCGGGGGCGCGGGGCTGGACGGGCTGCGGGGTCCTGCGAGCGCCAGCCGCGTCCCCACCTTCGGTGTGAATTGGCTCTCTCTCTTCTTCACACAACCCCCCCCCCCTTTTTTTTTTTTCTTTCTCTCTTTTTCAGCTACTTGGGCGTGTTCTCCAAAGGAGGGAGTTGTCCAGCCGGGGGGGAAGCGAGGCGGGGAGGTGGGCAGGAGGGGATCAGGAGCGGCAGACGGATCACCTGCCTGCGGGCAGGCTCAGCGCGATCCTCCTCCTGCGGGCACGGCCCGGGGGAACGCGGCGGGGGCTCCGGGGGGTGTCACCGGGGGACGCCCCCGGGGCTGGCCCCGGCCCGCCGGGCGGCATTGGGGGCCCGCACCCCGCGCTGCTCCGCGCCGGCAGCGGGGCCGCAGCTTTGACTCCGCGCTCGCCGCCCGCTCGCCGGGGCCGCCGAGCACCTGGGGCCGGTTTTATGCGTTTGTCCCGACGCTCCTCCCCCCGGTCTGCCTCCCGCGTGTCGCGGGCTGTCCCGCAGCCTCCCGGTCCCCGCGCCGAGGTGAGCCCCGGGCGGCCGCAGCATCCCCGGAGCGCCGCCCCGCCCGCACCGGGGGCCGAGGCGGCACCGGCAGGTGCCGGGGGGGCCGAGAGGGAGCCCCGTGTGCCCGCAGTGACCTCCCCGCCGGTTTCGTGGCCGATCCTTCAGTGACAGGGCAGGGCTCGGTCCCCGCGGCGGTGGGCGCACGTCCGTGTCCGCGGTCCGAGCCCACGCTGGGGGCGGCCCGGGGGCTGCGGCCGCCCGGGAGCTCCGCGGAGCCGCCCGCCTGCCGCGGGCGGGGGCGCCGGCCCGGCCGGGAAGAGGATCCCGGCTCCTCGTTGCGGGAATTTACACGGATACGGTGACTATTTTATTATCCACTTAAAATATTTCAAGCAGGGAGGTTACCTAAATGATAACAGGGGTGTGGCGCGGGAATTGTTCTGCTGATAATGTTTTTCTGATGACAGAAACACGATGACAGGAGTCCTCAGCGTCCCTCGGAGGAGCCGGGCTGGAGCCCTTCTCGCGGGGCAGCGGCCGCACGGACCCCCCGCTCTCCCGAGCCACCGCAGGGGGGTCCGAGCGGGGCGCAGCCGGTCCTGGGGCTTGGGCCGGTCAGTGCCTGCCGGCTTCCCGGGGCAGGGAAGGAGTGTCCCAGTCCAGCTCTCCATCGCTCCGCGTTCCCCGGTGCGGCGGATGATTCGCAGCACCTTGGCGCCCCGCAGCCTCTCCGCGCAGCCGGGCCGTGCTTCCCACTGCGCCCGGAGCCAGCGGGCGGCCCGGGACGGAGCACGGAGCGAAATGCGGGGGTGCGGGGGGTGCGGGGTTCGGGGGGTGCAGGGCTCGGGGGGTGCAGGGTGTGGGGCGCAGGATTTCGGGGCTTCGGTTCGGTTCGGTTCGGGTGCGGGGGAGCCCCGAGCCCCGCGGGCAGCGCCCGCCGCAACCTCTTTGTCAGAGCGGCACCTGGCGGGCACGGCCGGAACTGCAGGCGCGGCCAGCGCGGCGGGGAGAGTGGAGAGGGGAGAGGGAAAAGAGGAAAGGGGAGAGGGAAAAGGAGAGAGGGGAAAGGGAAAAGGAGAGAGGGGAAAGGGGGAAAGGAGGAGAGGGAAAAGGGGAGAGGGAAAAGGGGAGAGGGGAAAAGAGGAGAGGGGAAAGGGGAGAGGGAAAAGGGGAGAGGGGGAAAGAGGAGAGGGGAAAGGGGAGAGGGGAAAGAGGAGAGGGGAAAGGGGGGAGAGGGGACAGAGGAAAAGGGGAAGAGGGAAAAGCGAGCAGCAGCGGGCGGCCCTCAGCACCTCCAGGGCATTTGGGGCGGTGGGAGCAGCTGCTCCGAGGCTTTTGCAGCCTCCAATGCAATAAAGACTCCCAGCCCCGGAGCACACCCAGCACCAGGGACAAGGGGATGGGCCAGAGTCTACAGGGGTGAGTAGGGGGCAGCAGGTATTGATGAGAACAAATTCAAGGCTTGAAGCAGGTCCTCTTTGGTGGGGAAACCCCCCAGCAGAGTAAAGTGCCATTAGAGGCAGCAGAAAGGCCGTGCCCCGCTCCCCTCCGTCAGCAGCAGGGAACGCGCGGCGGGCGCTGACAGAGCTGCGCTCGCTCCAGCGCCCCGAGCAGGGGGCGACAGGGACAGGGAGCAACAGCCAGAGCTTTGGGAATCCGGGAGAGCTGTCCTGCCCACAGGGAGCAACAGCCAGAGCTTTGGGAATCTGAGCGCTGCCCTGTCCACACACCACAGGCTCCTCCAGCAAACAGATCCACAGCTTTTTATGCTTCGTTCTGCTGATTTTTTTTCTCTTTATTTCTGATGTGGAAGCTAGTGATGATCAGTATAATTCAACCTCAGCTGTTTAACACAGCACACTGCTATGGGACAGGTCAAAGATGAGCAAACTGTTTTCTTGGGGTTCAGGAAAAGTGAAGGCAAACTTTCCTGAGAAAATAACTTACTGGACTAATCAATGACTTTCTTTGACTCTGTTCATTCCTAAAAAAG
Organism: Calcarius lapponicus; assembly: GCA_039654755.1. Taxonomy (NCBI): domain Eukaryota; kingdom Metazoa; phylum Chordata; class Aves; order Passeriformes; family Fringillidae; genus Calcarius; species Calcarius lapponicus. The sequence goes on along the minus strand of CM077475.1, from coordinate 164,108 downwards.
TTGTGACCTAGATGCATTTGAAGCATACATAAAATAACATTCCTGTGCAGATTACAGGAGGCAGTTTGGCTTGTTTGGCAAAGTTTCTCAAGCTTTTTCATAATTTTTAAAATGCTGTGGACCTTAAATCATCCTTTCAACCACAATGTCCTTTGAGTGGTCTGTAGTAACTAATCCTTACCTACCATGACAGGGTCTGCATATCCAGCTTCCTTTTTTACACTGTGTCTTCATTTTTATTACTTCTAATAAATAGATTCTAATATCTGCATAATAAAATCAATATGAGGCATTGTGATAACTAATTCTACTTCTCTTTAGAGTAATAAGTTACAGGCAAGTTGGTAAATTAACACAAAACTTAGAATAACAATTAGAGATTAATGACAGAACAGTAGGAATCAGGAAATTGCCTGTGGCAAGAGAAATTAACTCAAAACCATGCTCTTAAAAGGATTTAAGAGAAATCCCAGAGCTCGTGGCGGGAGGAGCTTTGGCTCTGCTGCTCCTCCCAGTGACCAAAGCGGGAGGCTGGAGGGGCCTTTCCACAAGGGTCGGGGTGACAAGGCAGGGGGAATGGCTTTAAGCTAAAGAAGGGCAGCTTTAGATGGGATTTTGGGAGGAAATTCTTCCCTGTGAGGGTGGGCAGGCCCTGGCACAGGGTGCCCAGAGCAGCCCCGGGGTCCCTGGCAGTGCCCAAGGCTGGTTGGACACTGGGGCTGGGAGCAGCCCGGGACAGTGGGAGGTGTGCCTGCCATGGCAGGGGTGGAACGTGATCATTAAGGTCCCTTCCCACCCAAACCATTCCATGATTCCCTGGTGCCTGGCAGTTTGTGATCATGCCCAGAGCCATGGGGCTCTCCTGCCTCTCCTGAGATGCTCAGTGCTGTGAGAAACACACCCCAAGCAGGGCAAATAGTTTTATTCCAGATACAATCTCTCTGCTCTCACCTTTTACTACCCATGTCTTTATTTAGCAGCAGCAACGTTCTTCTGAACAAAGCCTGGGCCCAAGCTGCACCCTGGAGCCATCCATCACTTGTTGCCACAATGGTGTTTCTATTGTTAATTGTTTGGCAGGGCAGCTTTTTGGGGTTAGACAGCACAGTGATTTAGTACAGCAGCTAATCAGCTCTGAAAATGTATTCTCAAAATAAATTAGATCCCAAAAAGAAAAAAAAAAAAAAAAAAGAAAAGAAAAAGAAGCTTGGAAAGTCCATTGGTCTGGATACAATCCTTTGGGACCGCTGAGCTCCCTCATGAAGCCACAGCTGGGTCCAGGAGCTGCTCAGGGCTGCTCTGCTCCCATGGAGCTGGGTGAGGAGATCTGCACAGCACACACTGCTCTGTGTGTGCTTCTGGGCAGGGTTATTAATGGCTCATTTTTCATAAGCATAAGGAAATACAAGAAACATCCCCATCTAAAATGAAAAAGAAAGGTTGCCTATTTTTTTTCTTTTTCTCTTTTTTTTTCTTTTAAGATGGCCTTTGATAACAGGAATTCGCAAGGGAAAATGTGGTTAAAAGCCCATTTTGTAACTAGATCCTAGATGCACATACCATCAATACTCCAACTCTGGCTCCCTTTTATCAGGCTAATCATAGCTGCACTGTTTTGTTGTCAAAACATCTCCTGTAGAAGCCAGACCAGAGAGTCCTTTCAGTAGCAAAAATGTGAGGTTAATATACCAGCTGTCCCTGTATTAAGAATCTCCTGCCTCCTAAAAGCGCATGGAACAAAAGATACAATAAATAAATAAATAAATAACATTCACAAAGCCAGGTAATTTCCTGGGCTCTCCTTGGCCCACTGCTGATCCTGCTGCCATCAGCAGCCGGGTGACTGCTCAGCCCCCAGCTCAGCCCTGGGGCTGCAGGAGGAGCCACCCAAGGCTGCAGAGCTGCTCCCTGCTGGAGCCCCTCAGGGGCAGAGCCGGGCAGGGTGAGCCCAGCTCCCGCCCTGGCACCTTGGGCAGGGTGAGCCCAGCCCTGGCAGGATGAGCCCAGCTGCTGCCCTGCCCCTGGCAGCCCTGTGGCAGCGCCCAGTGCCCGCTGTGATCCATCCCCTCCCCTCCCACCTCCTGCTCTGGTGACACAAAAGCTGCTGGGCCCAGGCCAGCGGTCCGAGGGCCCAGGACAGGGTGGCACCCCCTGAGAGGGCAGCTCTGAGCCCCATCCCAGCCAGGGGAGCCCCCGAGGCAGGCACAGGGACACCCCCACAGTTCCTGCACCCAGGGACCAGGAGGAGCTTGGGCAAGCACAGGTGCCTGATGCCTCATTGCTTGCAGCTTCATCTAATTAGCAACTGATGGGCTCAGAGGGCTGTGGGGGCAGGATGAGGAGGGGGATGGATGATCAGAAGCCAGTAGAACATTTGGGATGAAGAAAGAGCTGCTCTGATTGGAGCATTTAGGGTTTTGCTGGCTCTTCAGTGGTGTGGGAGATGCAGCTGGTTTGTGGTGCAGGGCTGTCCAGCAGCAGGCAGGCTCTCCTCTGCCACAGCCTCCAACACATCTTGTGGCTTTTGGAGCTGGGCATGGCCTCAGAAGCTCCTGAAAACGTGGTCTGTGAGTCCAGAGTTTCCCTGGGTTTGAGTTTGCTCAGACTTTTTAATCCAAGTACCAACAAAGGAATACTTTGCCTCCAAACCAAAGTAATGGCTTGTGAAGCTGCTCCAAGCCTGAACTGCTGAGCTCCATCTAGCCTGGTTTCTCAGAAAGGATCACATGGTTCTGTCTGAGAGCTGAGGATGTCTGTATGAAGCCATGGCCATCAATTCTAAAACCAGTGGCAAACCCCACAGGAGAACCTGGAGGTTGTTCTGTGCTGTTCTGCCAATCCCTCTGTCTGTCCCTGTGCTGCCTCTGGAGCAGCTGTGGCTGCACCCCCTGGTTTCCCTGGCTCCTGTGGCACATCCAGGCTCACCCTGGGCTGCTGCTGGGGCTCGATCCCAAACTGGGATTGGGATTGGGACCAGCCCTGCTGCCCTGCAGGCTGTGTGCCCCCCCCAGTACCGCTGGAGTTTGGACCCTGCCTTGCTGCACACACAGGGAAGGAGCTAATCATTAATACTTGTGAAGAAAATTCTCTCTCCAACAGTAATGCTCAACATCAGTAGCAGAACTGGAGAAATACACTTTTTGCCAGTCATTTGGTCTTCACTGTCTGCTCCCTCAAGCAACGTGCAAGCGTCACCAGGTGCCCACTGCACGTCACACAGTGACTGCCGGATCTACAGGGGCTCATTTCTTTCTTTTGGTTTACCCTTTATTCCCTGACAGGCATAAACACAGCTATTTGTTCACAGGGAAGATGCTCATCCAGACCTTTTTTAATTATTCATTTCCTGCACAGCTACTCTGGGAGACTTTCCTGATTCCACCCCATAATGTGTTACTTGTTGCAAACACACTGGGGAATATCTGGTATTTGCACAAAAATTATATTCCTTCATTATCACAACATGCACTTAGACAAACACAATTTTTGCTGCTTTTTTTTTAAGACATGACATTTCCTTTACATGTTTATTGATGGACACAAGGGTGACACGATGGACTGTCAAAGCAGACTACCATTGCCAAAGAAAGGTCTTAAACACCCTGGATCTGATCCAGAAAACATGACACAGTTTTGCAGTCAGTGTAGGAACCAGAGAGCTGTGGATGCTGTTAAAAGAAGGTTCCAAAGCCATCAGGGTCTCCCCAAGGCTACAGGGAGGTGGAGCAGCAAGAGCACGTGTGGAGGGAAAGGAGCTGGGCTGCAGATCTGGCTGTGGATGGGCATCTCTGCTGCTGTGCCAGCTGGGCCCAGCCCTGAACTCCTGCAGGAGCCTTTTGGTGACAAAACCTGCTGGGAACCAGGGACTGGCCACGGGAAAAGCTGAGCCCTGGCAACTGCTCCAGCAGGGGGGCAGGGGGAGGCGGGGAGGAGGAGGAGGAGGCAGAGCTGTCCTGGGCACTGGGCACTGCAGAGCTGGGCACTGGGCACTGCAGGAACACTGGGCACTGCAGAGCTGGGCACTGGGCACTGCAGGAACACTGGGCACTACAGGGACACTGGGCACTGCAGAGCTGGGCACTGGGCACTGCAGGAACACTGGGCACTACAGGGACACTGGGCACTGCAGGGACACTGGGCACTGGGCACTGCAGGAACACTGGGCACTACAGAGCTGGGCACTGGGCACTGCAGGAACACTGGGCACTACAGAGCTGGGCACTGGGCACTGCAGGAACACTGGGCACTACAGGGACACTGGGCACTGCAGGGACACTGGGCACTGGGCACTGCAGGAACACTGGGCACTGCAGGGACACTGGGCACTGGGCACTGCAGAGCTGGGCACTGGGCACTGCAGGAACACTGGGCACTGGGCACTGCAGCACCCTGAGCTGCCCCTGGCTGCCCAGGCTGGCCGGGTGATGTGCCCAGCACGTGTGGCTGGGTGGGGACCAGGCTGGACAACAAGGGTGGTGTCCATTCCCTGGCCATGGCAGGGAGGAGTCCCACAGCCATGTGTGGAAGGGGTAACAAATAGCATGAGGAAATCATGTGGAGAGGAGGGGAAGCAAACTCACGTTCATGGCAGGAAGGAGAGAAAGGGTGGAGAAAGTGGAATGATGGGGAGGAGGGCACAGAAAGACACGGATCCACTTTGTGTGGTGACGAAGTCTGACCTTGGGCTAAAGCATATTTACAAATCTGACAATCAGAAGAAGACATTTTGAGACTGTGACCAGATTAATATCTCTATACAACTATAATTAAAATGACAGAATTCAAATCCTGTCTTTTTCCAAAACAAAACTTCCCTTTTACATCTATTCAGAGATTTGGGATGCACTTTACAAGGCTGATGTCAAATGTCAATAGAAATGCACGAGGCCATGGTGATATCATGGTGTGAGAGAGTCACGAGCAAAGCACGTAAACTTTATGAAATATTGTCATCTTTTTCCCTTCCGTTTTGGCCAGTGCCTAAATTGGAACCATAAAATTCGTCTTAAAATAGCACTGCTGGTTAAAAAAAAAAAAAAAAAAAAAAAAAAAAGGGAAAAGTACTGAACTGGGTTTTGTTTTCCAGCCAAGTTTGTCCAAACAGTTTGCTAATAGGAGAGTTTGGGGCAATTTTGTGAACCCTACAAAAGTGGTTTGTATTGCAGATATCAGGGCTCTTATGAATAATCTTCTATCTCCTTGCAAAGCTGGGAACATTTCCCTATCTACCTGTGCAGAGACAAAATTTATGTCCAGATGAAGGGCAAAACAATCTTGTATTCAACATTTAGTTTTAAAGGATGTAAACAGCATTAACCAATTTGTCAAAAATGCCTTCATGGGAGGCACTTGACTGGGCTGATTCCTGGTTTTGGAGAGGTTGCCGGTGCAGACGCTTCCATGTGCAAACCCAGGGCACAGGGAATATTTCTCTGTCTGCTCTGGGGTGCCCTGACCCCCAGGGAAGCTCTGACTTTGACCCTCATTCATGGAGAAAGTTTCCCAGACTTCAAGATAAACTAGAATCCACAAAAGTGTGAAATTGATTATAGAGAGTAGTGTAGTTATATCACTTGGTGAGAAATTGAGGTTTTGGGGTTTTTAGTACGTTGTGGATGGCAGCAAGATGGAGGGCACAGGGTGTCATCCTGGGTTTCTTCTTCATGCTGCTTCTTCCTCCTTCTCCATGGGTTTGTGTGGCATTTTGTAATTGAGCAGAGAAGTCCCCATTGCAGCTCTGTGGGATCAGTTATTGGGTTAAAAGGGAAAATAATCCAGGTGTCAGTTCTTAATTGGATAGTTTAGTCTTAAAAGACCTTGTAATGAGAGATTGTTGGCCATTTCGTGTCTTCTAATGAAAAGCTGCTGAACTCACAGTAGTGAGACTGTTTTACTGATAAGAAATAATAAACACTTGAGTCTGAACACGAATTACTGTCTCAAGTGCCTTCGATCCAGACCCAGAGAAACCCACAGCTGGCACCCCCACACTTCCACATGTCTGGTGCCACAGGCCTGGGGTGCTCAGCCATGCAGTCCCACATTCCCAAACAGTGGCTCTGGGTGAACACCTCAGAGATTTGGAGCAGGACTGGGCTCTGGGATGGAGCAGGGTGTGGTAGGACAAGAGAGAAATCAAGGGCTTTTCAATACATTTGATTCACCTTAAAGAAAGGAGATCCTAAAGTATGTAAGTGAAGGGGAAACTGCAGAACTCAAGGTTAAATGAGAACAGCTAAACATAATTAGAATTAAAAGGGATGAAGGAAGGATGAAAGACAGTGAGATGTCAGGGAGATGCTGTTGGTAGGGAGATCAGAGCAGTGTCCTCCTGGAGACATGAGAAAAACAGTCAGCTCATATTTCCTGGGAGCACAGGGGAGCCAGGAGAGAGCCACAGGTGAGAAATTGCATCAGATGGAGTTGCAGATTTCTTCAGATTCATCTGGATCTTACAGCTGCATAGTTGGAAAGGTAATGGTACAGAGGTAGGGAGAATGAATTTTCTGCTGTTTTAAAAGCTCCAGTGAGATAAAAAGCAATGAAATTCAGTCAGTAGGCCAGAGTCTGGGAGAACAGGATAGACTGGACTGAAATGAAGCTTGAAAGCAAATGAGCAATTTTCAAATTGAGAAAAGGACAGGGAGGAGAGGTCTGCAAACAGAAGAGGAGAGGAAAACTAATTGAATTATCTGGATGAGCAGTGAGCAGAACACACTGCACATCACAATTTGCACAGCAGAGGTGAGGACGAGCAGTGCTAAGAGCAGAATATTGCAGATTAACCATTTCAGGGGGCCTGAGAGAGCCAAACAGGAGCTGAGCGCAGCTGAAGGAGCGAGGAGATGCCAATGTGAGGAACTGGTTGGGCTGACACTCCAGAACCTGAGAGCATCAAGAGCATGTGTGGGAATCTGGGAGGAGAAGGAAGAGCCTTGGATCAAGCGTGGAGAGGGATGGGGAGAGGCTGGGCAAGAGCAGGGGCTCAGAATCAGCAGGAACAGGAGGAATCCCCAAACCGTGTCTGCTCCTGACCCAGAGAGCTCAGAGAAAGGAAGATGCTGGAAGAGGAGGAGAGCACAGGTGAGGTCCCGAGAGCTGGAGGAGCCCATGGAGCCCATGAACGGTCGGAGGAGAGGGAACAGGAGTGGCGGTGGCACTGCAGGGCTGGCACAGGGGTGGGACAGCAGGACAGGGACACAACCCAGAGCCGGCAGAGGAAGGGATGAGGAGCACGGTGGGGAGAGGATGGGCTTGGCATGGAAAATGGGAGGGCCAAGGAAGATAAGAGTGCCCGAGCTGGAGGGACAGGGGTGAGGTCAGAGCCACGGGTACCAAATCACAAAACAGGAGCGGCTCCTGCCTGGGGCTTCCAGGTACAGCTCTTGGCTGCCCAGGAGCAGCAGTGATTGATTACAGAATTAGGCTGCTGCTATTTTGGCCCTGTGACTTCAGATGCTGTAATCTGAGGCTGCCGTGAGTTAACCTTGCAGCAAGGATAACTCCTGAGGCAGAGAGATGCTTTGGGGGAGACACGTCAGAAAGCTTTCCCCAAAGCGCGTTTGTAATGCTGCCACTCCTCTCATCAATCAGCAGGCGAGCACAAACCCGGCCGTGTGCTTCCTGCTGCAGGGTTGTGAATTTTCAAAGGCAAAGTGCACTATTGTTTGATAGCCAATTATTCACTGGCATTGATAAACAGGCTCTGCCCGCGATTACTGCTGCAATTACTCACTCTCCTAATTTAGACACAAGGAAAAATTAATTCAAGCTTCCAGTTGATCATTTATATCTTTGCCTTTTGTAATACACATCAGAGCAGGCTGAAAACAACTCCACCATAAAGGAAACTGATCTGTCCAAATTGATAAGGTGTTTAACTCCCGTTCTGTCACTGAGGGAGGCATGACTGAGTCCGAGCTGAAGGGCTGTGGCTGAAGGTGGGTTTTTTTATGTTTTGGGGGGCTTTAAAAAATGAAAATAATTTTGTTAAACCTTAAAATAAAAACAGAAGGGATGGATGTTACTGTGATCAGACGGGAACTCCGTGTACAGCTAAGCAAGCAAATCAAGTAGTAGGAGGATGTTTAGCGGTTTGACCTCATCCTGCCCCCAGGCCAGCCTTCAAGGGCTGAGGGACGGGTCTCCAGCCAAGGGGGGAGACTTTCAGGCGAAGCTGGTGGGGAGAAACCAGAGTGCTGACAGCACAGATCAGCATGAAGTGGAACTGGCAGAGGCACATAAAGCTGTAACAGGCTCAGTAATGGTGAACTGCAACCATCTACTTACTCCTTCTAATAACTCAGGAGCTGCGAGATGGAAAGGAATCCACGTCCCACCAGAGCAGGGAAATTATTTTATTCATTTTCTTGCTATTATTAAAGTTCCTGCACAGGTCACAAAGGGCACAAGGACACTGTGGTCACTGTGAGCACCTGGGAAGGAGCAGCACCTGGGAAGTGCCTTCTCCAGCTCCTCTGTGGCCGTGCTGTGGTTTCCCTTTCCTGGCTGCTGGCAGGGGTTCAGCCGTCGGGGAGAGGAGCAGGAGGAGCCTTTCTTTGGAAGGCGGCTGGCAGCACATCCCTGCCCGGCTGGGAGCGAGCTGGGGCCGTGCCCAGGTGCGGAGGTGCCTCTGCCCCGAGCACGCCCCGCTGCCCTTCCCTGTGCCAGCTCCTGCCTTGCTTGCCCCAGGTGCTGGCACTGCACAGACCTCTCCTGGCCGGGTGCAGGGCACAGCCTGAGTTGCCCCAGGAGGGGTTTTTCCCTCGGCTCTCCCCCTGGGAAGCGCCTGTGCCAGGCCACATTCCCAGAGGAATGCCAGCACTTTCTCCAGCCTTGTGGGCAGATGGGGAGGAGCACAGACAAGGCTGTGGCACCTCTGTTGCTCAAAGCACACTTGAGGGAGATAACTGGGTGTAAAACTGAAAGGCAGCAAAAAGTTATCGCCTCCCACCATCTGTCCTGACTGCCAGCGTGGGAGCTTGGAGCGCTCAGCCCAGGCTGGGCACAAGGTTGGCTCAGTCACGAGAAGCAGAAGATTGTTTCACCTGGGGGCCAGAGCTGGGCCTTCCCTCGCTGTGCTCCAGGGCAGAGGTGTGATGGGCAGCGCTCGTTTGCTCACTGGGCAGCCTGGCAGGGGCACTGCCCACCCTGGGCTCTGCAGGGGCTGGAGGTGCTGCTGCCCCTGCCCAGCTCTGCGGGGGCCCAGGCCCCATCCCCTCGCTGCCGGCCTGGCTCTGCATCTTTGGGACGCCTGAAGCCCCTGGGAGCCGTGTAAGAGCCAGGCAAGCAGAGCTCTCCTGCTGCTGTGCCCGAGCCACGTGGGGTGGGCTGGCCAGGAGAAGACCCTGCTCTGGGAATGTGCTGTGGCCAAACCCTGCAGGGCTGGGAGCTGCTGCCCATGGGAGCTGCTGGCTGGGAGCTCTGTGCCTGCACATGGCACAGCCGTGGCAAATACACACCAGAGGCTGAGACTGCAGCACCCCGAGATTCCCGGCCCTGGTGCTGGCTCCAGGTGTGTCCAGTCACAAAGCACTGACCGCGATGTTCTAACTGGGCTGATGAGAAAGAAAAGAGAAAACTATCAGAGCTCATCTTATCTGAGACAATCATGCATGCTCAGGAACTGTGTAATTCAGTTGCCCTGCTTAGCCAAAAGTTAAAGAGTTTCTAAAGTTTATTTCCTGTCTTTATAGCAACTGTCTGGCCCTTTATTTATTTTCACTGAAAGCTGCTGGTGTGCTAAAAATAATTTTGGAGCAATTCTTGTGGCAGATTGTATAACAATCACAGGCTGAAGTCAGAGCAGTTGGGAAGTGAAGGATGCCTCCTTGGGCAATCTCTTCTCATGAACTTCCATCATTTTTATTTTTAAGCTTTGTGCTGTAGCGTTCCGTGTCCCTCACACCGAGCAGAGCTGACGGCTCGCATTGTTGTTACCTTGGAAGGGCAGTTATCATGGCTAATCCACCCTCCAAGGCTTTTCCTCAGGATAATTATTTTTTTGGTGATTCATCATGCAGACCCTGCCCTTCCTTATTCGCACAAAATATCCTACTCCCTGCAATATTTCTGGGTCAGGCTCGTGCCACACATGTGATTTCCTCTTGGGCATGCAAACAAGACAAGATGGATTTAAAGGGCAGCCAGGGCTGGCCACCCTCAGCACTGCCCCAGTGTCACCTGTGGGGACATGGCCACACGGGCAGGGTTTGGGGTTGGATGGGCAGGGGGGGCTCAGGTAAAGGTCACTGCTGTGGGGTGGGGGACAAGGCCTCTGTTGTGCTGGAAAATTTCACCGCTCCTGTCTTCAGTGGAAAACATTATCACCAGCACATCCTGGCATGTAATTTGGCCTCATTTATTATTGTCCCGTGTTGGCTTAATGCTTATGGTGCATTTCTAAGGTACTTAGAGAGGGCTGTGGTTTTTCAAGGAAGCATAACTCATGGAGGACAGGGGAGGGAGAATCCTGAAAGTTTTTGGCACCCAAATTTTACTGAGCATGAAAAACATAAGCTGGGCAGGCTTTAGCATGATCTCTTCATGGCCCAGAGGGCACGGGGAAGGGAATCTGCCCAGCAGGCAGGATTAGCTCCTGGGAGAGCCGGGCTCTGCTCCCCTGCCAGTGTGCCTGTCCGGGTCTGTCTGTCTGGGTCTGTCCGTACATCCTGTGCTCCCCACCCCGGCTCAGAGCAGGCACGTGCCTTGGGTTCCACCTCAGCACACAGAGACAGGATGGAGCCCAGAGATGGCACCAAAGGTGGGTCAGAAGCTTGGTTTGGGTTTGTCTGGGAGCTTTTTCCCCTGCTTTGGTGTTTGCATTGGAGGCGTGGGCTCACAGCTCGCAGCTTGTTTGGCTCTCCCTGATGTGTGACACAGCAGGAAAGAGGGAGCACTGACATAGGGAGCCAGGAAAAGCCCAGGCTGGATTGGATTGGATTGGATTGGATCGGATTGGATTGGATTGGATTGGATTGGATCGGATCGGATTGGATTGGATTGAGCACCTTCACCTGGTGAACTGACAGTGTTTGGAGTCCCCAGGGCAGGACAGGCACAGCTCCTGCTGTGACCCTGTCACACACAGGTGGAGCACGACGCCCATCCCCAACACAGGAGGTCACTTTGGGTATTGAGCACACGCAGAGCTGACACACAGTGAGGGAAACCTGCACAGGCAGCAGCCAGAGCAGGCTGGGAACAGAGTCTGAGCAGCTCTCCTGCAGCAAACACTGGGAGCAAGGACAGCCCCAGCCTGCCCAGAGGCAGCTCATTGGCTCTCCATGGGCCAGGAGCAGCTCCTGGGGATGCTCCTGCCTGATGTAACTGTTTTTAACACCATACTGATTTAATATATGATGGTAGTCTCACAACCCCTCCCTGCATGGTATGTAGTTACGACCTGTTTCATGAGAAAAAACACAAAATCGAATATTCTAGTGGCTTTGCTTTGAAGTTAACATGAACTGTGACCACACTGATTTGTTTTGAAAACTCTCCCAGCAGCCTACACTTACTTTTACAGTTTCTTTGGATGTGTAACACCAATAGCTCAGAGAACTGGGGCTGTACTGGCACAGCAGATTCAATCTGCTGCTGCTCCCTTGATTGTTATATGCTTTGAATTCACCATGTCTAAAATGCTATTTTTTAAAATTTTTCTTTTCCTGACACAAGAGCTCTGAAGCAACACTTCTGAGAGCAGCTACCTGGGCAGGGAAAGCTGCTTCCAGTGCCTAAAGTATAAAAATCTCTTCTATTTGGGTAAACAGTGCTAAAACACCAATGTTGTACAAGTACACCTTATAAAGATTTGGTCGGGATTTTATTATTGTACAAGAAAAATACTCAAACTACCTAAGCAATAACACATACACTACATGTGGCCAGTAAATAATTTAAAAATATGAGAGAGGGTTATATTCACCATGCTTTAGGCAGTAGAGAATATAGAGCTTGGTTTGGTTACTTGCCTCGTTTGTAGGTAACAGTTTCTAAAATGCAAGGCTGGAATTGACTGAGTTTTGATGAAGCTCCCAAAGATGCATGTCAGAAGAAGCCACCTGTGTACTTTCTGTTAGGTATCAAAACAACACTTCCAAAGCTCTGTATGGAACTGTCATGTGAATTTAATGGGCAAATCCATGTTAAAAGCTTTGCTCACCATAACCAGAAATGTGGAAACTCAACGAATCACCTCTGGAAAAATGGCATTTGTGAGTTATAATCTCAGAAGACTAAAAATAGAGCTCCATCTGTTTGTTTTCCTTTATGAAGTGGCCAACTGCAACACTCCCTTACCAGCCCTAAAAAAGAATTTACATAAAAGATGGTGACGCAAACCCTTATCTCATGACTGTGTCTCATTAGGTCATCCACAGTGGGCAAGAAATGACTTCACTTTTAAAGTGCCTTTGCCATCTTCCCTGAGCATGAACCAGCTCAAAAAAAATTAGTTTGGGGCATTATCTGCACAGCAACCTGTTACCTTAATGGTGCAAATGTGTCAGTGGAAGCTGCAGTAGAATGGAGCTGTTGATCACCTGTAAGGCAGCAGTGACACAGGAACCCTCCCACGGGCAGTCGTGAGCAGAGCTCAGAGCTGCCCTGGCCAAAGGGCACGGGCTGCTGTTCTGGGAGAGCTCCACAGCTTCAAACCCTGCCAAACAGAGCTTGTGGGCACCCAGACCTTCCAGCTCTTATCTCATGTTGTGTTATTTTATTGTAGGAAAAGTATTTGTCGTGGCTTATCTGTCTGACAATGAATATGTTTGGTGCTCGAAAATGAGCATCCAAACCCGTGCCAGGACCTCACCACCCTCAGAGAGAGAAATTCCTTCCCCATATTCCATCCAGCCCTGCCCTCTGGCAGTGGGAGCCATTCCCTGTGTCCTGTCCCTCCATCCTTGTCCCCAGTCCCTCTGCAGCTCTCCTGGAGCCCCTTCAGGCCCTGCCAGGGGCTCTGAGCTCTCCCTGGAGCCTTCTCCAGGTGAGCACCCCCAGCTCTGCCAGCCTGGCTCCAGAGCAGAGGTGCACAGATGTTTTGTTGTCAGCCAGTCACAGAATTTGCTCTAAATCTAAAAGCAGCATTGGACTATTTTCTGTTGCCAATTTTGATGGAGAGACCTGTGTTTGGATTGGAGGGGGATGGCACAGTGATCAGCTCAGTGCTGCTCTCCACTGAGTGAAACACCCTGTTCAGTATTGAATTCACCAATCAGCACTTCTGACTTTGATTTCTGGAGAGTAATTCCTGAGCACTTGCACTCCCCACCAGTCACCCTAAAATCAATAACCAGAGTTCCAGAGCAGCTTAGACTTGGCTGCTGTCAGAGCTGCAGCTCAGTGGAGTCTGAAAATCCCTGGAATATCCCTGTGGGAGCCAACAGTGACAGGGATGGGCAGAGAAGGCTCTGTGCACAGCTGGGCTGCATCCTCACCCAGACACAGGCTCTGAGCTTCACAGGGGCACAGTGCTGCTCCTAAAACCAAAGGAAAGGGCACAGGGGGGAGCTGGGGAGGGTGGAATTGCTGGGCTGTCCTGTGCAGGGCCAGGAGCTGAACTCAATGATCCTTGTGGTTCCCTTCCAACTCAGGAAATTTCTGTGATTTTTAGTTCCTACATTTTAAGAGCAGTTTAAAGGAAAACTCCTGTATTGTCCCTGCTTGAAATACAACACTGTGGTCACTGAATGGGATTTGAAGGACAAGCAGTTTAGTGGGTATTTTTTCTTTAAGAAGGTAATATTGGAATTTCTTGGCCCCATTTCAGATTTTCTGCAACACAATGGAATGTCACTGAGTCATGGCAATCCAGTGGGAACACAGGTTTTGCCAGGGTTGAAATGTGAAACAGAAAATAGGTATTTTATTAAGAGTAAAAAATCTATCATGCACCTCAGAAATATACTTTAAATGCTTTGGAAGTTTTCATATGGTCTAATTCACTTCACAATGAATAAACAAACAGCCTGGTTTATGGCAGGTGTCCCTGCCCATGGCAGGGGTGGAACAAGATGAGCTTTAAGGTCCTTTCCAACCCAAACATTTCTGGGATTCTGTGATATGGTATTAATTAACTCCTGTATCCCTCAGCGTGCTAATAGCATCTTTCTCTTCATGGCTGGGCTAAGCAGACATGGCCAAGCTCCTCAAAGCATTCTGTTTGCCACCAGCACCCCAGCAAGGGCCAGCAACCTCTGCCTGAGTGGTCCAAGCTGGCACAGGGCCCCTGGAAAAGTGCCCAGTGCATTTCCCACATCCACACCTTCCTGCTGCCCACTCAAGTCAACAACAAGCCTTTCCTAGCTCTGAGTAGATTAAAAAAAAAAAAACCAACCAAAAAAACCCTAATAACCTATTAAAAGCTAATAATTATTCTAATAATTTTAAAATATCTTAATTTATAGTATGTTAATATAACTAAGAATACTTAATAATTAGTATCTTAGCTAAGTCTTCTCTTATTAGGTTAATTAATGTAATGAGTTAATTGTACGCTTTATTTCAATCAAGTGTTTGGACAACACCCTCAGGCACAGGGTGGGATTCTTGGGGTCTCCTGTGCAGGCCCAGGAGCAGGACTCAGTATTCCACAGGGGTCCTTTCCAGCTGGGGATATTCAAGTTTCTGTGAATTATTCTGAGTTCAAAATGAAATCCTGCCCTGAGATTAAGGGAAGGATTTCCCTTGCTCAGCTGAACCCAGGTTTAGACACGTCTGTTCCTGTCAAAGGATAGCTCAGCAGAGCTGCTCCCTGGCACTGCACCCACCTCAGCTCTCTGCACATATTTCACTGCACTCTGTGTGACAGTCAGCTGGAACTTGTACCAGCCTTTGACAAGAGGTCTATTTCCTGCCTTTGCATCCCTCACACACTCATGTACTCTGCTTATTTCACACTTCTTAGTCACTCTCAGGCCTCCTGTTCCACCTATGTCACCTACCTGGAGGTTTCTCCACTGCTCTGATGAGGTTTGCTCCGTACTGAGGAAGAGCTGCAGTGGTGTCTGTGCATCCCTTTCCTTACAGCACAGAGGCAGCTGGAGCAGGGCTGGGCAGCTGATGAAGAACCCATCAGGAATTAATTCCATCAGGCTCTGAGAACAGCCTCAGCCTTGCTCTCTGCACACAGACATCGAGGGAAGGCTCTGGCTGCTCTTTCAGCATAAGCCCTTCAGTGTTTTGTACCAGGACCAAGGGCTTCAGCAGCACAGTGGGAGTCAGGAAATTCAAATTACACCTCTCTTTTTCTTCCTTATCCCTCCTCATTTTAGGGAGCTACTGCAGAAGCCACTTCCAGCTAAGAATAAGGGTTAATGTGTGACAGCATTTTGGGACACTGGGATTGACCACTGGTTGCTCCTTTCCCTTCATTTACACAGAGTTGGGAGCATACTAAAGGCTGTGTAACACATAAGGTGAGGCATGCAGGGAATAGCAAACTCTCTCATAGAACTGGGACTTGAATGACTTGATCCTTTCCCTACTTTTATGTTGTGCTGGGTTTAACTAACCAGCTCAACATCATCTGTATATAGAGTTTTAATGTCAAAGGAGTATTTTTTCAGAAACATTCTCCTGTTTCAGAAAGGACCTTTTCAGTTGCCAAAAATACAGTCCTTAGTAGCATTATGTGGCTTGTAATAGCTTTATTTTGAAGATTGCTTTAGTATAACAGGCTGGAAGAGAACAGTGTCTGATTTTCCAATGCCTCTTCACTGGAGTGGTTTCAAGTGTCTGAAACAAACCAGCCTAAAAATCCAATTCCACTACAACCAATAGGAAAAATAAGAACAAATCTGATTTCTTGTGTCGCAACAACACACACACTGACATCTGATGCCTTCAGTAGCTCCTGCCAGCACTCATCTTTACAGATCTATGACATTAAATTCACAGCTCAGCTTGGGGGCTGAAGGCCACACCATGCTCTGATGGCTCTAGAATTGAGGGATGTCTGTTCTTTTGGGAGGCTCAGGTGAAAGCAATAATCTTAGCTGAACTTGTCTCTTGGCCAGTGTATCTGAGACTTGTCTTCCTCTCTTTCAATGGTTTGTTTTCCCCTTTCATATATACCAGGTACTTATCATTTGTCTTGTAAAGCAAAAACCTGTCTGCACCTGTGAAAGTCCAACTTGCTGTTTACCCAGGGACAGAACAAGGGCTTTTTGGCATAAAGATGTCACAGAATCTTTCAGGTTGGAAAAGGCCCTTTGATAGAATCCAACCATTAACCCATTAACCCAGCACTGCCAGTATCTACTATCCCATCCAGCCCTGTCCTCTGGCAGTGGGAGCCATTCCCTGTGTCCTGTCCCTCCATCCTTGTCCCCAGTCCCTCTCCAGCTCTCCTGGAGATCCTTCAGGCCCTGCCAGGGGCTCTGAGCTCTCCCTGGAGCCTTCTCCTCTCCAGGTGAGCCCCCCCAGCTCTGCCAGCCTGGCTCCAGTGCAGAGGGGCTCCAGCCCTGGGAGCTGGTCCAGGGACTCCTCTGGACCCCTCTCCAGCAGTTCCACATCCCTCCTATATGGGAAACTCTTGAGCTGCCACACCCCAAGTTCTCAACAGAAGGACTGAATTTTTAATGCATCAAGTTCCCCTACCATGACCATGGCACAAGCACCCAGAGCCCCTCTGCAGGCACAGGGATGTTCATTAGCAGTGGTTTCTTTCCCAGAAAAAAGCCCAACAGGTCTCAGGTTTCACACCACAGGAGGAATTCAGAGCACACCTTTCTGCATGGAAGAGCACAGCACACAAATCACTTTCCTGGGATGTGGGTCTGGGCTGGGGCTGTGTATTCTATTTTTGGAGCAATACTGGAATGTTTCCAAGACCACCATGACACAATCCCTGCACTATGGGTGGTAAACAAGTCTCCACTGCTGCTGCAGCCCTTCCTGCATTGCTTGCTGAGCATTCTTTCACCACTGCCTGTATTACATGGGCTCTTGGCATGCTGTCACCTCATCCTTGCACCCCTTGGAATACACACATGGGAAAGGCAAACCAACCCTGAGCCCACTGTGCAGAATCCACAGACACATCAAGGTGAGAAATGACCTGGTGAGACAAGACTGCTGAACCAGCAGCTGCAGTAGGTAGCAGATGACTTAAAGCTTCTGTAAGCATACCACTTATATCTATAAAAGGTTAGGTATATTAAAGCTTTTAAGGCATTTGGTACTGCCAATATCAAACTTACTGGTGTTTCTCTGCCTGAGCCTTACCTGTAGAAATCTTACCAGCTGCAATTATGTTAGGACTAGTCAAGATTTTTATGCAGCAATTTAAACATATGGTCAGAAAACAGGTCTGGAATAAGCAGGGCTCCTACACATTCAGCACTAAATAGATGTTCCCCACCCAAGCAGTGAAGTCTTGTACCAAAGATTTTAACCAAAGTTAATACTAGGATAATTAACATATAATTAGTGTTGAAACTATAGTGAAGACCAAACATGGCCTTGAGTTTATTTCAATGTGGGCACTGTTTTTTCTTCTAAAATTCACATCTTCATTTAGGAAAAAGTAAAGGCAATTCACCATCAGTTGCACAAAATGCTGTATTTTATTAACTAAATCAAAAAAGTACAGTTAAATTCACACAAAATGTTCAACACAAGCAATACTCAACATGTTTATAAGCTAGGACTGTGTCTGATTTGCAATTTAAATAGTGGCTGGTGTGAGCCCAGCACATTAATGCTGCAAGGTGCTCAGAATGACATCACAGTATCCCACAGAACAGTGCCCAGCCAGAGCCCTACCAGAACTATTGCTGCGGTGCACTGCAATTACATCAAAAAGCATGGACTGATTTTTAACAATTCCATGAGAAACTACACCACCATTTTTAACTGGAAACTTCCCTCCTGCAGCACTGTAAATAATGCACCACTGAGAGCTTGTTTCACTCCGAGTGCCCATGCCTGGTGAGAAAGCACCAGCTTTCAGGGGAGCTGGAATCTGATACTTTTGGGGAAGGAAAACTGGAGTTTTTCCACTTGAAATGCACCACACCAAAGGAAGGTCTATTTAAGCTCCCTGTGAGCACACAGTACCAGTACCTTGATGTTCAGAAGCTCACACCACCTCCACCCTAACCTCAGGGCCTCCAGCTTACTCTGGAAGGAGCTGCCTTCCCAGCACAGCCTCTTACTCACCACAGCCCAGTGTCCCCAAAGTGGCACGTGCAGCCCCAGTGTCACCATGCTGCATTCCAGCCAGCATTCCTACACTTCCACTGGGGACCCAATCTGCCAAGACACAGTTTTCATTAAGCCTCAGCACACTTAGAAATACCTTCTGCTTTCTCTCCATGTCCCAAAGCTGCAGAGGTTTGCAGGCTGGAGCCCAAAAGGTCCTGGTGTTATAACAAAGCCCTAAGAAAGGCAGCAGGTTGTATAGTTACCTCCTTGTGAGCAAAATCCCTGCCCTAAAACTATGCAACCTACTACCTCTTCCTAGGAGCCCCACGCTTCCTCTGTGCAGTTCTTCACTCTCTGCAGGACTTTAGCTCCCCAGCTGCTCTGCTCTTCTGCCCTGGCTGGGCACACACTCCGAGGTGACACTGTCAGCACTGACAAACAGTGGTCACTGCCTGCAACACTCACCAATGGCTACATTTTCACTCTGCCTAAGCTGAACTTCCCACCCCAAAAAGCATTTATTTCTGTGGGGTTTTTTGTTAGCTGCTTGCAGGGCATGCTAGCACAGAACCAGTTACAGACGGGGTACACCAAGCACAGCAGGAGGAAAGAGAATGCAATAAACTTTAAAAGTCTTTTTACAGAAGCAATATACCACCTCAGAGAAAAATTCTGGTTCTCGGATGCTCAAGTCCATAGCTTCACACCACCCCAGAAAGCTGAGAGGTCAGTTTTGGCCAAAATTGGCCAACACTTAAATTTTGCATTAGATCTGGAAAAGCTGCAGAAAAGCATGCAGACTTATTAATAAAGAGCAATTTTCAGTTTTCCCTTCAACTTCTACCAAGCAGTTGGGAGTCAGGGAATTTTAATGCATTATGGAAACTGGGGTGCCAGAAGAGTTTAAGTCACAATGCACAAGCTTGAGCTCCCTGTATTTTATGTTCTCCCAAGTGGCTTGCTATAACTTCCCTCTGTGCAGTGTTCTACCCTCTACCTAAAGCATGGGCACTTTCCATCCCCAGCCAGCACTGTGCCACTCACCTTGGGAGCAAAGTTATGTTAAGTTAAGGATATCCTGTGAGGGTTGCACCATTCACACTGACTGTCAGTCCTGTAGATTCTGGCACTGCTGCTTTCCAACCCTGAATTCATCTGGTTTCACTCCAGGAGTGCTTTTAGCCCAGGACTGGCTGCAAGGGAGCGCAGCTTGTTTTACTCCTCAGGGAAGGCAATAGATTGTATAGTTATCTCCTGAATAGGGTAAAATAACTACCCTACAACTATACAATCTACTACCTCACTCTGACAGAGAAGCACAGACTTCAGCAAGAGCTCAGCATCCAACCTCAGTTTCATTCTGAAGGATGTTTGATACAACACCCCAACAACTGGAACACCAGAAATTTGTATTTGATTACCCCACCATAAACATACAGGAATAATCTATTCTTAACTTTTTACTCACTGGGCAGAAAACTTAATGCAGAATGAAACCTAGCTTTTCCAAGAACTAGAAAAATCTAAACACAATTCCCACAGCTATTACATAAGTATTTTGTCCTGTCATAAGCACTGCAAGTGCAGAAGTTCAGCCAAGTCTGACATTGAGCTTAAAAGTGAGAAGCTTCCGTTGTTGATTATCTGCTGCTTTAGGAAAGACAGTAGATTGTATAGTTATCTCCCAGTGGTGGGTATGACCCTAAAACTATACAACCTACTACCTCATCCCACAGTGCAGGCATCTTCAGAGCTGGGGCAGGATTGCTGCTTCAGTCAAGACAAGTCAGGCTAGCTGCAGACAGTATTTATAATACTCACCAAAGAAAAGGCTTTCCCCTTGCTCCCCCTAGTCAAGAAGGAAGTTATTTTTAAAATAAGGTTTCCTAATTTCAAAATTTTACCAATTGCCTGAGTCTTAAGTAAGCAAGCTGTAGCAGTCATAGCAACTACAGTCATTAAACTTCTGTTGAATTACCAGTCGTGTTCCACAGGTGTCACTTCTCACCTGAAATCAGACGAAAGGGTCTCAGCAACACTGTAAGCAGACATAAATTTCTCCCTCTTTAGAACTTAAAAATAATGCAATCTAGGACCACAGCTATGTGACTGATTTATATGGATGAGGATGAGCCCTAATATTTGTAATCCTGATTGAAAAATATTATTACATAGAGTGACCTTTTCACCTATTGCACCAATAGCTAAGAAAAAAATCATGCACTGTCCAAAGTACTGCTTGGAGCTTTTTCTGCTAGTCTTAAATTACATTAAGCCTTGTACACAGGAATTCTTTTATTAGAAACAAAACTCAATAAGATTATGGCCTCCATCCTGACATTTAGTTGTTAAACTGCCTTACCAAAAGGCCACTGAAAAGACATGCTTTCCCATCAGAAAGAAGTCTGAGTTTCTCTAACTGCCTCTGATGTAACTTTAAAGCCAATTTCCACATTAACACAGCTCAACATCATCTTTGAATACTGAAATGAAAACACTTGCCAGACAGATGTGTGACTCAAAATTCCCTTCGTAAGCAAGGACAGCTTGCTATGAAGAACAGGGCTGGAAAGGAAAACAACAGATTGTCCAGGTAGTCTATACAATACCTGAAAATGTTTAGAGAAAAGCAGTTTTTAAAACATTCAATACATTTCGCTAGTACTTGATCCCAGTTGCAGCCTGCAGTTTCCAGCCCACTCTCCAAACAAAGCCTGCACAGAACAAGAGCACCCTCATGCCCGCTGGTGTCCTTGCCAAGCACACAGCGCGTGATCCCGTGCGCTCACACAAAGGGATGACGTTATTCCTTGGACAGACACAAAATCAAATTACTTTCCAACCCCCTCAGTGCCTTACTACAAAATCCTTTATACAAACGGTGATGACAAATTTGGGTGAATCAACCTTAAACTCTCATTTCTAACTGGTATAAATCCCATTATGTGCTTTTGCTAACTTACACATCTACCAGAAAATAAACTTCAGCGTGGACACAAGTACTTGGTCCTGATGCCCAAAGCAGGAATAAATCAGAACAGCAGCTCTGGGCCAGAGTCAAACCTTTCCAGAGCACTGGCCCCCATCACATTCTTTTAAATCAGTTCTGGCAGAGCTTTCAGCTTCCTGCTCCTGCATCCCAGCCCTCAGCAGCTGAGCAGAATCCCTGTGAATTCCCATGCTTCAGAGGGAAAGGCATCCTGGCCTGGAGCTGAACTGCACAGCACCGACTCTGCACCTTCAGCTGGACAGTGACCCCAGGAAGTTAATGAAGTCCCCATGTCCAGTGTCTGAAGCTGATGGCTCTGTGATGTACTGAAAATGTTCAAAGCACGTTGAAAACCTGGATGGGTGTTACATACCTGTTTAAATTCTACAAAATGTAAGGCAATGCTTCTGCATTTCCTTTTAAAATTAAGCCTGAAAGACATACAGATTACAATAAATCTAGAAACCGATCTGTTTTATTTCTCCACCTTTAGACAAAGCTTAGCTGCAAACATAACCAACTTGACATGTATCAAACAACTTTTATTTTTAGTATTCTGCTTTACATTAATCCTGCCTTTTGGGGCATTTTTAACTTGTGGATTATTTCTAACAGTCTTGCCAAGCTGCATTATCTAAGCTGCCATGTTCTTGGACAGGTGAGATCTGCCAGGTTCCCTCGGGGGGCTGCTTCTCGCACACCATGCATCAGGGGGTTCTGACACCCACAGCAGCAGGGAAGCCTGACAAATTATCCTGCTGGCACAGCCTCTACCGAGCTGGTGCGTTCTCATCCCCAGTGAATCCAGAGCTGCAGAAGCTCCCTGCTGCTGATGTCACCGTGCTGGGGATGTCACAGCAAGTGCAGCACAGGAGCTCAGGGTCATGCACCTGCACATCTGCACATTCACTCTTCCAGCACAACACATTGTGAGAGACAAGCTTTAAAACCATCCCTGAGTCATCTGCTTTCCCCCATTAAAAAAGCCAGGTTCCCAAGGGGTGCTTTTCCTTCCAGCACGTGTTTAAAATCCCCAGAGCAGTGCAAGGGGACAAAGTGACTCCAACTGTGGAGCTGGACAATCTCAGCAGCTGCAGCTCTGCCTGCACAGCTCCCACCACACGATGGAGCTCCGGGATTTACACAACAGCTCCAACACCAACTCCTCAGTTTTACCCCTGGATTCCAGCAGCACTCCCTGCACTGAAACCACATTTCCTGAATCCCAGGAGCTTGCTGAGTGAATGTGTACTGCCTTCTCCAGCTGTGCTGAGCATCCCAAGTGACTGATGCAGGCTCCTGCCTAAAGTGCTTTTTCCATGGGGTTTTTGTGTGACTGGAGTGCACAACAGGAAGAAAGGGAGCAGCACAATTAATATAAACTTTAATTATTACTCATACCACTTCCTCTCAATGTACTCACCCAGCCCTGCACTGCAACAGACACATCTCAGCCCCTCTTCCCAAAACAAGCTCAACAAAATCAGATAGTGACTGACACAAAAGTTCCAGCATAAACTAAAAATGTTTCCTCTTCCATATTCAGTTTTGGATTGTACCTTCCTTTGTCTTAATCATGTACCAATCTGAAGGTAACATCTCCCAGCTCAAGCCCAGGCACCTCTTCTTCCCCTATGCAGACCCAAAATTGAAACATTTATGAGCTCCTTTTGGACCTGCCAGCCCACTGAGCAGCAATATGCTGGAGCAAGAGTACATCACACCAGAAAGCTGCTCTGAACTGGGAAATTGGAATGAGGACAAAAGGAGAACAAGCAGATCCACCACATAAAAATGCACAGAGGTGCTCTTGGGCAGCCCCACAGTCCACACACCAGACAGGAATAGGTGTCCACAATGGTATTTTTTACACAACATTAAGATTAATAGCACTGACTGCTACCAATAATGCCTTTGTCTGCTGCCTCAATTGGAAATACAGGGTTTTTTCCAAAATCTCTACCACACTTGCATTTAATTAGCACAGAGCATTATAGCTTTAAGTAATTATCACAAGATATTACTGTTGTGCTACAGTGTGTAGCACAACAGTGTGTGTGTTGTGTGTTTGGTTTCAATTTATTTTTCTACCCATGTAGTTACAGATGGAATATTCAGAAACCGTGGCCTGAGAGAAATGGAAAGCCACCACTGCCCACTCAAGTACAGAGTGAAGCCCATCTCCTGTGGAAAAGTCTGTGAGCACAATTAATGATTTCTGCTGTGAACACAGAACACAAAACCTGGCCTCCCTCCCTACACACACTTGATTTTATGGCAATAGTACTAAACTCTCTGCATCCAAGTGGTGCATGTGCCACAGCACTGCACAGTGCTGCTGGAAACCTCAGGAAGGTCTGAGAATGACTACACCAAAATGATCACATTTTCTACTCCTCTCTGAATACTCCTCTCTCAAAACACACAGAGGGAGATCTTTATAAATAAATAAATATATATTCAGCCTCAAACATTACAAAGGCCTCAGTGCCCTTCTCAAAGGAAAGCATCAGCTTGATTATCTGACCCTGCTTCAAACACAAACATGTGTGTGCGTGTGTATATATACATATATATATATATGTGAAATAAACAACTGTGTATTTATTCACTAGATTTCTGTCTCCTAGAACATGCTAGGAGGAAGTAGGCTTCTTCTGTAAAAAGTTTACATATAACAATTAGACAAATTCAGCAAGAAATTTAGTGCAAAAAATATTTCAAGATTGCTGTGTTATGTTATTAATTGGCAATATAAACAACCATCTATTACCCTCTCTAAGTCCTGGGAGCCTTTCACTATTTGCAAATGAACTGATGTTTTCCACCACTAAAAACACAGGAAAACACAGAAGACATTTATCAAAAGGAAAGTGAAGTAAGGATACAGCTCGTTGCAGTAGGAAAACACAGCAAGTGAACTTATGTTTTATCTAAACTTCCTTTAGACTAAGGAAGTACTAAATCTCCAGTATTAGTATGCAAAATCATTTCCTAGCATGACCGATGTGATTTAAGGTTGCACATAAGATACATGAAGTACAACTTGGAAAAAACTCGGTGAAAAAAAATCACAGCCAGCAAATTTTCATTAAAAATATCACAATACAGCTATTTACTAGGTCCCTCTTCATGAAGCTAACTATCATAGAGAAAAAAAACCAACTCATTAGCCCATTATTGCATGTTGACTGCAGCAAGGTTCAACCACCACTGCAAAAAACTTCTAACTTAGAAGTTCAGACTATTAAACATCGAGTGTTGCTGTGAACAGAACTGGTCAAATTTGACAACAGAAGCCACTGCAAACTGTTTGTGAGGTCCATGGCACCCGGGGATGTTTGAAGATGGCCTGTTTCTTAAATATTATTTAAGTTACTGCTTTTGAAGGGACAGATTGATTTTCTCGAAAATTCTGCGATGGATTCAGTTTGCCCCACTGCTGCTCTTGAGCACTGCCACTGTGTAAAATTTGAATGGGAGCAAGTTTTCCCTGCCAATTAAGCACTTCAGTCACAAAACTGCCTGTGCAGAGCAGGACAGACAGAGAGCAGCACCAACAAGGTGGGACAGGCACATCACTAAACAAGGATTATCCCGACCTCGATCATCAGATTGAGCTTTCACTCCTGAAATAAATCACAGAATTGTTAAGGCTGGAAGGGACCTCTGGAAATCATCCTGTCCAACCCCCTGCCAAGGCAGGGTCACTCAGAGCAGGTGATACAGGAATTTATCCAAGAGAGTTTGGAATGTCTCCAGAGAGGAGTCTGGAGATGTCTCCAATCCTTGGGAAGCCTCTTTCAGTCACTCTCATGTAAAGTTGTAACGTAAAATCATAAAACCACAATTCGATGGGGTAACACCTCCATCTAAAACTGACCGAGCCGTGCCAGAATAAAGTCACCAGCAGCAGCTGTGGTGTGCCAGGGCCGGACCCTGCTCCGTGCCACCACCAGCCCTGCAAGGGAGCCCACACGTGCTGAGCCCTGACCTGAGCTGGCCCGGGGGCTGAGCTACCACCCATGCCAAAGGCAAGAGCCACTCCTGCAAGGCCCAGAGGCCAGCCACAGCTCCGGCCAGACACTGCAGGTACGTGTTACACCACGGCACCTCTGTTCCACCGGGCTGCTGCTGCTCAGGCGCGCAGCCAGCCCCGAGCCCGCCGTGAGCGGCCCGGGCTGCGGCGTGCCCGTGTCACCCCACACGCTCCCGGGCAGGTGCCGGTGCCGCCTCTCCCGACCCGCTTCCAGGCCAGGCCGCTCGTGAGGATGCGGCGGGAGCCGCCGGGGGCGATAGGCCCGGCAGGGGCAGCAATGGTGCTGGCCACGAACGGCAGCCCCGCGCAGCCCCCTGACAGGGGCTGGGCCGCCAAAGCACTTCCACCTACTTCCTAAGGGATTTACTTCACCTTTCGCCCCTCGCTCCGAGCTCAGCTCCCGCTGCCGCCCTCGGTGCCCGGGCAGGGCTGAGCCCCGCCCGGCCCCGGTACCAGGGGGGCTCCCCCGGCCAAGGTCCCCCCGGCCCCGGCAGTGACGTACCTGGCGCCGGCGGCTCGCGGGGGCGGCACTTCCGGACCTTCCAGTGAGCCTGGAGGAGAGCGGGGGGAGAACGAGGGAAAAAGGCATCGATGAGGGGAATAAGGACAATGAACCGGGCCCGCGGCAGAGCCGGCGGAGAGGCCTGGCCGAGGCCCCGCGCCCGCCCGTACGGGCCCTCCGGCTCAGTCCCTCCGCTCCCACCCTCTCCCCGGCGCGCCCCGTCAACGCGGCCGCTCCCGCGCCCCCCCCCCCCCCCCCGGCCCCGCGGCCACCGCCCGGCCCCGCCGTCCCGGTACTTGCGGGACCCGGATGAAGTCGCGGCCGCTGCGGCCGCCGCACCCGCGGCACCACGGGAAGGGCGCCGCGCCCCGCCCGCCGCAGCCGCCGCCCGCCCGTCCATCACCCGCCGTCTCCCGCGCACATTGGCTGTGGGGCCGCGAAGTCCCGCCCCCGCCCGGGAATGTAGCTCTTCATTGGTCAGCTATGAACAGGGCTCCGCCCCCGTCCGCCATTTATTTCGGGCGCGTTCCACGGTGGTGCCGTAATGGCGCCCCCGGTGGCCGCGGTTCGCGCCCGCCTTTCCCCGCCTCCACCTCGGCCCTGCCGGGAGTTAGCCCCATGTCTGCCCCGCGGCCGCCCCGCCCGGCCCGGCCCTGCCCGTGTCTGCCCCACGGCTCCGGGCGCGCCCCTCGGGCGTTGGGTGCGGCATTAGCACTGTTACCGGGTTCAGAGGCCTTGGCCTCCCCGTGGCCCATCGCACAGAATCGTGGAATCATCAGGAGTGAAAGAGCACTTTAATGTCACCCAGCACTGACTCTGTCACCCTAAAGCACCCAGCGCCACACCCAGGCACCTTTGGCACACCTCCAGGGATGGTGACTCCACCAGTGCCCTGAGCAGCCAGCTCCTCCAATGCCTGACCACCCGAACAGTGAAAACATTTTTCCTATATCTAATCTGAATCTCCTCTGTCTCAGCTCAAGGCCATTTCCTGCGATCCTCTCACTGCAGGCACACCACCACCTCACTAGGGTCCAAATAACCTTTTCTGGCTGTACTCCTGATTGATCTTTGTAACGTATGGGAGATGCACTGAGTCTGCAGTGAGCATTAGAGCCTTTCCGAGGAGGAGAAGTGGACCTTCAGCTCCTTAGTGTGTCTGCAATATCACACTCATCGGGACTCATACATACAAGCTCAGGGAGAGAAATGCTATGTTTGAAATCGAACTTCAAACATAGCATTCGTTTTCCATGTCTCTTAATTTTCACAAGATTTTTGGGATCGGTCTCGATTCTAATAAATAAAAGTATTGGCTATAATACTCAATATAATATTTACAATTATATATGACTATATATATAATGATATTCAGTGTCAAATATTGAAGTAAACAAAACTGTGAATGCAAAAAATGTATTCTTGTCAGAATTTTTTCTTTTGAGAAAGTTTTTAAATAATGGAACTTGTCAGTTCTTAACAATTTTTTTAAGTTTATAGAGTTGGAATGATGAAGTTTTTATGTGTCTGGTGTTCTGCTTCACTTCAAAAGTAGTAATTTTTATCCCAGATTCAGGAAGGGAACATGTGCCTTGGTAGTGGTCATGAGAGCAATGAACAGATTAAACAACGACCCAGCTACTGAGTGGGTAGGGCACATGCTTTGCACGTTGAACAAACTAAATCATGATGCCTTAACAGCTAAAATGCAGTTTTTAATCTTGTGGAGGTAAAACTTTATGAAGTAAATGCGCCTGGCTGCTGTAGTGTGTGTTATCTGTACTGTCGAGTGTGTGTTGCCTGTTTTGCCGAGCGCAGGGTGAGGAGCAGCGCGGAGCCCGCAGCGCTCGGTGCCGCTGCACTTCCCGCGGGGCTCACGAGATGGGGCCGGAGCCCCGAGCGAGCCCGGCCGGGAGCGCTGCGGATCCGCCCGGAGCCGCGCTGGCTCACCGGCACAACTGACCAGGAGCAATTACCGCACGGTATTTGCCAGGAGCGCTGCTCAGAAAAGCGCGGACGCGTCTCCTGTCAGACATAATTTTGGAATAAACTTCTGAATCTTACTGCTATTTTTTTAATTGTAATAAGTTTGATATGTAAGGACTCTGCGGGGTATTGATCAACAGCTATGATTTCTAACAAATATATTTTTGAATTAGTAGGGAGTTAACACTTAGAGGATAGAAAGTGTGCAGATTTCTAAAATGAAAAGAGAGAAAAATTCATATCTAGTTTATGCTTTCTGCATATTCTTTAAAGATTTGAGATGATTATCTTTTCTCCTGGGTACAGAATTTTTCAAGCTCAAATTTAAATCTCTCCAGTGGGCCTTCAATTAGATTATTTGATAAGGACCTAACATGTTCCTCCATCCCTCAAATAAATGATCTTCAAAGGAAATAATAAGTAAAATAGTTTGAGTGATGCAGGAACACCTTACTTCTCTGATAATTCTGTGTAATGTAGAAAAACACTTCACTGTAAGCCTTGAGTAGTTATCAAGACAGTACTATTTGGGTGCTGCTTTTAGCCAGAGGTACGGAAACCACATAAGTCATTCCTCATCTATTTTTAAATACATCATGTGTTGTACAGCAACTAGGAAATTAGAGTGAATGGATTAATGAAAAAAACCCAGTAACTGGACAGGTTTGATCATGAAGAGCTGGATGAGGCTGCCTGTGTCCACACACACTGATCAGACATTGCTTTTGGGGATGACAAGGCCTAGTTGTCATGTCAATCGTGCCCCAAAACCCAGCACCGAGCACACAGCACACGCTCAGTGTCGTGTGGCAGACCTGGTGCTGCCTGCAATAGTGGAAATCACCAATGTGAGTTGAATTTTGGACTTGACAAGCCTATTGCATGTAAAATGATGAAATGTCTCACATAGCCACTGCTGTATAACTCAGTTCTAGTAAAAAAAAAAAAAAAAAAAAATCCCAAAAGACTGAAAGATTGGATGCAGCTGCCTCTGGCAGGACATGCTCTCCTCACTGGGAGGGCACATCTTGAGATCCATCTCACACAATCGTACCCCAGCCTGAGGGTCACAGAAGGCCCTGCGGTCACAGCGGGCTCAGGGCTCACAGCAGCAGCGGTGGCAGCAGCGCTGCTGACATTGGGACAGTGGCGTCAGGACAGCGGTGGCAGCAAGAGCTGCGGGACTGGCAGAGGGTGAGGCACCATGGGCCTTGCTCTGCGCCTCTTCCTCCTGCTCCTCCTGGCCGTGGCCCTGCCTGCCAGGGCTGCCCAGGGTGATCAGCTGCAGGCGCGGCGAGCAGGTGAGCCGGCAGCCTGGCTCCCCTTTCCCGGGACAGCGCTCCCTGCTCCCCGGGAAGCGCTGGGGATGGTTTTCCCCAGGCCTTTAGGGAGGGCTTCCTCTGGGGGAGGGAGAGAGCCCCCACGGGCCCTGGGCAGCCCCAGTTTCCTCTCCAGGGATGTGTCACAGGGCTTGCAAAGAGGGTGGAGAGTGGCCAGGAGCCAGCCCAGAGCTCCTCAGGCCCCTGTGCAGTTGGGCCTTGCCCAGTCACACCTGGCTCCCACAGCCTTACCCAACCCCCTTTCAGTGCCCAGTTCCCAGAGGCAGAAGGGGATCCCAGCACACCATGAATCACAGAATCACTGGGTTGGAAGAGACCATTAAGATCATCAAGTCCAACGCAGCCCTTAGATCTCAAATACACCATAACACTGAGTGAGCCACTTCCAGTCTTTTTTAAAACACATCCAGGGATGATGACTCCACCACCTCCCTGGGCAAACCATTCCAGTACTTTAGGACCCTTTCTGTAAAAAACTTTTTCCTAATATCCAACATATATTTCCCTTGGCACAGCTTAAGACTGTGTCCTCTCATTCTGTCAGTTGCTACCATGGAAATGGTTCTGATCTGTGCTCCCTTCTAGATTGGGATGCTGGAAATGTTTTTCTGGAACCTGGGCTAGAAGATAGTTTGGATCCAGTGGGACCTCCCGCAGGTAAGATATCTATGTTTTTCCTTAGAACAATTATTGACAACCTGGTGAGAACCAGGGCACAGAAGCTTCTGTGGCTGTTGAGTTACAGGCGTGTCTGCAGAGCAGAATTTTCCAGCTCCTGGGCTGCATGCTGCACACAAGCCCAGCTCCCATCACAGGGGTGAGTAGTGTGTCCCTGCCGACCCCACCACAGGCTGAGCCCTGCTTTTGTGGCATCCATTCATGGGAAGTGGACATACTTTCTCTTAAGGTCTTGCAAAAGGAAAGACCCAAGCTAAAGGAGAAAATAAATCCCTGAAGCCTTCTGAACTTCTGGACCAGATGCTGAGTGATCTGGAGAGACACCTGGGTGCGAGCATTTCCCTCAGCCTTGTCCTGGGGCTCAGCAGCCGGGGGCTTTGGCTGCACATCTGGACACGCCGTGCCCGGCACAGCACGAAGGGATCCATGGCAGCCTCGCTGCCCCGCTGCTGCTCCCACGCCCTGCAGGGCTGTTTCCCAGCCTGGCCTGGCTGCAGCTTCTGCCCAGCCTCTGCAGGAAGGCATTGGGCATCAGCTGACAGCCCAAACCGCACCACGGGCCATGCAGACCCTGAGATCCCCTGCAGTTTCCCTGTCTCTGAGTAGATCAGTAGGGGCAGCTGACTGGAGGAGGGAGAGCTTTAGGGAGAGACACCAAAGCCCATCTGATTTCCTGAAACCTATCCATGAGTTTGACAAGACTCCTGAAGACGCCACTTCCCCAACGGGGAACAGCTTCATCTGATCCAGCTGTACCTCTTTCTTTCTTCAGAAATGAAAGGAGAGCCTGTGCCTAAGGAAGCATTTCCTGGAGGAAGCAGTGATTCTGTGCCAGCCTCTGCTGCAGGAAGGAAGGCGATGGCAGGCCCAGTCACAGGAGGTAATTGCTGTGCCTCTGGGCCTGAGCCCTGCTGAGGCTTGAGCTGCCCTCTCTGCTGCTTGGCACTGCGGGCACAGCCCGGACAAGACGGGCACAGCCCAGAGGAATTATCCCCAGCAGGCTCAGGGCACTCGGGTACTGAGGTGTCCTGCTGGGCTCCCTCCGTGGGAGACACGTACCGAAACCTGGGAGCGGCTGCACGGGGTGCCCATGGTGGGGAAAGGGCAGAGGGGGAGAGCAAGGCTCCAGTGGGTCCTGACAGGGCCTGCCCATGTGCCCTTGAGAACTGGGCAGTGTCCCAGCAGAAGGAGGGCAGGAGGGAGGCAGGGATAGCTGTGGCACTGCCTGCTGCAGTTTTCCCCAGGGCTTTAGTGAGGATTTGCTCTGTGTGTGAGGGAGAGAGCCCCAGGGCCCTGGGCTGCCCGTTTCCTCTCCAGGGATGTTGCACAGGGCATGGAAAGAGGGTGCAGAGTGACCAGGAGCCAGCCCAGAGCCCGCCAGGCCCCTGTGCTGCTTTGGCCATGTCCATTGACCTCTGGCTCCCACGGCCTTACCCGACCCCCTTGCAGTGCTCATTTCCCAGAGGCAGAAGGGGATCCCAGCACACCCTGAAAAATGTTCTGATCTGTGCATTCTAGATGAGGTTGCTGGAATTGCTTCTACATTAGATTGGTTGAATAATGCTTTGAAGCCTTTGGAGCCTCCTGCAGGTATGTTCTCACTGTCCCACCAAGGAGTAACCATTGACAAGCTGACAGGAGCAGGTGACAGAAGCTTCTGTGGCTGTTGAGTTACAGGGGTGTCTGCAGGGAGGACTTCTCCTGCTCCTCTTCTGGTTGCTGCACGCAAGCCCAGCTCCCATCGCAGGGGTGAGTAGTGTGTCCCTGCTGACCCCACAGGCTGAGCCCTGCTTCTGTGGCATCCATTCATGGGAAATGGAACTATTTTCTCTTAAGGTCCTCTGAGAGTGAAGAGCAAACCTAGACGCAAGAAGAAATCATTTGAGTCAAACAAGATCTTGAAACAAATAGTGGAGCAACTGCACAAAGGGAATGGTGAGAGCATTTCCCTCAGCCTTGTCCTGGGGCTCAGCAGCCGGGGGCTTTGGCTGCACATCTGGACACGCCGTGCCCGGCACGGCAGGAAGGGATCCATGGCAGCCTGACTGCCCCGCTGCTGCTTCCACGCCCTGCAGGGCTGTTTCCTGTAGTATCGGCGGGAGAAAAAGCGGCACTCCAATATGGGTGATCAGCAGATCTCGTTTATTGATCAGAAGGCGCATACATTTATATTGGAGTTAATGAAGTTCATACATATTGCAAAGCTGAGCTCAGGATAGGTCAATTACTTATCATTCAACTACGCCTACTTCTACATTCTTGTGATTTCTTTATTGCTACTTTTTAAACTATTCTCCATATTTTCTGGCAAACCTTCTCTTTTCTATCCTCATGTTGCACAAAGTTTGAGCCGTCCTTGTCAGTGATTGGACATTGACTGCTGACTTCTTGCTCTGTGTCCTTCATGCTCTACTAGTGGTACGTGCCCTTTTTCAGCTAACCCGAGATCCACAAAGCTCTCCACACTTCTCCCATTTTTCTGTTGCACAAGCATGGTCTGACTAAATGTAGCAGATATCGTCTTTTGCACCATATTCTGTAAGCATATGCAAAAACACGGCAAAATTACTACGATTAACAAGGCTACAATGCCTACTACAATGACAGCCTTAACGATAGAGAGCAGCCATGACCCAAGGCCTAAGGATTTGAGCCATCCATCAATACCAATGCCTGATTCTACTTGTAAATTCCCAGTTAACCTTCGTAATTCTGAGAGCTGAAAGTGAATTGACTGTGAGTGGTTAGAAAGGTTCATGCAACACATGACTTCAAATTCTTCACAACCATGGCCTTGTGCAAGTAACAGAAAATCAATTCCAGCTCTATTTTGCAGCGTAGCATGACAAATAGAATCAACATCAAGTAAAAGGCTGGAAAGTGCTAAAGAGGTGGCATTGGTTTGCTTAGCGAGCCAACAACCCAATTTGTTTAGGATGGCATGAGCACCTGCTGCCAATACACCTGGAGTTAAGAATGATGCTGCAATTATGGCTCCTGGGGACCAGAATTTTACATCATCTCTGCAGTCTGCAGCAAATGCATGAGCCATTCTTTTACTCCGATGATGACGGTGGCTCATATTTAATATCATGGACGTATTAGGTGTAAGGAGAGACAACCGTCCAATTGTACATGGTCCCCCTTGCAGCATCGATGGGACACCGGCCCAAGCACGGTCCCCACATATCAAGAAATATCCTGGTGGCAACTGAATAGGGTCATTTGATGAGACTGACACTGTTTTTGTAGTATAATTGCACCAGGCTGTTGCATTCCGGTAGACAGCCATGCTAGAAGTTACAATAGTGGAATGATTCTTGGCTGAAAGCTGGCTCTTATGTGAAAAGTTAAGACATGCATCTGCCATAACTGAACCTAACAGCTCCAATTCTTGGGGTTCCTGTGGTGCTATAGGGAAGTGAGAAACCCATTGGTCCCAATGATCTACACTTGTCCTAGCATTGTTGGCTTTGCAGGTGGGTACATGTGAAGGACATGGCCAGGGATCTGCTGGCAATCCCACTAAACAGGTTGAAAACGGATTGCCAGGAGAAGATAATGATGGACAAATCGCCTCCTGATTGGTTAAATTTGCCAAGGTAACCCAAATGTTAGTCTTAGGCTGAGGTGGGGCCCATGCTGGATGGGCTTCCACTCTGTTGATGACACCTGCACTGTCTATTAAAAGAGCAAAAATTAGTAAGGCAACAATATTCCCAGGCAAAACAATATTGTTTTAAACCACTTAATCATCTGGTAAATGGCCATGTTTCTCACAGATCATTGTGATGACTTCTCCTTTCCTTTTTCCTTCCTTCTCTTTGATCTGCCCAGATTTAACCTCTCTAGGTCTCTCAGACAATCGTCCCACACTTTGTTGGGGTCCTGATCTCTTGAAATTGGACCTATCACATCAAACTGTGACAGGGGAATGCCTTGACCACACTTAGATTGTAAAATACGCGATAGAGATTGCCCCAAAGCACGTTCTACCAAATGCTGAGTTTCCCACCTAAACCATGCAATAATTTTCTGTTCTGGAGATTCATACAATTGTAACCCGTCACGGCTAGGTAACCTTGTAAACCACTTAAGATCTCTTTCCCAAGAGACAAGATGCCAGTAAAATGAACACTTTTTGCTCCACAACTGCGGTAACTGGGTCTGATTCACCCACTTAGTTTTCTGACAACCTCCACAAAAAAGTAATATCCATGCAGTGCAACGACTATTTTGACAGTTATAACAAGCTGAATTCCTAACCCTTTAACTTCAAATTCAGAAAGCAATGAATGCAAGCGTAATATGCCACGTATAGATTTACACCGATCTACTGCTCGGTCAAGGTGATAATCACACTGTCCTTTTAATCTAAGAAATATCGGTTGAAGGATGATCAACAGCTTCGTCTCCACTCGACGACGATCCTCTTCGCTCAGTCGATCAAATTCTTCCATCCAACACAGCTGCTCGGGTCCACTTAGCAGGTACCCACAGAGATCCTGCAGGGGTGGAAACACAAAGATATCCGCGGCCCCAGTATAACACTTTAGCAGGCCCTTGCCATTGCCCTGTCTTAGGATCCCTGTACTTGACCCATACATCCTGCTTCTCATTATCCTTTTCCCGTACATAGTGACAAATTACAGGAGGAACTTTGCTTTCCCCAAAAACACACAAATGATTTAAAACAAACACTTTAACAGTCGTTCTTGTGGCTCTCTAACATCCGAGTATTTACTCAGATATCTTTTCAAGGTACCATTAGGTCTCTCTACAATTGCTTGTCCTGTTGGGGAATTAGGGATGCCTGTCACGTGTTCTATTCCCCACATTTGCATGAATTGTTTTATTCTTCTGCTGCAATAGGCAGGCCCATTATCAGTTTTAATGCACTGTGGAACTCCCATCACTGCAAAGCAGCTACTGAGATGCCTCTCCACCTGCCTTGCCTTCTCACCAATCTGTGCTGTAGCCCATGAAATGACTATAAGTGTCAATAGTGACATGCACATACTTCATCCTTCCAAACTCAGCAACATGCGTCACATCCATTTGCCAGGTCTCATTTGTTTTTAGCCCTCTTGGATTGACTCCCAGACCTAACCCACGGCCTCCATTATGATGGCTACATGTGGGACAGGCTTTAACTATTGCCCATGCCTCTTCCATAGATATCTGAAATTCTCTATGGAGGCCTTTTGCATTCTGATGAAACATGGAATGTGCCTCTCTGGCCATAGTCTGCTTGGGAATCGGAGTCACTTGTGTAATTGAGACTAGCTTATCTGCCCGTGCATTTCCTTCACCTAAACCTATGTCCCACTTGTGACTTCTGATGTGGATAACAGAGAAAGGATGCTTCCTTAGCTTAATCGCCTTTTGTAACTGTATGAACAGCTCATGTAACCTCCTGTTTTGAACCTCTTTTATAGGGGCATCCTCTATTCGCTCACACACTCCTGCAACATACAAAGAGTCTGTTACTATGTTAAGAGGCTCAGAAAAGTACATCATGGCCCATACAACAGCCAATAATTCCATGGTCTGTAAAGTATCCAATTCAGAGGCCTGAAGAATCTGATGATGCCATTGTCCCTCTTTCTGCCAAGTCACTGCAGCAGTTCTGGATTTTTTCCCTGCATCCGTGTAGGCTGTTGTAGCATCCGACAGGGGCTTCTGTGATCTTTTTGGGCATTGAATCCAACCCCACTGTCCTATCCAATTCAATGGTATTTTGGGCATATCATCAGTGGCAATCACACTTCCTGCTTCCAGCAATGCCTCTTGTAATTCCATACTGTTTTCCAGGTACCAAGTCAGAGTATCTTTCTTCATTGGAATCCATATCTGATCAGGTTCCTTTCCCATAATCTGTAATGCCCATTCATGACCCTTTTTAAGCAAATCAGCCAAAATTTCGATTTTTTGAAGAAGGGTTTTATGCTGTTGAAGTGGAGGGGATATCCATTCCAGGGCCCATATTTCCCCCATTTTTGTGTTTTGCTGAGTGAGTGCCCCCAGCAAATATTTCTCACCAGACCAAATTGTCAGTTATATAGGGAGGTTAACATCACGTCTCCAAACACTGCCCTGTGTTACACAGTCCAATATCTGTTGAAGTGTCCTAGCCTGCTCAGGGGTTCTACGGACAGGCTGTGCCGGGTCAGTTCCTTTTAATAAAGGTCGGAGTTCATCTAACAGCTCATTTGGAATACCTGTAATAGGACGCAGCCATTGCAAATATCCAAGTAACCTTTAAGCATCATGCAGTGTCTGTATTTCAGTATTCAATTATAGTTTTTGAGGGGTAACAATTTGGTTAGTAAGTGTCCATCCCAAATACTTCCAGGGTGCAGATAGCTGAATTTTTTTCAGGAGCTACAACCAATCCATGTAATCTCAAAGCATGATGTATTTCTTGAATTTGTTGGCCTGTAAAAGGTTGCGGCTGTGCGAATAAAATATCGTCCATGTAATGATAAATGGTTGTTTCAGGCCAAGCCTGTCTGAGAGGTTGTAGAGCATTGTCCACATACAACTGACACAATGTGGGGCTGTTGCGGCTTCCCTGAGGAAGAGTAGTCCATTCAAATCTCTTATCTGGTTCTTCCCTGTTTACAGATGGCAAGGTAAATGCAAACCTCCGAGTGTCTTTAGGATGGAGAGCAATAGTAAAAAAGCAGTCCTTAAGATCTATAATCAAAAGTGGCCAGTCCTTTGGCAACATTGCAGGGTTGGGCAGCCCTGGCTGTAGGGCTCCCATAGGTTCCATTTGTGCATTTACAGCCCGCAAATCATGTAATAAACGATACTTCCTGGACTTCTTTTTGATAACAAAGATAGGAGTATTCCATGCACTTGTTGACAATTGTAAATGACCCTGTTTGTAGTGTTCATGCACTAGTATATGTGCTTGTTCTAGACTTTCCCTTTTTAATGGCTATTGCCTAACCCACACTGGAGTGTCCGTGGTCCAAGTTAATGGGATTGGGAAAGTCCACGCAATGGCCATTAGCCCAAAGGGTGCTCATTTGTGAGCACAATCCCCATTTGAGCCAAAATATCCCGACCAATGAGGCACTGTACAGTAGGAGGTAAAGGTACAATGGAGAAAACATTCCATAAAGTTTTTCCATCAATGGTTACTGATAACATGGGTGATTTTCTTGCAAGTGTTAGGCCTCCAACTCCAGTAACTGTCATTGTGCTTTGCTGCAGTGGCCAGTTGTGGGGCCAGAATTCTGGACCAATAATGCTGGAGTCTGCACCAGTGTCTAACAAACCTTGCAAGGTTTGCCTTTCTCCTTGAAATTCTATTATTACAGTGCGTTTTGGTCACTCATTTAAGTTCATTGTTAACAGAGTAAGTCCTCCAGTGGAACCAAAACCCTTTTCTCCTCTGGACTGTGATTGAAGTGGGGGTAATGTCCTAGTCAGCTGTTCCAGTGGAACTAATTGAGCTATCCTCTGTCCTTTCTCAATTCGTATCGGTGGAAAAGGAGTATACACTATAACACAAATTTCCACAGTAAAATCAGCATCTATTACTCCAGTCAAAACAAACAGTCCCATCATGGTGGCTGACAATCGTCCCAGCAGCAAAGCTCCCATAGGTTGTCCATTGATGATGATTGGTGCCTTTATTCCAGTGGGAACCTTTTCTGGTTTGGTGGTCATCAGTGTTACTGTTACTGCGGCTGCCACGTCCAGCCCGAGGCTGCCGGTTGTGGCTGGCTGAAGGTTCCCGGTTGTGGCTGGTTGAAGGCTCCTGGTGGTGGCTGGTTGAAGGGAGGCTGAGCTGGGGTGCTGACAGCTGCTGTTTGTGTCTGCACGCGGCGGCCGTTGAACGTGTTGACCCTGGCGTTTCCCGAACGGCGTCGGCAGGCTCCGGTGTTACGGGTATCCGAGCGGCAGTTGTGACACCAGACGGTCGTACCTCTGCAGGCGAGGCGGGTGTGGCCGGTACCTCCGCACCTGTAGCATTTGAATCGGCCAGTAGATGGAGCTCGTGGAGCACTTGTTGCTGCAGCTTGGAGCGGTGCCAAGACGTCCAGGACCTGGCTCTGCGATGCCTCTGCTTGCTTCTGAGAAGCTTCTGTCCGCTTCTGTAACACTGCCCCTAATTCCTTAATTGCCTCCACTAACATTGCTTGACTTCCCAAGGGCACATTCGCCATACGTTCTAAAGCCTCCTCTATAGTCCAATTAGCTCCTAGGGTGTTCAACACACTCCTCGTAGTCTGATTACAGTTTTGGAGTGCACACTGTTTTAATAAAGCTCCCTTCATATAATCAGGGACTCCCACACGCTCAATAGCAGTGGCTGCCTTATCTATAAAGGATCCAAATGACTCCTCTCTCCCTTGCTTTATCCCCATATAAGAAGGAATTCCTCCTGGCTCTTTTATTCTATCTATAGCCAATCGTGCCAGACGCATTGCTTCCCTGCACTTATCGGGACCTATTAAAGCTTGTGCTTCTGTCTGAATAAAAGGTCCTAATCCCATTAATTCATCTAAGGTTACTCCAAACAACGGATCGCCTTGCTGCCTCTGTTCTGCCACACATTGCTGACAAAGTGCCTGCCAATGTACCCCAAACAAGATTTGTTGATGTTGGGTTAAAATTAACTTCGCTATCCCTCTACAATCAGCTGGCAGCAAAACCTGCATCCCCCAGATGTAATCAAGCATCTACTTTGTGGGTTCACCAGTCACTCCAAACTGACTAACTGTATCTCGTAACTGCGACAACAACTTGTAGTCTAAAGCAGTAATTGTTGCACGACAGCCTCCCCCTGCCAAAGGAGTAAATATCACCGGGCAAGCCACATCCATAGCTACTTCTTTAGCCTCCTTTCCACCTCCCATCTCCATGACGTGTTTTGCTACCACTGCCCACGCCGCTTTTCGGTCCCGTGCAATGGCCCCCGCTAGATCAGTGTCTTACCCAAGGAGAGGCTCATTGCTGGGAGGAGGGGAAGGGGGTTCTGGCCATGGGACAGGCAGTGTGGACGGTGCTGTAACAGCACGAGCAGGGGGTGAGTTATGTGAGGAGGAGGCTGATGTCGTCGGCAGAATTACTGTTGATGTGGCAGGGGGTAAAGGACACTCTGAACCTTCCCCATAACTCTTATTCTTATCATGGGCTATTCTAGCTCGCTGCGCTGCCTTCTTTTCTGCCTAATACTGCACTAACTCATCATGCACGATTTCCCACGGCTTTCCCATTTTCCGTGCAGTTTTATTATCAGCTATAGTTGCCAACCACAACTTGCCCCCAAATTTTTTCCACTCTGCTAACTCGTGTACTGTATGAGGATTCTGGAAAACCCCTAATGTATGCCCATAATCTAACACAACAGGAAGTTCTCCCTGCAAATCTATGCCCTTAACTTGTCGCTTTTGTAAAAAGCTAATAAATAAGTCATATGCTGCTTGCCTTTCTGGTTCCATGATTTTCCGTCAGCGCTGTTGCAGCCGTTACAAGGTTGCGGCAGCACGTATCGGCCAGGCAACTTCTATAAGCTCACCTGGAGTGAATCGGCACCTTCCCCTTTTTTCAGCGGTGCTTAGTTGCCGTCCCGGCTGCAAGGACCAGAACTCGATCACCGATCCACTTGGCTCCACAGTTGCCAGTGCAGAAATTATCCAAAGGTCATCACATCGGCCAGGTCAGCAATTTGTAGTATCAGCGTGAGAAAAAGCGGCACTCCAATATGTGTGATCAGCAGATCTCCTTTATTGATCAGAAGGCGCATACATTTATATTGGAGTTAATGAACCTAATGCATATTGCAAAGCTGAGCTCAGGATAGGTCAATTACTTATCATTCAACTACGCCTACTTCTACATTCTTGTGATTTCTTTATTGCTACTTTTTAAACTATTCTCCATATTTTCTAGCAAACCTTCTCTTTTCTAACCTCATGTTGCACAAAGGTCGAGCCGTCCTTGTCAGGGATTGGACACTGACTGCTGACTTTTTGCTCTGTGTCCTTCATGCTCTACTAGTGGTACGTGCCCTTTTTCAGCTAACCCGAGATCCACAAAGTTCTGCACTATTCCCCAGCCTGGCCTGGCTGCAGCTTCTGCCCAGCCTCTGCAGGAAGGCATTGGGCATCAGCTGACAGGCAGCCCAAACTGCACCATGGGCCATGAAGACCCTAAGATCCCCTGCAGTTTCCCTGTCTCGGAGCAGATCAGGAAGCACAGTTGTTTGCAGAAGGGACAGCTCTGGTCCAGTCCCAAGAACCTGGGCCTTTTCCTGATCCTTATCCATGTCTTTGAGAAGCACTGCTTCCTGAGATGCGCCCTCCCCAATGGGAAACAGCCCCATCTGATCCAGTGTTCCTTTTCCTTTCTCCAGAAGTGGATGGAGAGGCTGTGCAGAAGGCGGCGTTTCCCACAGGAAGCAGTGGATCATTGGCAGCCTCTGCTGCAGGAAGGGAGGCGATGGCAGGCACAGTCACAGGAGGTAATTGCTGTGCCTCTGGGCCTGAGCCCTGCTGAGGCTTGAGCTGCCCTCTCTGCTGCCTGGCACTGCGGGCACAGCCCGGACAAGACGGGCACAGCCCAGAGGAATTATCCCCAGCAGGCTCAGGGCACTCGGGTACTGAACTGTCCTGCTGGGCTCCCTCCGTGGCAGACACGTCCCGAAACCTGGGAGCGGCTGCACGGGGTGCCCATGGTGGGGAAAGGGCAGAGGGGGAGAGCAAGGCTCCAATGGGTCCTGACAGGGCCTGCCCATGTGCCCTTGAGAACTGGGCAGTGTCCCAGCAGAAGGAGGGCAGGAGTGACAGAGGGAGGCAGGGATAGCTGTGGCACTGCCTGCTGCAGTTTTCCCCAGGGCTTTAGTGAGGATTTGCTCTGTGTGTGAGGGTGAGAGCCCCAGGGCCCTGGGCTACTCCAATCTTCCCACCAGGAATGTGTCACAGAACCTGTAAAGAGGGTGCAGAGAGACCAGGAGCCAGCCCAGAGCTCCCCAGGCCCCTGTGCAGTTTGGCCATGTCCATTGACCTCTGGCTCCCACGGCCTTACCCGACCCCCTTGCAGTGCTCATTTCCCAGAGGCAGAAGGGGATCCCAGCACACCAAGGAAATGGTTCTGATCTGTGCTCCCTTCTAGATTGGAATCGTGACATGGATTATTTGGAAGCCCTGCTGGAAAATGGCTTGAAATTCCTGAAAGTTGCTGAAGGCAAGTTCCCTGTGTGCCTTTCCTGACAGAATAATCAGTGTCCATGTGACAAGAGCTCATTCGCCTTCCATTTCCCTTAATATAATCTCATGCTTGAAGGGTTCTGAAAACCTTGCCCTGCTCCTTCTGGAGCCCTGAGGGATCCCACAGGATCGCTGTCAGTGGGAGGAAGGAGCATTTAGCTGTCCATGTTCCTGCTGTCTGCAATGCCAGTGTGTCCTTCCGTGTTCTCTGTGCAGCCACAGAGAAGAGCAGAGAGGGAAGGGGCCGGGCCCAGGGCTGTGCCCCGGGGCTGAGCCTTGCCTGCAGCCTGAGGGTCTCCTACAGTGCCATGGGAGCTGTTCTGTCCTGCCTTTCTTTGCAGCTGAACCTGTTGCTGAAAGTGATCTGGCTTCCCAACCCACATCCAGGACTGAGCCTCTGGGAGATGGTGAGGGTAGGTCAAGGCCTTTCCCCTGGGAGAGCTGCCAGCTCAGAGCCCAGAGCTCGGCCAGGGGGGCAGTGCTGCAGGGGCCAGGACAGAGCCATGCACGTGTGTGCCCTCGCCCTGCGCCATCCCCTCACTGCTCCTGCGGCTCAGTGGTGCCCGTGCAGCTGAGCAGAGATGACAGAAGCTTCTGTGGCTGTTGAGTTACAGGGGTGTCTGCAGGGAGGACTTCTCCAGCGCCTGGACTGGATGTTTGGCACCAACCCAGCTCCCATCGCAGGGGTGAGTAGTGTGTCCCTGCTGACCCCACCACAGGCTGAGCCCTGCTTTTGTGGCATCCATTCATGGGAAATGGAACTACTTTCTCTTAAGGTCCTCCAAAAGGAAAGACCCATGATACTGCAGCCAAAACCTCAATTGACTCAAATGAATTGCTGAGACAAACACAGAAGGGAGCCCAGGATGGACAAGGTTGGTGCATTTCCCTCAGCCTTGTCCTGGGGCTCAGCAGCCGGGGGCTTTGGCTGCACATCTGGACACGCCGTGCCCGGCACAGCAGGAAGGGATCCATGGCAGCCTCCCTGCCCCGCTGCTGCTTCCACGCCCTGCAGAGCTGTTTCCCAGCCTGGCCTGGCTGCAGCTTCTGCCCAGCCTCTGCAGAAAGGCATTGGGCATCACCTGAGAGGCAGCCCTGACTGCACCACGGGCCTGAGATCCCCTTCAACTTGTCAGTCTCTGAGCAGATCAGGAGGCACAGCTATTTGGAGGAGGGATTGTTCTGGCCCTGCC
Organism: Calcarius lapponicus; assembly: GCA_039654755.1. Lineage (NCBI taxonomy): Eukaryota > Metazoa > Chordata > Aves > Passeriformes > Fringillidae > Calcarius > Calcarius lapponicus. The sequence continues at coordinate 122,000 of CM077475.1, read as the reverse complement.
CCAACAGCATGGGCATTTTCCACTGACTTTTACAAGCATTGCTTCCTGAAGATGCCACCTCCCCAGTGGGGTATGTTTCCATCTGATCCAGCTGTGCCTCTTTCTTTTTCAAGTGATGGACCAAAACTCTGTGCAGAAGGAGCCAATCCCCGGAGGAAGCAGTGGGTCAGCGTCAGGCTCTGCTGCAGGAGCAAATGAGATCCCAAGCACAGGTGAAGGCACAGAAGGTAATTGCTGTGCCAGGCTCAGCAGGGCTTAGCCCTTGGCGGGGCTGTGTGGCAGCAGCTCTTTCCCCAGGGCCCGCCCTTGCACGGCCCGGCAGCAGCCAAAGCTGGAGGTGCCTCTGGAGGCCTTGAGGCCTCTGGAGCTCGTTCAGAGCCCCGGGGAAAGGGGACTCGTGCAGCAACGTCCCTCCCACTGCAGCTGCTCCAGAGCTGGCCCTGAGTGCCCAGAGGCCCAAGGCACAGGAGCAGCCCCGAGCGGGAGCCCTGCCGCGAGCCCAGGGCCAGAGCCAGCCTTGGCTCCCGACTGGGCAGGGGCTGCACTGGCTCCTGACAGGGCCTGACTCTGTGCCCTGGGGCTGGGGGAGCTGTCACGGGGCAGGGAGGGCCAGGGCTGGCAGTGGCTGCTCAGGGATGGCTTTGGCCCGTGTCCCTCCAAGCAGCGCCTGCCCAAGCAGCTGCGCTGCCCCCGGGCTCTCCTGCCGGCCTGCTGGGCTTTGTTGGGTGGCACAGCCTGTGCCAAGGGGCGGCAAGGTGCCTGCAGGCCCCAGCTCTGGGGGAAACGGAGAACGTCCTGCCCGCATCCACCGTGCTGCCAGCTCAGAAATGCAGCACAGCACGGGCTCATGCTCCCCATTGCTCTCACAGGTGCAGCTGGAAGCACATCATATGTTCCCGATTCCCAGAAGGACCCTGGAAGGGGTTTCTGTAAGGGAACAGGCTGCTGGTTTGGGTTACTGGCAGCCCTGCTTGTTTTGGAGCTTATCATCATGTTCTGCTGCTTTGGAATCTGGTATTTCTGGAAGAGAAAACGGTGAGTGTTTTGTTGCTCTTCCCCTCAAAGAGCTTCTTTTGAAAGTCTGCTGTAGACAGGGAACATTCCCAGTGAGGCTGCAGTGGAGTTGTGGCCAGTCCATGATTATCCAAAGAACTCTACAGCGGGTTCTGCTGCTGCCAAGAGCTTTCATTGGCCTCTTAATTGCCCGGGCCTTGTCCTGGGGGGCCCGCTGGGGCTGCAGCCAGTGCTGGCTCCCACTGAGGCTGCCTGGCCCAGAGCAGCCCCAGGGCCACAGGGCAGAGGCAGAGCAAGGTGGGGAGGAGAAAGAGCAGGGACGAGATTGCCCTTGAAAGGCAGAGGCGCTCTGGGGCCCGCTCCTGGCCAGGGAGCCTGCCCAGAGCCGTGCCCTGCTCGCCGGGGCCTTGAGGGGCAGCTGTGCAGCTGGGCCAAGCTGTGCCAGCAGCTGCAGCCGTGCTGGGGAGCCTTGCCAGCTCTGGGCCCTGCTGTGCAGGAGGCTCCCTGGGTGCCACTGGCAGCTGGGGCCTCAGCCACCTCCTCTCTCCACAGGGACCACCTTGAAGAGAAGTTGAAAGCTGTTGGCTGGTCACGAGACTTCTACAGCCGGAAGAGCAATAGCGGCAGCTCTGAGTCTGACCAGTTTATTACAGTTCTACCTCAAAGTTCTGCGGTGCTTTGAGGCCACAGGCCCAGCCCTCCATCCAGGGCCAAAGGTGAAAGCCCCAGGAAAAGATTTGGAAGTGCTCAACTGACCGCGGAGTGAGAGTGTCCCCAGTCAGCTCTTCTATTGCAATAAAGAGATGAAGCTGTCACCCCAGTGCACGGGTGAGAGCAGCAGCAAAGCCCCCCTGGCACCAGCACAGGCTGAGCTCCGTGCCCAGGAGCAGCCGTGGATGCCCACGGTGTGGGCAGGCAGGAGCCAGGCAGGGGCTGCTGTGACCAGCAGCGGGGCCCCGAGGGCTGGGGGAGCCCATGCTGAGCATCCCTGGGCTGCTGAGGGCACATTTCCTTCCCTGCCATCATCTGGGCCTGGACCTACTCCAGTGGCAAGCCCAGGAGAAGAGGGAAGCCATCAAGAGCATCTCCATGGACACAGCCTGACCAGTGCAATTCCAGCAGGCAAAACAAAGCTCCTCCCTAATTAACACACACTTGGTAGAACCTAATTGATGGGCCATCAGCAATCCAGGGTGCTGCCCAGGGTCTGCTCCTCTGGACAAGGGCGGGAAGGGAAGGGAAGGGAAGGGAAGGGAAGGGAAGGGAAGGGAAGGGAAGGGAAGGGAAGGGAAGGGAAGGGAAGGGAAGGGAAGGGAAGGGAAGGGAAGGGAAGGGAAGGGAAGGGAAGGGAAGGGAAGGGAAGGGAAGGGAAGGGAAGGGAAGGGAAGGGAAGGGAAGGGAAGGGCTGTGTGGCCTTGGGGCCCGATGGGGCTGATGAACAGCCCCAGAGGCACAACAACAACCCAGCTGCAGCCACACTTGATTTCCTGGTCAAAACACTTGGCGTAGCTGGCCTGGGCTTCCCTGTAAGGCACCTGGGGGCTTTGGAGGCCCCCAGAAGGTGCATGAGGGGCTGGGGTCCCTTGTGGGACACACAGGGATATTTTAGGCTCCCTCTGAGAAGGCATGGAGGGCGCTGGGGTCCACTTCAAGTCATGCAAGGGATTTGGAATTCTGTGTGAGGCATGCAGGGAGTTTGGCATGTCTCCCAAGGTGTGCAGGGTGCTGGGGTCTCTGCTGAGGCACATGACGGGCTTTTGGGGTCCCGTTTCAGATGTGGAGAGGGCTGCGGGCTCTCAGAAGCGTGCCGGTGCTTTGCGGCCCTCCTGCTGCCCGCAGCGGGGCTGGAGTCTCTGCTGCGGCACGCAGGGCTCGGGGCCCTCCCGCGCTCCCTCCCGGGGCCCTCCGGGCCCGTCCGGCTCGGGGCTGCCGCGGCCCAGGGTCAGCCGCCGTGCCGGGACGGCGGTGGCGACGAGCCGAGGCGGAGCTGCCCCGCCGGGTCGCGCTGCACGGGCACGGCACGGCCGGCACCGAGCGCCGGGCAGGCGGCGCCACAGCCCCGGCCCTGCCTCCTTCGGGGCCGGGCACACAGCCCCGCAGGCAGAGCGCCGGGACCGGCCACCGCTCAGCGCCCGAGGGGACGGAACCGATGCCACAGGAGCCGCGGGAGCCCCGGGCAGGGCCCTGGCGCTGCCCGCCCGGCTCTCCTGTGGCCATCCCGGGCGGCAGGGGCTCGCTCTGGGCCGCGCTCTCCCCGCCCGACGGCGCTCGGGGCGAGCTTCCGGCTCCTGCCACGGGCCTGAGAACGCTGAGGGGCATTCGGGGCCCGGACTGGCCTTGCCAGGGAGAGAATTCATAGCAGACTTGCTTAGGCCTTTTACCAGATTAACTGAGAAACAGCTGAAAATCCCAGGCTACATCGTGTGCTTTAGCGCCTGGGGGGGATTCCTTGAAGACGCTCTGTAACTCCCCGCGCTGCGCGGTGCCGGGCCAGGCCGGCTCCCAGCGAGCACCAGCACCCAGCAGCTCTCATGGATGCAGCACGGCTGGGACCAGGGAGACGAGTCAACATCCCTCCGGCTGCCCGCTCTGCCTGCAGGGTGTCACGCGACAGCGAGAACAGGCATTTTTACATCCTCAGCACCAGGTGCTCTTGTGGTCCTGGCAGTGGATCAGAGAGAAAAGCCACTTGTGACAGACTAAACTTGACTGCAGAGGAGAGGCACGGCGCAGCAGAGGGTCTGGGCACCTGTGGTGCCGGCCAGTCAGTGGGCACTCAGACACAGCAGGAATACCCCAGACTGTCACACTTCAGCTGGGAGGGTATCAAAGCCCAGGGCTTCTTTGTTCAGGGTCCCCCAGAGGCACCAGCTCAAGCTGCCACTGTTCCACCACGATAAAATTGTTTTTAGGATCCAGAGGTCTGACACTCTGCTATGGAGGACATTCCACATTTCCAGTCTTTGGGGCGTTTAGGAGCTTTTGAGTTTGCTTTGCACCCAAGAAAAATGAATCTCCAAATGTGCACAAACAACTCCTTTAGCATTCCCTCCTTTTCTTTTCAGCTGATTTTTACACTGTTCTCTGCTACTTTGTCCTCGTCTTTCCAAAATTCCTGTGCCTGTTCAAGCCCTGGCTTGGTGCCCACATTTTGTTTTATTCTGTAGTGATTTATCTCCAGCAATCCTGGCGACCACACCCATTTCAATCTTGCAAAAACCTAACTCTGGGCTGCAGTATGTGAATCACACTCTGGTGTGGGAGATGGCAGAGCACCAGAGCAGGCCCTGAAGAAGGGACATTCAGTAGATTAGTGAAGTGACTGTCGGAAGCCGGGCTAACTCTTAGAACTCCGGCACCACCGCAGGAGTAGGGAACTGCCTCAGGATAGGGATTTACCAGAGGCAGAACCTTTAGAGCCACTTGCTCTACTGTGCCAGACACGAGCCACGACAGGGACCAGGCAGAGGAGAAAGGAGGGGGCCCTCTGAGGTTCCACAAGGAAGAGCTTATTCCGGGTGAAAGAAATAGCATAAAAAGCCTCTAGCCTTCTTGTACGAGGGGTTTTATACAGATAGAAGTCAGGGGGTGGATACAAACAGCTGACTGTTATGTTTGCCCAATTATCCCATCATAAAAAAACCAAACAATATTACTGATAGTAACAATTTTAATGGAAAAGATATATAAAGAAAATATAAAATTGGACACCATATAATATAATTATAACAAGGGATAATTTGGTTCTAATAATAGCGCATAAGCAAAAAGCCGCGGGGTACAGGGTACAAGGCTTTTGAACCCTTGCCACCTCATGTACAAGTTTGCCAAGTGAAGATTCCCCCTTTTATGCCATTTGTTAATATCATCTCCTCCCATTTTTGATTCATCACACTTTCATCTCCACCCTCATCACCACCTTTGCCAAGCATGCGCCATCAGTTGGCTTGGTGGTCGCACAAGTCTTTTGGGGGTCTTCTGATGAAGATTTTAGTAATCTTCCTCTATGTCGTTTATTTCACCTTTGGGTTACACATGCACACCAAGCCAATACAATGCAAGCCAAACTAACATATCGCTACATCTTAATATTAGAGTAATAAATTCCTTATCATTAGCAGTTTCTGGGACCCAACCAGGTTCTTCTTCCTTTACGTTCCTTTTTAGCTCCGGGTGTCCTTGGGAGCAGCTGCCGGGAACGGAATGTGGAGCCCCTCCTTGGGAACATCTGCTGGGAAGGGGGTGTGGGGCCCCCCTTCTCTCCCTCTCTTTTTGGACATTACAAATTTTAACTATTTTATTTATTCTCCCATATTAATTACTGTATCAATATTGATTACTGTTTCAATTTTACCAGCACGAATCATATAAATTTCACGACATGACCAATAGGGAATCCTCAGGGGAGCAGTGAGGGGATTAGTCAAATGTCTGGGGCCTGTTGGGGTAGCAGGGTGGAGAGGATGGGTCACATGGGCCAATGGGGCCTCCAGGAATAGGAGAATTCCAAAGGGCTCTTGCAGTCAGAGATTGGCCCGAAGGTTTGGGAACCAAGGGGCTGGGGTGCCATGACAGGCAGGGAAAGAGCTGGAACAAGGGGCACGGAATGGCATGAGGGACAGTTTGGAAGGAGGGTAAAACCCACGGGTAAACCAACACAGGGAAAACATGCGGCTACAACAGAATGAGCCACTTAAAAAGGAATCAATAAAATAAATTCAAACTGCAACAATCAAGAGCCTCTTCAGGGACACAGCCTGACTGACCAGCAATGTAATCAGGAAAAACAACAAATTTGCTGAGCAACGGCCCTTTGATGAAGCAAAACATTTCCAAGCAGGGCAGTCCATTTGTACAGTTGGGTGTACTCTCTGGGGGTCCAGCTGAGGCCATGAGGTCACAGCAGGCTCAGGGGTCACAGCAGGCTGAGGTCACAGCAGGCTCTGAGGTCACAGAGGTGCCAGAGCCCCGTGGTTGCACAGCAGCACAAGGAGCGAGCACTCAGTCCTTGAGCACAGCTGTTGCGGCAGCAGCGGCGGTGGCAGCAGCGGTGCTGACATTGGGACAGCGGTGTCAGGACAGCGGTGGCAGCAAGAGCTGCGGGACTGGCAGAGGGCGAGGCACCATGGGCCTTGCTCTGCGCCTCTTCCTCCTGCTCCTCCTGGCCGTGGCCCTGCCTGCCAGGGCTGCCCAGGCTGCTCCGCTGCAGGCGCGGCGAGCAGGTGAGCCGGCAGCCTGGCTCCCCTTTCCCGGGACAGCGCTCCCTGCTCCCCGGGAAGCACTGGGGATGGTTTTCCCCAGGCCTTTAGGCAGGGTTTCCTCTGGGGGACGGAGAGAGCCCCCACGGGCCCTGGGCAGCCCCTGTTTCCTCTCCAGGGATGTGTCAAAGGGCTTGCAAAGAGGGTGGAGAGTGGCCAGGAGCCAGCCCAGAGCGCCCCAGGCCCCTGTGCAGTTGGGCCTTGCCCATTCACACCTGGCTCCCACAGCCTTACCCAACCCCCTTGCAGTGCCCAGTTCCCAGAGGCAAAAGGGGATCCCAGCACACCATGGAAATGGTTCTGATCTGTGCTCCCTTCTAGACGGGAATCATGACCCAGTTTTGCTGGAAGTCCTGATGAATGATGGATTGAAGTTCTTGGAGAATGCTGGAGGCAAGTTCTCTGTTTGCCTTTCCAGAGAGTATAATCAATGTGATGAGAGCTCACTCATGAGCCTTTTCCCTTAACATAATCTTAATGTTGAAAGAATCTGGAAAGTTTGCCCTGCTCCCTTCTGGAGTGCTGAGTGATCCCACAGGATCGCTGTCAGTGGGAAGAAGGAGCATTTAGCTGTCCATGTTCCTGCTGTCTGCAATGCCAGTGTGTCCTTCCGTGTGCTCTGTGCAGCCACAGAGAAGAGCAGAGAGGGAAGGGGCTGGGCCCAGGGCTGTGCCCCGGGGCTGAGCCTTGCCTGCAGCCTGAGGATCTCCTGCAGTGCCATGGGAGCTGTTCTGTCCTGCCTTTCTTTGCAGCTGAACCTGTTGCTGAAAGTGATCTGGCTTCCCAACCCATGTCCAGGACTGAGCCTCTGGGAGATGGTGAGGGTAGGTCAAGGCCTTTCCCCTGGGAGAGCTGCCAGCTCAGAGCCCAGAGCTCGGCCAGGGGGGCAGCGCTGCAGGAGCCAGGACAGAGCCATGCACGTGTGTGCCCTCGCCCTGCGCCATCCCCTCACGGCTCCTGCGGCTCAGTGGTGCCCGTGCAGCTGAGCAGAGATGACAGAAGCTTCTGTGGCTGTTGAGTTACAGGGGTGTCTGCAGGGAGGACTTCTCCTGCTCCTTTTCTGGATCTGGCACACAAGCCGCACTCCCATCGCAGGGGTGAGTAGTGTGTCCCTGCTGACCCCACCACAGGCTGAGCCCTGCTTCTGTGGCATCCATTCATGGGAAATGGAACTACTTTGCTCTAAGGACCTCCGACAGGGAAGTTCCAAGACACATCAGACAAGATATCCAAGGAATCATCCAAACACTTGAAGCAACTGCTGAAGGAAATACTGCACAGAGCACAAGGTTGGTGCATTTCCCTCAGCCTTGTCCTGGGCCTCAGCAGCCGGGGGCTTGGGCTGCACATCTGGACACGCCGTGCCTGGCACAGCAGGAAGGGATCCATGGCAGCCTCGCTGCCCCGCTGCTGCTCCCACACCCTGCAGGGCTGTTTCCCAGCCTGGCCTGGCTGCAGCTTCTGCCCAGCCTCTGCAGGAAGGCATTGGGCATCAGCTGACAGGCAGCCCGAACTGCAGCACCCGGGCCATGCACACCCTGAGATCCCCTGAAACCTGGGAGCGGCTGCACGAGGTGCCCATGGTGGGGAAAGGGCAGAGGGGGAGAGCAAGGCTCCAGTGGGTCCTGACAGGGCCTGCCCATGTGCCCGTGAGAACTGGGCAGTGTCCCAGCAGAAGGTTGGCAGGAGGGAGGCAGGGATAGCTGTGGCACTGCCTGCTGCAGTTTTCCCCAGGGCTTTAGTGAGGATTTGCTCTGTGTGTGAGGGAGAGAGCCCCAGGGCCCTGGGCTGCCCGTTTCCTCTCCAGTGATGTTGCACAGGGCATGGAAAGAGGGTGCAGAGTTACCAGGAGCCAGCCCAGAGCTCCCCAGGCCCCTGTGCAGTTTGGCCATGTCCATTGACCTCTGGCTCCCACGGACTTACCCGACCCCCTTGCAGTGCTCATTTCCCAGAGGCAGAAGGGGATCCCAGCACACCCTGAAAAATGTTCTCATCTCTGCTGCGTTCTAGATGAGGCTGCTGCGAAGGCTTCTCCATTAGCTTGGCTGCATAAAACTTTGAAGGCCTTGGAGCCTCCTGCAGGTATGTTCTCACTGTCCCACCAAGGAGTAACCATTGACAAGCTGACAGGAGCAGGTGACAGAAGCTTCTGTGGCTGTTGAGTTACAGGGGTGTCTGCAGGGAGGACTTCTCCTGCTGCTCCTCTTCTGGTTACTGCACGCAAGCCCAGCTCCCATCACAGGGGTGAGTAGTGTGTCCCTGCTGACCCCACAGGCTGAGCTCTGCTTTTGTGGCATCCATTCATGGGAAATGGAACTACTTTCTGTTAAGGTCCTCTGAGAGGGAAGAACAAAGCCACAGGACACAAGAAACCCCATGAGCCAAAAAACATCCTGAAACAAATGGTGATGGAACTGCTCAAAAGGAATGGTGAGAGCATTTCCCTCAGCCTTGTCCTGGGGCTCAGCAGCCGGGGGCTTTGGCTGCACATCTGGACACGCCGTGCCGGCACAGCAGGAAGGGATCCATGGCAGCCTCGCTGCCCCACTGCTGCTTCCACGCCCTGCAGGGCTGTTTCCCAGCCTGGCCTGGCTGCAGCTTCTGCCCAGCCTCTGCAGGAAGGCATTGGCCATCTGCTGACAGAGAGCCCAAACTGCACCACCAGGGCTATGCACACCCTTAGATCCCCTGCATTTTCCCTCTCTCCAGGCAGATGAGTTGTAGGGGCGGTTTTGAGAAGGGACCAGTCTGGAAGCATCCCAAATCCAGGGTGTTTTCTGATCCTTATCCGTGCCTTACTCAACTGCGGTCGCTTGAAGTTGTCAGCTTCCCCATTCCCAATGAGGAATGTTTCCATCTGATCCAGCTGTCTCTTTTCCTTTCTCCAGAAATGAAAGTAGAACCTGTGCCTAAGGAAGCATTTCCTGGAGGAAGCAGTGATTCTGTGCCAGCCTCTGCTGCAGGAAGGGAGGCGATGGCAGGCCCAGTCACAGGAGGTAATTGCTGTGCCTCTGGGCCTGAGCCCTGCTGAGGCTTGAGCTGCCCTCTCTGCTGCCTGGCACTGCAGGCACGGCCCGGAAAAGACGGGCAGAGCCCAGAGGAATTATCCCCAGCAGGCTCAGGGCACTCGGGTACTGAGCTGTCCTGCTGGGCTCCCTCCGTGGGAGACACGTCCCGAAACCTGGGAGGGGCTGCACGGGGTGCCCATGGTGGGGAAAGGGCAGAGGGGGAGAGCAAGGCTCCAATGGGTCCTGACAGGGCCTGGCTATGTGCCCCTGGCCTGGAGAAGCTGTTCCCACAGAAGCTGGGACAGAGGTTGGGAGGGATAATTGTGGCACTGCCTGCTGCAGTTTTTCCCAGGGATTTAGTGAGGGTTTCCTGTGTGGCAGTGAGAGAGCCCCATGGCCCTGGGCTACTCCAGCTGCCCCGCCAGGGATGTGGCACAGCAACTGCAAAAAGTGTTGAGAGTGACCAGGAGCTGACCAGGAGTGACCAGAGCTCCCCAGGGCCCTGTGTAACTTTGGCCATGTCCGTTCATGTCTGGCTCCCATGGCCTTACCCGACACCCCCAGTTCCCTAAGGCAGAGGGGGATCCCAGCACACCATGGAAATGGGCCTGATCTGATCTGTGCTCCCCTCTAGATCAGCTTGCTAGGAAAGTTTCTCCGGCAGCTTGGCTCCATGAGGATTTGCAGCCTCGTAAGCCTCCTGCAGGTATGTTGTCAATGTTCCCCTCAGAGAATAATCATTGACAGCCTGGCAGGAACCAGGTGACAGAAGCTTCTGTGGCTGTTGTGTTACAGGAGTGCCTGCAGGGAGGACTTTTCAGGCTCCTTTCCTGGTTTCTGCTCACAAGCCCAGCTCCCATCGCAGGGGTGAGTAGTGTGTCCCTGCTGACCCCACAGGTTGAGCCCTGCTTCTGTGGGATCCTTTCATTTTAAATGCAAGTACTTCTCTTAAGGTCCTCCAAGAGGGAGGAACAAGCCAAGAGGAGACAGTAAGTCCTTGGAGGCATCCAAACACATGGACAGGACTCTGAGTGACCTGGACAGACGCCGTGGTGGGTGCATTTCCCTCAGCTTTGTCCTAGGGCTCAGCAGCCGGGGGCTTTGGCTGCACATCTGGACACGCCGTGCCCAGCACAGCAGGAAGGGATCCATGGCAGCCTCGCTGCCCCGCTGCTGCTTCCACGCCCTGCAGGGCTGTTTCCCAGCCTGGCCTGGCTGCAGCTTCTGCCCAGCCTCTGCAGGAAGGCATTGGCCATCTGCTGACAGAGAGCCCAAACTGCACCACCAGGGCTATGCACACCCTTAGATTCCCTGCATTTTCCCTCTCTCCAGGCAGATGAGTTGTAGGGGCGGTTTTGAGAAGGGACCAGTCTGGAAGCATCCCAAATCCAGGGTGTTTTCTGATCCTTATCCGTGCCTTACTCAACTGCGGTCGCTTGAAGTTGTCAGCTTCCCCATTCCCAATGAGGAATGTTTCCATCTGATCCAGCTGTCTCTTTTCCTTTCTCCAGAAATGAAAGTAGAACCTGTGCCTAAGGAAGCATTTCCTGGAGGAAGCAGTGATTCTGTGCCAGCCTCTGCTGCAGGAAGGGAGGCGATGGCAGGCACAGTCACAGGAGGTAATTGCTGTGCCTCTGGGCCTGAGCCCTGCTGAGGCTTGAGCTGCCCTCTCTGCTGCTTGGCACTGCGGGCACAGCCCGGACAAGACGGGCAGAGCCCAGAGGAATTATCCCCAGCAGGCTCAGGGCACTCGGGTACTGAGTTGTCCTGCTGGGCTCCCTCCGTGGCAGACACGTCCCGAAACCTGGGAGCGGCTTCACGGGGTGCCCATGGTGGGGAAAGGGCAGAGGGGGAGAGCAAGGCTCCAGTGGGTCCTGACAGGGCCTGGCTGTGTGCCCCTGGCCTGGAGAAGCTGTTCCCGCAGAAGCTGGGACAGAGGTTGGGAGGGATAATTGTGGCACTGCCTGCTGCAGTTTTTCCCAGGGATTTAGTGAGGGTTTCCTGTGTGGCAGTGAGAGAGCCCCATGGCCCTGGGCTACTCCAGCTGCCCCGCCAGGGATGTGGCACAGCAACTGCAAAAAGTGTTGAGAGTGACCAGGAGCTGACCAGGAGTGACCAGAGCTCCCCAGGGCCCTGTGTAACTTTGGCCATGTCCGTTCATGTCTGGCTCCCATGGCCTTACCCGACACCCCCAGTTCCCTAAGGCAGAGGGGGATCCCAGCACACCATGGAAATGGGCCTGATCTGATCTGTGCTCCCCTCTAGATCAGCTTGCTAGGAAAGTTTCTCCGGCAGCTTGGCTCCATGAGGATTTGCAGCCTCGTAAGCCTCCTGCGGGTATGTTGTCAATGTTCCCCTCAGAGAATAATCATTGACAGCCTGGCAGGAACCAGGTGACAGAAGCTTCTGTGGCTGTTGTGTTACAGGAGTGCCTGCAGGGAGGACTTTTCAGGCTCCTTTCCTGGTTTCTGCTCACAAGCCCAGCTCCCATCGCAGGGGTGAGTAGTGTGTCCCTGCTGACCCCACAGGTTGAGCCCTGCTTCTGTGGGATCCTTTCATTTTAAATGCAAGTACTTCTCTTAAGGTCCTCCAAGAGGGAGGAACAAGCCAAGAGGAGACAGTAAGTCCTTGGAGGCATCCAAACACATGGACAGGACTCTGAGTGACCTGGACAGGCGCCGTGGTGGGTGCATTTCCCTCAGCCTTCCCCTGGGGCTCAGCAGCCGGGGGCTTTGGCTGCACATCTGGACATGCCGTGCCCGGCACAGCAGGAAGGGATCCATGGCAGCCTGGCTGCCCTGCTGCTGCTTCCACGCCCTGCAGGGCTGTTTCCCAGCCTGGCCTGGCTGCAGCTTCTGCCCAGCCTCTGCAGGAAGGCATTGGCCATCTGCTGACAGAGAGCCCAAACTGCACCACAGGCCTGAGATCCCCTGCATTTTCCTGGTCTCTCAGCACATCTGGAGTGGCAGCTCTTTGGAGGAGGGAGAGCCCTGGAGCAGCCCCAATAACCTGATTTTTCTTCTGCATTTTATCCATTACTTGGACATGCAGTGCCTCCTGAACAGGCCACCTTCCCTCTGGGGAACAGCCCCACCTGATCCAGCTGTCCCTTTTCCTTTCTGCAGAGATGGAAGGAAAGGCTGTGCTGAAGGCTCAGTTTCCCAGAGGAAGCAGGAGCTCATTGGCGGCCTCTGCTGCAGGAAGGGAGGCGATGGCAGGCCCAGTCACAGGAGGTAATTGCTGTGCCTCTGGGCCTGAGCCCTGCTGAGGCTTGAGCTGCCCTCTCTGCTGCCTGGCACTCCTGGCACACAGCATTACCTGAACCCCTCTCAGTGCTGGGTTCCCTATAGGAGGGATCCCAACACAGCAGGGAACAGATCCCATCTGTGCTCCTTTCTAGACTGGGATCCTGACTTGCATCACTTGGGAATGCTGGTAAAGAATGGCTTAAGGATGTTGGAACTTGGTGAAGGTGGGCTATCAGCAACCCTTTCCTAACAGAGTAATCATTGCCCAAGTGTAATCATTGTCCAGAGTAATATTCCTGTGTCATTTCCCTTAAGATCCTCTGAAGTTTGATTGATTTTGGAAATCTTGGCCTCCAAATTTCTGCTCTTGTGCCCAACAGTGATCCCACAGGATCGCTGTCAGTGGGAGGAAGAAGCATTCAGCTGTCCATCCTCCTCCCATGTGCAATGCCCGTGTGTCCTTCTGTGTGCTCTGTGCAGCCACAGAGAAGAGCAGAGAGGGAAGGGGCCAGGCCCAGGGCTGTGCCCCGGGGCTGAGCCTTTCTCAGCTCCTTTGCTGGCCCCAGGGAGCCTGAGCTGCTCCTGCTGCCACTGCCAAGACCTGGCCCTGCCTGGGGCTGGGTTCAGAGCTGCTGGCAGCTCCAGGGAGTCCTTTCTGCCCCGGCTGCCCCACAAGGGGCTCCTTCCATCCCAGTGTGGGGCCACTGCAGGCACGTGGTCCCCCTGGCCCTGCTCCTGAGTGGAAGGCAGAGCTGAGGGAGTGCCTTGGAGGGCACCAATCACCCAGGTACCCTCACTGCCACTCGGGCATGAAGGAGAATCTCCTGCAGTGTCACAGGAGCTGTTCTGTCCTGCCTTTCTTTGCAGATGAACCTGATGATGAAGATTATCGTGACGATGAAGATTATCCTGTTGATGAAGATGATCATGTTGATGAAGATGATCTGGATTCACAAGCCATAGTCATCATTGAGCCTCTGGGACATGGTGAGGATAGGTCAATGCTTTTCCCCTGGGAGAGCTGCCAGCTCAGAGCCCAAAGCTCGGCCAGGGGGGCAGCGCTGCAGGTGCCAGGACAGAGCCGTGCACGTGTGTGCTCTCGCCCTGTGCCATCCCCTCACTGCTCCTGCGGCTCAGTGGTGCCCGTGCAGCTGAGCAGAGATGGCAGAAGCTTCTGTGGCTGTTGAGTTACAGGGGTGTCTGCAGGGAGGACTTTCCCAGGGCCTTTGGTGGATGTTGCACGCAAGCCCAGCTCCCATCGCAGGGGTGAGCAGGGTATCCCTGCTGACCCCACAGGCTGAGCCCTGCTTTTGTGGCATCCATTCATGGGAAATGGAAATATTTCTCTTAAGACCCTGTGAGAATGAGGAACAACTCTATAGGAGCTAGTAAGTCCGTGAAGAAATCCCAACATCTGGAAGAAAAATGGAGTGATGTGGACAGGCAGCGTGGTGGGGGCATTTCCCTCAGCCTTGTCCTGGGGCTCAGCAGCTGGGTGCTTTGGCTGCACATCTGGACACGCCGTGCCCGGCACAGCAGGAAGGGATCCATGGCAGCCTCCCTGCCCCGCTGCTGCTTCCACGCCCTGCAGGGCTGTTTCCCAGCCTGGCCTGGCTGCAGCTTCTGCCCAGCCTCTGCAGGAAGGCATTGGGCATCTGCTCACAGGCAGCCCAAGCTGCACTGCGGGCCTGAGATCCCCTGCAATTTCTTGGTCTCTGGATAGATGCAGAGAGGCAGCTGTTTGGAGGAGGGAGGGCCCTGGAGCAGCTCCAAAACCCTGGGCATTTTCCTTGTTCTTTTCCATGCCTTTGACAAGTATTGTCTGGAGCAGAAGGGCACAGCACAGAGGAATTATGGCATGCAGGCTCAGGGGTCCGGGTACTGAGCAGTCCTGTGCCAAGGGGCAGCAAGGTGCCTGCAGGCCCCAGCTCGGGGGGAAACCGGGAGCGAGAACGTCCTGGCCGGATCCACCATGCTGCCAGCTCAGCAGTGCAGCACAGCACAGGCTCACGCTGCCCATTGCTCTCACAGATGCAGCCGGTACCTCAACACGTGCTGACAACATCTGGAGAAGAGTTTTCTGCTGGGGAACACCTTGTTTGATCAAGTTGATGGCCATTGTGGCTGGTGCAGCACTTTTCCTGTTGATTTGTTGTGTGGCAATCTGGTATTGCTGGAAGAGAAAATGGTGAGTGTTTTGTGATTTCTCTACTTCAAACAGCTTCTTTTAAAGGCTGCTCATAGTAAGAGAACATTCCCAGTGAGGCTGCAGTGGAGCTGTGGCCAGTCCATGGTTGGCCAAAGAACTCTGCTGAGGGTTCTGCTGCTGCCCAGAGCTTTCAGTGGCCTCTTAATTGCTGGGCCTTGTCCTGGGGGGCCGCTGGGGCTGCAGCCAGTGCTGGCTCCCACTGAGGCTGCCTGGCCAAGAGCAGCCCCAGGGGCACAGGGCAGAGGCAAAGCAAGGTGGGGAGGAGAAAGAGCAGGGACGAGATTGCCCTTGAAAGGCAGAGGCGCTCTGGGGCCCGCTCCTGCCCAGGGAGCCTGCCCAGGGCCGTGCCCTGCTCGCCGGGGCCTTGAGGGGCAGCTGTGCAGCTGGGCCAAGCTGTGCCAGCAGCTCCAGCCGTGCTGGGGAGCCTTGCCAGCTCTGGGCCCTCCTGTGCAGGAGGCTCCCTGGGTGCCACTGGCAGCTGGGGCCTCAGCCACCTCCTCTCTCCACAGGTTCTCCCATGCATCTTCTAAAGAGGAGCCTAAAAACTCAGGCAAAGTGCTCCCTACCTGTTATCCCAGCTGTACACGTCTGCCCCTATCTGCCCTGCCGTGGCTGCAGCAGCGTCGCGAGTACTTCCCAAAACCCACCCCTCCAAAACAAGACCCTCTGCCCCTGAGCCCCCTGGTCCTGTTCCCTGGCCAGAACTGAAGCTGGGCAGGTCTGTCGGCGAGGGCAGTGATTAGCCCCCATTTTATGTTTCAATAAAACAATGGAGTTGTCACAGCTTGTTCCAGGTGGTAGCAGCAGCAAAGCCCACCCGGCAGCAGCACTGGCTGAGCTCCGTGCCCAAGAGCAGCCGTGGATGCCCACGGTGTGGGCAGGCAGGAGCCAGGCAGGGGCTGCTGTGACCAGCGGCGGGGCCCCGAGGGCTGGGGGAGCCCATGCTGAGCGTCCCTGGGCTGAGGGCACATTTCCTTCTGGGGCATCATCTGGGCCTGGACCTCATGAGGCACACAGGGATTTTTTGGGGTCCCTGCTGAGGGGTGCAGGGGTCCCTCATAAGGCACAAAGGAGTATTTGATCGTCTCTTCTAAGGTGTTCAGGGATCCCTTATGAGGAGTGTAGCAGGGTTACATTTGAGGGATGTGAAAAATGCGTACTTTCTGATTGGTTTTTTGCAAATATTAAAATGAACAACCTATGTGTTTTATTAGAAAGTAACGGTGGAAAAGCACTCGCTCTGAGATAGCAGCCACAGGACACCCAAATCTTTCAGAGCAAGAGAATTTATTCCTCCATTATCAGGAGAAATTAACTTTTTGCCGCCTCGCACAGCCAGGACAACGCCGTTAGGCTTATGAGGAAGAAGCTGACAATGATGATGACCAGACAGAATCCTGTGTTTGAATGGAATTTATGCATCATGTATGGATGTATGAATATGCAACAGGTTATTGTTTTTAAGGGTTAATTTTATGTTAATGTGGGTCCTTTTTCGGGCTTGTGCTCCCCAGAAAATAGGCACCTGGATGTCTGTAATTCTTTGTTTCTATTGTCTCATATTGTCCTAATTCAAATTGTCCAAATTTTTATTACTCTAATTGAATTATTATTTTTATAACCATTTCCTTATTATTAACTTTTAAAATTTCAAAAACAAGCGATTGGCATTTTTCACAATTATGGTAGCAGAGGATGGTTACTAACACCTTGCTGCCGGTGCTTTAGGAGAGTCAGAGTGGGGAAGGTGCGCCCTGCCCTATTTGGCAGCCTCGCTCTGTTTCCCCTGCGGTGACTGACTGACCCAGGTTACCATCGGTGGACAAAAGGAGGCAATAAAACAAAGAGAAGGGAAAAAAGCTCCCTACAACAGCGGTAATTGGCCCCCTAAGACTAGTAGTGCACATGAAGAGCCTGGGGAGGAAAAGGGATTGGTAGTTTTTGGGAGGACAGGTACAAGGGGATGAATGTGTGTGAATGGGAGGCGGGCTGGTTGTCCCAGACCTGCCAAGTGCATGCTGGAATCTCCCATGCTGCGTTTCCGACTTTCCGCGAGGAAAGCGGCCAGTAAAGAGATGAAGTGAGTGATAAGAGGAGTGAAAGAATCCCCCGGGGTAACTGGGACTGGGTCTCAGGGAGGGGTTGGAGCCCTCGGAGGTAGGCAGCAATGTTTCCTAGCCCAATCCACTAGGAAACGGGACAGGAGGGGCCCCTAAAAACCTGCTGGGTTAAGGGATTTACATTCCAAGAGCATCTAGGGTTGAGCAGAATTCTGCCGGAGTGAGGATATGCCCAGGAACACTCAGGGTGGGACAACACAGCTAGATTGAGCAATGAAAATTTTTCCCAAGAGCATCTGTGGTTGTACCACACACCTGGGTTGAGGCACAGAAAAATGCCCAACAGCATCTAGGGTTGGACAACCCAGCTGTATTGAGGGAAAAATGTGCAAGAGCATCTGGGGTTGGACAACACAGCTGGGTTGAGGGACATCCAATAGCACCGGGACTGGCCAGTAACACCTAAACTTGTAATAGGGGATGTGAAAGTAAAAGGTACCTTATTGTTGTCTTGTTGTGTGTGTGAGAGTGAGTCTCACACAAAATCAGCCTCAACTTCCCGGGTGGGTGGGAATGGGGGGCAGTGGAAAGAGGAGTGTGTGACCCACAAAAGAAGCCATTGTCCCCTGGGTGGGTGGGGACTGTGGCATAAGGTACAGGTGACCTGCGCACCAGACTGGCGTTCCCCAGGCGTGTGAGGGGGCCGTGGCTAAAGAGTGTGAGTGACACACAGACAGCCTCGCAGGTGAACGGGCACCAGAGGCGACCAGAGTCAGGGCCCTTCCCAGAGGCCCGGAGACACTGAGACCTGGAGGCCAAATCCAAGGCAAGGGGGGCCCACAGGGACCTGTGATTTTCTGGCAACAGGGATCCACTTTGTGTCTTGTGAGGGTGTGAAGGAATGTGTGAAAGTGAATGAGAAGTAAAAGTGAATGGATGTAGATGAATGGAAGTATATGTAATGTAGAAGCTTTACCATATCTCCTTGGAGGGAGGTGTATTGTATTGAAAAGTAGTATGCGAAAAAGGTTTTTTAATTTTAGGTATGAGTAGTTGAAAGAAAAGTGGTATTTCAGCTGTTAGTGAAGGTGAGAAACAGAAGCAGGGGATGAATAGATAAGATCTTGAAAATGGAACAGAAAACCAGTAAAATGGATACAGAAAAAAAAAAAAGTGGGGGGAATAAAAGCATGCTAGAAGAGATACCCTCAAGATAGCCCTTTAGGAGTTATGTTAGCTAACAGAAATACAACTCCTTGCAAAACCCAGGGTATGCAGGAAAAAGATGGAAACTATGGAGAAAAGGAAGTTAACCTTAAACTAGAAGGCTCAAACTTGTGAATTATGTACTTTAAAAAGAGCACTAGAATATTTAACACAAAAGAAAGGAGTTATATATTGATTCAAGGTTTGCCTTTAGAGTAGTACATACCTTAAGAAAAAAAAAATTAAAAGGAGATTAATTAATTCAAGAGGAAAAGGATTAGTACATGAGAAACTTATTTTAGAGGTGTCAGAGACACTAAAATTACCTAAGAGAGATAGCTATAGTAGATATTAAGGGACACCAAAAGGTAAAGACCCCAGAAATAAGAGGAAAGAATTTGGCAGATCAGGAAGCTAAAGATGCAGCAGAAAATGGAGCTGAAAGAGTTAATATTAACTCCAAATGAGGAAAAATTAGAAATTCCAAAGTTTAGGGAAGCAGAGAAAAAAGGAATTAAACAAGATAGGTGGTGAACAAGATAAATCAGGGAAATAGAAACATCTTGATGGAAGACAATTAGTTAATAAAATGCTTACTAGGGTATATTAGAAGACATGCATCAGAAAACCCAGTGGGATAGTCAGGTTTTGTGTGATCATTTTTTAAGGAACTATGGGTGCATTAGGATTGTTGGAGTAGAAAAGCAAATAACTGAAAGTTGTATAATTTGCCAAAAGATAAATAAATTGGTGATGAGAAAAACAACATGAGAAGGTCATGAGTTAGCTCATCAACCAATTCAAAGTATCCAAGCAGAAGTTTGGAGGAAGTCGTAAAAAAATAACATTGTTATAAATGATCAATCAAAAGCCAAATTATCAAAAAATGAGAAAATATTTATCTTTTTCCGCGACCAAAATACCGTCCTCAAAACCACCACAGCCAAAGAGACAGCGTCGAGCCCGGGTTCAGCGCTGGGTGAACCTGGATCCGACCTCTATCGCATGGGACCCCCCCTCGTTCACAAGAGCCGCTTCTAGCGGGGATGTTTTATACAGTTTATTGTGCCCGAGGCGGAGGAGTCCAAGGTTCTTTTGTAACTCTGCATATTCATGGTTGGCTCTTTCACTGTGCAGAGCTGGACAATCCTCGTTTCCTGGTGATAGCCAGCGTTGATTGAGATCAGGGAAGCCATGTATTCACATGCACGTTCCTGGTGACTCTGGCTATCTTGATTGATGTTATCAACAGGGTGATGATCGCTCTTAGGCGGTTTCCAAGGACTCCCGATACCGGTGATCATCGCACTGGGTGCATCTATTCTTAGGCTAAAATGCTGATCATTATCCTGTCGCCTTCAGAAAGAGTTTGAATAGACATCTGCCCCTCAGGCTGCTTGTGGTCAGAGATTGGTTTGGATTTCACAATCTTTATAAAATACATTCTTTTATAGCATGAATTATTTCTAACATATCTTACAACATCTTTTAAAAATATCAAAAATCCCCAAGAAAAAGCAATAAAAGAAAAACAGCGAAAGAAAAAGGCTGGGAACAAAATATTACCTCATCCATTCCCGTTTGTTCCCCCACCCGTTCGTGGCTGCTCCCCCAGCCCCTGTGCTGGCTCCGGCACAATCCATCTGCCCCAGTCTGGCCACCTGGCCCGCGGCTGCTCCGCCAGCCGTGCTGGGGGGACGGGGGTCTGTCCTGCCGTGTGGAAACGTGGTCACCGCGCCAACCGCACTGAGGGGGTCCCATCTGTCCCATCCCCAGCTGCCCTGACTCTGGTCGGCTCCCGCTGCTGCAGCCGGGGTCAGTCGCGGCTTTGTCTCTGCCGGATCAGCCACCGTGAGCCGTGGGGGGGCGATCCACGCTCCAGCGCGGCCTGCACAGGAACACCCCCTCGGGTGATCCCGGCTGCAGACCCTGAGCTGTGCCCATCCCCTCGGGCGATTAACCCTGCAGACCCTGAGCTGTGCCGATCCCCTCGGGTGATTCCCCCTGCAGACCCTGAGCTGTGCCCATCCCCTCGGGCGATTCCCCCTGCAGACCCTGAGCTGTGCCCATCCCCTCGGGCGATTAACCCTGCAGACCCTGAGCTGTGCCGATCCCCTCGGGTGATTCCCCCTGCAGACCCTGAGCTGTGCCCATCCCCTCGGGTGATTCCCCCTGCAGACCCTGAGCTGTGCCCATCCCCTCGTGCGATTCCCCCTGCAGACCCTGAGCTGTGCCCATCCCCTCGGGCGATTAACCCTGCAGACCCCGCCTTTGGGGCACCCAGACCCTGAGCTGTGCCAAGTCCCATCTGTCCTGCCCCCAGCTCTGTGCCCTTGGTAACCACAGCTCCGGCTGCTCAGCGGACCTCTCCAAAGGAATCACCTTATCGAGGCACTGAAAGTTCAAAGAAAGCCCTCTCCTGATTCTTCCTAAAAATGTGGGAGAAAGACTATAGAAGATAAAAATCCAAAAAGAATGAGATGAAGGGATTGGTCTATTTCCATTAAGAGAGGTTCCCATTGGAGGGGGTGGACCAGGGTTTGTAAATGCTCCTTTGACTTCGTCTGAAGTCTGAAATTGTAAGAAATAAATAAAAGGAATATTTGGAGGATCCCATAGGCATAGCTGAACAATTAGACCAATTTTTAGGTCCAAACATTTATACTTGAGAAGAGATGCAGTCTGTAATGAAAATAATATTTTCTCAGGAAGAAAGGCAACTAATCAGAGCAGCTGAAATAAAAGCTCGGGAAAAAAGATAATCTGCAGGGACTCCCAGAGAAGGCAAAATGCCAACTGTACCTCCTGAGTGGGGTAAAAAAATAATGAGGAGGGGAGGAAACATATGAATAATTATCATAATTACAGAGTCAAGGGAATAAATGAGACAGCATATCAAAGGGGAAATGCAAAAAAAAGGTGTTTAAGGGACAGCTTTTTAGAGGGGAAAGAAGAAACTCCAACTAAATAGATAAACAAATTTAAGAGAAATAAGAAAGTGGTCCTAAGTAAGCAGAAGATCTGAAAATCTTTAAAGGGGAGGAATAGGGTCTATTTTTAAAGGGACAAATATCACCTGGAGCCTGTGATAACTTTAAAAGTGGGTCCCCAAGAAGAAGAATTGGAATTTGTAGTAGACACAGGGGCAGAAAGAACCCGCCTGTTAAATATTCCAAAAGATTATAGTGTGAGCAAACATATAGTGAAAGTAACAGGGGAAGAAGGAGAAAGTTTTACAGTTCTGGTCATTAAAGATGTAGTAATTGAGGGGGAAACTAAAATTTGGATGGGAGATGTCTTTTTGGTCCCTGGGACAGGTAGCAACTTACTGGGAAGAGACTTACAAGTGCCATTAGGAATAGGGGTTATTCCAGAAAATGGGAAAATGATAGCTAGAGTTTTAAAATTAGGCCAAGAGGATGAAGCAAAAAAATCAACAAGGAAGTTTGGGCTGGGAAGGAAATAGGGGGGGATTAAATATTGACTCCATAAGGGTTAAAATTAAGAGAGAAGATCGTCCCATATGTGTAAGTCAGTACCTCATATCTTTAGAAGGATGGGAAATTTTGAGGCTGGTAAAAAAAAAAAAAAACCACCAAAACCGAAAAAACCACCCCAACAACTTATGAGACATTTGAACTTTATGTGTCTTCTGATAATACCCCTATTATCCCAGTAAAGAAGCTCAATAGAAACTATTTTTTTGGAGAAACTGAAGTTAAAATTAGAGAAGGTACTATACAACTTTTGAATTTTCTGGGGGAAAAAAGGATTAAGGGTATCAAAAGGAAAACTACAATTTGTAGAACCAGAGGTAAAATATCCTAGACACTTAATAAATAAAAGTAGCTGGAAACTCAACCATGAGAGAATTGCAGGAATTTTATCCCTTCTCTCTCCCTCTTCAAAAAGGGAGATCAGAGAACTACTTGGATTATTGAAACTCTATAGATGATGGACTGAGGGGTACACACAGGCAGTAAAATTTGTGTATGAAAAATTGACAGGGGAGATGATATAAAGTGGACCAAAGAAAGATATTGTTAAATTAAAAGAGTTGAAGTTAAAACTAGCCTAAGTACCAGCTTTAAGCTTACCCTTGTTAGAAAAATCCTTTATCATTTATACATGAGTACAGAAAATGGAGTAGCTCATAAAAATTTAATTCAGGCGTAAGGAAGAGTAAAAATCTAGTAGCTTATATATCAAAGATGCTAGACCCAGCAAGCCACGGCTAGCCAGTATGTATTTAATCTATAACAGCTACTGCAATCCTAGTAAATTAAAGCTGTAAGCTTACTTTTGGAAGTAAACTAGTTGTGTACACCTCGTAGAATCTGAGGTGTGTTGAATCAAAGAAAAAGTCCACTAACTGCTCACTTTGAAGACCCCTTCCAGGTGCTGCTTACAACAAACCAACACTGCAGTAAGAACAAAGGAGCGGGGGTGGACTCATGCAAGTCGAGTGAAGGGTCCAGTACCACCCCCAGCTGGGGCAAGCAAATGGACTATAGCCAGCAGAGACGATAAAGACTTGAAACTGGTCCTGAGGAAAACACCAAAAGAAACAGAACTCCCAAACACAACCCCCCGCAGGAAACATCTACATTGTTATCCATATATCCTTAAAGTTTGTTAATATTTGTTATAGTGATAGTATAAGTTCAAGTTTTGTTCAGCTAAGAATTGACAATCAAAATAACATCTCAGTTTCCGGTACTGTTCCATAGAGCACTCTCCTTGCAACCCCAATTTTGACCAAATTGAGGGAAGCGAGTCGGTACAGTAACGGTCATGGCAGAATGTCACCAGAAGAAGGGAAAACCAGAAGTGGAAGGCAAGACTGGATCAGGAACTACCTCCGGGAAATACTCTCTCAGCACTGAGAAAAGCCCTGTGGATCGAGAGGTGAAGAGGCCAGCCCATACCAGACTCCCATTTGTAGCAATGCTACTACTCATCCACTTCAGAGGAAGTGGAGGAAGCACTTGTGAGAAGTGTTACTATCCCTTGTATAATGGATACAGTAAGCGTATTAATCAGAGTACACACAAACACGAATCCCACGTGTATCAATCACTCCCAGTTAGCAACCTGTAAAGAAGATAATAAAATATATTGGCTGGCTAAAAGTATTGCAAACCCAAGCCAGAGGATGTCAGGAGAGTGCCCTATGAAAGAAAGATGGGTATATTTTGAACAAGAAAGTGAAACCAACCTAGAGGACACATTCAAAGAGAAAGAAGTGAAATTGAAAACACAAAGGGATAGAGAGGGACAAATACACGGAAAGAATCTTTTAATTGATATGGTGGAAAAGATTAAGAAAGAATTTAATGTGACTGTTGGGTGTGCAGGGGACACACTTAAGGGAAATTCGGCCATGGGACGGTATCAGTTTAGATTGCCTAGACATTTTAAAATGGATTGCATAAAGAAAAAGCGTGGTAGTACCCAAAAGAAGGGGAGTGGAAGCTTAAATCAGCAATAATAGGGGAAGAGTGTTTATCAAGAAAAGGGAAAATGTATACTATAGAAGTTGGAGAAAAGCCATGTAGAAAATATCTATCAGCAAATGACACACATACCAGGTGGATCCCAGAAACCCCCCATTCATATTGGTCAATAAGAAAACCCCGAAAGTGGATGTGTATACAGTGAAAAAGAAAATATGTTTGAATGCTTAGGAGATTAAATTAACCCATTCTGGGCAATAGAAACCCTATCCAAATATTGGAAACATATAACAAGTTGAGACTCATAATTTCTGGGAGGCACCTAAAAATTTATTTTGGAACTGTGGTAACACGGCATATGTGAAGTTTGCGGGAGGGTGGGCTGGGAGTTGCACGATTGGAGCAATGAAACCATCCTTTTTCTTACTGCCTAAGGATGTGAAATCAAACTTGGGAGTTCCAGTATATGATGATCTGGCCAGAAAGAAAAGGAATTTAATTGGTGGAACTCAAAATTGGAACAATGAAATTTGGACCCCACAAAAGATTATTGGTACTTATGGGCCAGCTATCTGGGCCCAAGATGGATCCTGGGGGTACAGAACCCCAGTATATATGCTCAATCAAATCATCCCTTTACAAGCAGTACTTGAAATAATGTCAAATCAAACAACTTTGACCATTGATCTCTTAAACCAGCAGCAACAACAAACACGATCTGTAATTTACCAGATTCCGATGGGCAGAGGACTACCTCCCCGCAGAGGAAAGAGGGATCTGTGGGAAATTTAATACTGTAGAATGCTGCCTAGAGATCGATGACCACAGTCATGTAATTAAAAACATTACTCAAAATATGAGAAAACTGACCTATGTTGGAGCACAAAAATGGACCCCGTTGTTTGGAGACTCTGATTGGTGGGACAACTTGTTCGCCTGGAACGGTAAATGGTAGAAGAAATTGGTCTTCTTTGTGGTGTGTGCACTAGCAAGTGTAATATTTCTACCATGTGCAATTCCACGTCTAGTTTGGATAGTAACCAGCCTTGTCCAAAGCAGCATCATGCTGCAAGGTAACGTAGGAGGGGGAAATGGCAAAAAGGAATGTTAATAAAAGAACAGAGGATTCAGAATGCCAGAGATATTCTTGAACAGTATGAGAAACAGAGAAAAGTAGAAGTTGAACTTTTCAGGGTTGATGCAGGCTGGAAGCCTGATCAAATAGTTAGAGGGGGAAATGGTCAAAAATATGTTAGAAACTGTTGTAAGGTAGTTGATAATTGTTAAGCATGTACTATTAAAAACTTTGGTTATTATATAATAAGAGAGGATAAAAGGGTAGTTATGAGAAATACGGTATTCAACATAAGTATTACACGTAAGTAAAGTGTACCCCCACCCCAAGCACAACTGAGCCAGCCTAGACAGAACCATAAGGGCCAATCAAGCGCCTTAACCCTCACGCAAATGAAGGATCCCAAGACAAACCAATCCAAAGGAACAAAATACATTATAAAAAGGGGGCATCTGAGTCGGTGAAACTCTGCTGCTTCACTTGGAAGAGCAGAGTTGGGATCCACAGATTAGGGGGTTTTTGAGAAAGCTTTGAAAAAGACAGGTCCCGAAAACAGTGAAAGGCAGTGAAATGCCAAGCCAGCGAAAGTGCTAAGCAGCACTGTAGATACCAGAAATAAAACAGTAGGCCTACGTTAAATGTCCTTCTAGGTTGAAAAAGTATATTTTAAGTATACATTTAGAAGGTTAAATATGAATAAGGTTCTGTGCTTCGTCTTCTGTGAACGAAGCATTGTGTTGAAAAGAAAACTGCTATTGTTTCAGCCAAAAGCTACGTAGGCCTCAAGTGATTGGGAAAAACTTCTGTCACTATGCTTTTGCTTCCTGTGATTGGATGAAACTTGGACTTCGTTTGTCTTATGTTATGCTGTAATGCTAATTTCATTTGGCACTCTGTTCGGACAGTAGGCTGTAAGCAACTTTTGCTGCATTGTTGTAACAATGTGATTAGGATGATGCTGTAAAAATAAATAGCTGGAGACGCTGCCCTAGAGTGTCCCGTCCTATTTGTGACTGTATATAAACTGCTGGCGTGCCAAGCAGGAACTTCTCTGCTCAAGAAAGGAAGAAGATCCAGAGGCACCTCTGCAGCATCCTCACTCAATGGGAACCCTCCTGCTACATGAAAAGGCCCTCTAAGCTTTAGGCCTTATAATAAAAACAGAAATTGTGGAAGGGGCTAACAGCGGGCCTGTTAGCTAAAGGAATGTGGATTTATTGTGGCCAATAGTTAAGGTAGAAGAAGTATCAACAACTGGAAAGTGTATAAAAGTTAGCCATGTTAAAGAATAAACCGTTGCCAACTGAAAAAACCGTTGCCAACTGAATAAACCGTTGCCAGCTGAGACTGCTTGTGGTCTCTGCTTAATGTCTCTGCTTAATGTCGTGACCACCTCGACAATGACATTTGGTGACCGCCGACGTGATAAGAACATAGTCGGTGGGGGCCCATACGGGGTCCTAGCAATTGGCAACCGTGACCCACTGGGACGTAGTGGGGGAGGCGGCGTTGGTGCAGCTGAGAGTGGCAGGTGGAAGCCACAGGGAGGTCTGGACCTGATTCCTTCAATCAAGACACCTGGAAGTAGGTGAGCCACCAACAAGCAATAATGGGACATAATTTATCTAAAGAGGAAGAGAATGTGCTGGCCACATGGAAAGTTTTGTTAGGAAATAAGGGAAGTAATATGTCAGATTATGCACTTCGTAGCATATTGCTGTGGGCTAAATCACAGAATTTTGGCACTGATCCCGACACGGCATTTAGTGTTAAGGCATGGAAAAAGGTCGGGGACAGACTGTGGGAAGTCATCCAAGCAGGAGATAAAACGGTTGTCGATTTAGCAGTTACTTGGAACTTGCTTTTTGAGGCATTAAAAGAATGGAAAATAGAACAAAAACAAGTGGAGCAGGATGCGGACGGAGAGTTGGGGCTGATAACAGAACCTTACGGGGGGGATGAGGCAGACGGGGCCTCTGATGGGGAAGAAGAAACCCAGCCGTCTGCCCCCCCGCTTCCCTCCGCTTTAGTCCAGCCGTCTGCCCCCCGCCCCCCTCTGAGCGGCTTGAGCAACCTGCAAGGCCTTATCCTCCGTTACCTGACAGAGACAGCAACAGCAACTCAAGTGACGAGTCGCCTGCAGTAACACCTGAGTTGGGGCAAGGAGCTCTGCTTCCTTCATCTCCTAAGAGCTCTAGTCTTACTGCCCCATGGACTTTGCCTCCATGTCAAGTAACTGCGCTTCCTCGACACCCTCTGGAGTTTTGGGAATTTGTTAGGGAAAAAGCAGCTGAAGAAAAGAATTGGGATATCATAGAAAGATTGGGTACTCCAAGAGTACCTCAGAAGAACAGTGCTATGGCTTTTCCAGTTTTTAAAGCAGTTCCTGGAGCAGGGCAGAATGACAGTCATCATGTCTTTGCCTGGAAGGTTGTGCAAGACCGCCAATCGACAGTGGCTCAGTATGGTATTAATTCCTCACAGGTAATGCAATTAATACATGTAATTAATCCGGATTTGCTTGCACCTTATGACATCACACATCTTGCTACAATTCTATTTCAGCCAGTGCAATACAGTGTATTTCAAGAAACTTGGAGGCGACTAGCTGAGCGCACAGCTTTAAAAAATATGCAGTTGCCTCAACACGACCCTCGTCATGCTGTGGGTGTTGATGCCCTACTGGGCACTGGGCCTTTCTCGAATCCAGATTGACAGGCAAGGTGGGATCCTTCGATTTTGGCGCAAGCTCAGCAAACTGGCATGAGTGCTGTAACTAAAGCAATGGAAATGGCAGCTCCAAAACAGAAATATGTCTCTATACAACAAGGGTTGAGAGAACCATTTTTGCAATTTGCAGAAAAGCTTTCTGCAGCTATTGAGAAACAGGTAGATGATGAGACTTTGCGAGAGAAATTGTGTTTACAATTGGCTAAAGAAAATGCAAATCCAGACTGTAGAAAGATTATTGACACTTTGCCTGGGGAACCTACCTTGTCTGAAATGGTTACTGCTTGCTCGAAAGTTGGCTCAGTTGAACATAAAATGGCAGCTCTTGCTGCAGTACTAAGACCTTCAGCTAAATGCTATAATTGTGGACAACAAGGGCACGTAAGGTCACAGGTTACTGTCCAAAAAACCAAATTTAAACCAAGTGCAAGCAGTGATGTTGTATGCAATCGTTGTGCTAAACCTGGGCACTATGCTAAACAATGCAGGAGTAGGTATCATGCAAATGGTCAGCCATTGCCAGGAAACCCAAAGAAGAGCGCGAAGGGGTGCGTGGGGAAACAAATACCCCAACAACCACCGCAACAGCAAATGCGGGCCTTCCCAGCATTGCAAAGCTACCCATTTGCGAACAATACTCAGGGGCAACAAGCGGGTCCGCAGGGATTGATATACCCACCGCCGACACAGTAACCATTCTAACGAAAGAAGTATGTAAAGTGCCTCTCAATGCCTATGGTCCAATAGGACAGGGATTGAGTGCGTTTTTGATAGGGAGATCAAGCACAACACTTAGAGGTATTCATGTGCATCTAGGGCTTATTGATGCTGATTATTTAGGGCAGATTCATGCCATAGTATCCATGGATGACCCCCCTGTCACTATTCAGAAAGGAACTTGCATTGCTCAAATTGTACCTTTTGTGACTTCTGTTCCAAATACAGTGGACCAAAGTCGCAGCACAGGAAGCTTTGGATCGACAGGAGTACTTCAAGTGTTCTGGACTGAGAAAGTAACAGAGAGCCGTCCAGAAAAGACATGCACTCTCACCACCAGTGGATGTTATCCAGGAACTATATCAGTAACACGTTTGATTGACACTGGAGCAGATGTCACAATACTCTCGCGGCTTTGCTGGCCTCAATCGTTGCCTCTCACTCATGCAAGTTTTGGACTTCTGGGGTTGGGTGGTGCTACAACAGGTGGCCTGTCATCCATTGCAATTAATGTGAAACATCCTGATGGCCAACAAGCTAACATCAGACCCTATGTTGCTGATGCTCCTCAAAGTTTATGGGGACGAGATTGCTTATCTCAACGGAGTGTCAAAATTACTACGGATTTTTGATGGGGGCCACTGTGATGCAGGGCAATGAACGTCCAGTTGTGGCCCTGACATGGTTGACAAATAAGCCTGTCTGGGTTTGCCAGTGGCCCCTTACTATTGAAAAGCTTACTGCCCTGCAAGAATTAGTTACAGAACAATTGCAAGCAGGACATATTGAGGAATCATTCAGCTCCTGGAATACCCCTGTTTTTGTAATAAAAAAGAAATCGGGAAAATGGAGACTTTTACACGATTTACGGCAGGTAAATGCTGTAATGGCAAAAATGGGAGCTTTACAACCAGGCCTTCCTACACCTACAATGATTCCACAGGAATGGCAAATAGTTGTCATTGATCTGAAAGATTGTTTCTTCACTATTCCATTGGCTGAGCAGGACAAAGAAAAATTCGCTTTTACTGTGCCTTCTATAAATCATGCGGAACCTGATAAAAGGTATCAATGGAAGGTACTTCCTCAAGGCATGAAAAATTCGCCAACCATTTGCCAATGGTTTGTGGCGCAGGCCCTGTCAAAAGTGCGGGAGCAATTTAAAAATTGCTACTGCTATCCTTACATGGATGATATCTTGTTGGCATCTGATAACGAACAACAGTTATCAACTCTTAAACAATGTGCTGTGACAAATTTGAAAGCTTTTGGTTTGGTCATTGCTCCGGAGAAAGTGCAGGAACATATGCCTTGGAAATATCTAGGTATGTTGTTGACCAACACTCAAGTTATGCCTCAACCTGTAAAGTTAGATGTGGATGTTAAAACTTCCACTGATGTACAGAAATTGGTTGGCTTGATAGGTTGGATATGATCAATGTCAAGGTATGGGTCAAGGATTTAATTACTGGTACGTGGTCTGGTCCAGTGGAACTAGTAAAATGTGTGGATGACACTGGCTAAGACCATATATCAGTACTTAAAAATGGATGAAGGACAGGAATGATTGTATTAAGAATGGGAACTTCGTTGATGGTTGTGATTGCTGGTTTTGTGTGTCCCCTCTCTGCTTGGATTTTTGCAAAGGGCCTTGCAAAAATCCATAGCAGCTGTATTTACAGGTCAAAACAAAAAGGGGGAACTGTGGTAGGGGCTAACAGCGGGCCTGTTAGCTAAAGGAATGTTGATTTATTGTGGCCAATAGTTAAGGTAGAAGAAGTATCAACAACTGGAAAGTGTATAAAAGTTAGCCATGTTAAAGAATAAGCTGTTGCCAACTGAAAAAACCGTTGCCAACTGAATAAACCGTTGCCAGCTGAGACTGCTTGTGGTCTCTGCTTAATGTCTCTGCTTAATGTCTCTGCTTAATGTCGTGACCGCCTTGACAACGACAAGAAATCACTTCAGTTCCAGGATATTGTTCCCATTTATAACACTGACCAGCAATGTCAACAGGCGAAAAATAAGGTTTTGCTGAATAATGGCCCTTTGATGAAGCAAAACATTTCCAATCAAGGCAGTCCATTTGTACAGATGAGGGCACACTCTGGGGTACAGCTGAGGCCATGAGGTCACAGCAGGCTCAGGGCTCACAGCAGGCTGAGCTCACAGCAGGCTCTGAGGTCACAGAGGTGCCAGAGCCCCGTGGTTGCACAGCAGCACAAGGAGCGAGCACTCAGTCCTTGAGCACAGCTGTTGCGGCAGCAGCGGCGGTGGCAGCAGCGCTGCTGACATTGGGACAGCGGCGTCAGGACAGCGGTGGCAGCAAGAGCTGCGGGACTGGCAGAGGGCAAGGCACCATGGGCCTTGCTCTGCGCCTCTTCCTCCTGCTCCTCCTGGCCGTGGCCCTGCCTGCCAGGGCTGCCCAGGGTGATCAGCTGCAGGCGCGGCGAGCAGGTGAGCCGGCAGCCTGGCTCCCCTTTCCCAGGACAGCGCTCCCTGCTCCCCGGGAAGCGCTGGGGATGGTTTTCCCCAGGCCTTTAGGGAGGGTTTCCTCTGAGGGAGCAAGAGCCCCAAGGGCCTGGGGTTGGCCCAGTTTCCTCTCCAGGGATGTGTCACAGGGCCTGCAAAGAGGGTGGAGAGTGACCAGGAGCCAGCCCAGAGCTCCCCAGGCCCCTGTGCTCTTTAGCCTTGCTCATTGACACCTGGCTCCCACGGCGTTATCCGACACCCTTGCAGTGCCCATTTCCCAGAGGCAGAAGGGGATCCCAGCACACCAAGGAAATGGTTCAGGTCTTTGCTCCATTCTAGATTTGTATCACGACTTGGATGATTTGGAAGTCCTGCTGAATGACACTTTGAATGTCTTGGAGAAGAATGCCAGAGGCAAGTTCTGAATTTCCCTTTTTACTGGCAGAATAATCAGTGTCCATGTGGCAAGAGCTCACCCATCTGCCATTTTCATTAACGTTAAGTCAGGGCTGAAGAATTCTGAAAATGTTGCCCTGCTCCTTGCTGGAGCCCTGAGGGATCCCACAGGATCGCTGTCAGTGGGAGGAAGGAACATTCAGCTGTCCATCTCCCTCCCGTGTGCAATGCCAGTGTGTCCTTCCGTGTGCTCTGTGCAGCCACGGAGAAAAGCAGAGAGGGAAGGGGCGGGCCCAGGGCTGTGCCCCGGGGCTGAGCGTTGCCTGCAGCCTGAGGATCTCCTGCAGTGCCACGGGAGCTGTTCTGTCCTGCCTTTCTTTGCAGCTGAACCAGTTGCTGAAGGTGATCTGGCTTCCCAACCCACGTTCAGGATTGTGCCTCTGGGAGATGGTGAGGGTAGGTCAAGGCCTTTCCCCTGGGAGAGCTGCCAGCTCAGAGCCCAGAGCTCGGCCAGGGGGGCAGCGCTGCAGGGGCCAGGACAGAGCCATGCACGTGTGTGCCCTCGCCCTGTGCCATCCCCTCACGGCTCCTGCGGCTCAGTGGTGCCCGTGCAGCTGAGCAGAGATGGCAGAAGCTTCTGTGGCTGTTGAGTTACAGGGGCGTCTGCAGGGAAGACTTTCCCAGGTCCTTTGGTGGATGTTGCACGCAAGCCCAGCTCCCATCGCAGGGGTGAGTAGTGTGTCCCTGCTGACCCCACAGGCTGAGCCCTGCTTTTGTGGCATCCATTCATGGGAAATGGAGCCCCGTTGCTCTAAGGTTCTCCAACAGGAAAGAACAAAGCTCAAGGACAGAAGAAACCCCATGAGCCACTCAAAGTCATGCGGCAAACGCTGAAGGAAATGCTTCAGGCAGGACAAGGTGGGTGCATTCCCTCAGCCTTGTCCTGGAGCTCAGCAGCCGGGGGCTTTGGCTGCACATCTGGACACGCCAAGCCCGGCACAGCAGGAAGGGATCCATGGCAGCCTGGCTGCCCCGCTGCTGCTTCCACGCCCTGCAGGGCTGTTTCCCAGCCTGGCCTGGCTGCAGCTTCTCCCCAGCCTCTGCAGGATGGAATTTGGCATCAGCTGACAGGCAGCCCAAACAGCAGGACAGTCATGAGATGCCCTGCAATTTCCCATCTCCAGGCAAATCAGAAGCGGCAGCTGTTTGGAGAACAGAGTGCCCTGCGGCCTACCCAAAAAGTTGATAGGGATTTCCTGATTCTTAACCATGTCTTTGAGAGGGATTGCCTCCTGAGGATGCCAGCTCTCCAATGGGGAACAGCCCAATCTGATCCAGCTCTCTCTTTTCTTTTCTCCAGAAGCAGTTGGAGAGGCTGGGCAGAAGGAAGCATTTCCTGGAGGAAGCAGTGGCTCATTGGCAGCCTCTGCTGCAGGAAGGGAGGCGATGGCAGGCCCAGTCACAGGAGGTAATTGCTGTGCCTCTGGGCCTGAGCCCTGCTGAGGCTTGAGCTGCCCTCACTGCTGCTTGGCACTGCGAGCACAGCCCGGACAAGACGGGCACAGCCCAGAGGAATTATCCCGAGCAGGCTCAGGGCACTCGGGAACTGAGCTGTCCTGCTGGGCTCCCTCCGTGGGAGACACGTCCCGAAACCTGGGAGGGGCTGCACGGGGTGCCCATGGTGGGGAAAGGGCAGAGGGGGAGAGCAAGGCTCCAGTGGGTCCTGAGAGGGCCTGGCTATGTGCCCCTGGGCTGTGGGAGCCGTTCCATGGGCAGGTGGGCAAGCATGAGGGAGGGACAGAGGTTGGGAGCAATAGCTGTGGTACTGCAGATTTCCCCAAGCATTTAGTGAGGGTTTCCTGTGAGGGACTGAGAGAGCCCCAGGGCCCTGCGCTGCTCCAGCTGCTCCTCCCAGAGTGTTGCACAGGGACTGCAAAGTGTATGGAGAGTGATCAGGAGCCACAGGCTCCCCCAGCCTTACCCCACCACCTTGCAGTGCCCAGTTTCCCAAGGCAGAAGGGGATCCCAGCACATCATGGAAATGGTTCTGTAGGATCTGTGCTCCCTTCTAGAATGGAGTCACAACTTGGATTATTTGGAAGTGCTGGTGAATGGTGGTTTGAAGACCTTGCCAGATACTGGAGACAAGTTCTCAATGTACCTTTCCTGACAGAATAATCAGTGACTATGTGGCAAGAGCTCACTCATGTGGCATTTCCTTCAAGTTCCTCTGAAGGTTGATCAGTTCTGGAAACCTTGCCCTGCTCCCTTCTGGAGCACTGAGGGATCCCACAGGATCGCTGTCAGTGGGAGGAAGGAGCATCCATCTGTCCATCTCCCTCCCATGTGCAATGCCAGTGTGTCCTTCCGTGTGCTCTGTGCAGTCAGAGAGAAAAGCAGAGAGGGAAGGAGCCCAGCCCAGGGCTGTGCACTGGGGCTGAGCCTTGCCTGCAGCCTGAGGACCTCCTACAGTGCCACGGGAGCTGTTCTGTCCTTCCTTTCTTTGCAGCTGAACCAGTTGCTGAAGGTGATCTGGCTTCCCAACCCACGTTCAGGATTGTGCCTCTGGGAGATGGTGAGGGTAGGTCAAGGCCTTTCCCCTGGGAGAGCTGCCAGCTCAGAGCCCAGAGCTCGGCCAGGGGGGCAGCGCTGCAGGGGCCAGGACAGAGCCATGCACGTGTGTGCCCTCGCCCTGTGCGATCCCCTCACGGCTCCTGCGGCTCAGTGGTGCCCGTGCAGCTGAGCAGAGATGACAGAAGCTTCTGTGGCTGTTGAGTTACAGGGGTGTCTGCAGGGAGGACTTTCCCAGCTCCTTTGCTGGTTCCTGCACGCAAGCCCAGCTCCCATCGCAGGGGTGAGTAGTGTGTCCCTGCTGACCCCACAGGCTGAGCCCTGCTTTTGTGGCATCCATTCATGGGAAATGGAACCACGTTTTTCTAAGGTCCTCCAACAGGAAAGAACAAAGCTACAGCAGAGAAGAAATCTCATGAGTTATCTGAACAGATGAGGCAACGAATAAAGGAAATGCAGCTGTCAGGACAAGGTGGGTGCATTGCCCTCAGCCTTGTCCTGGGGCTCAGCAGCCGGGGCCTTTGGCTGCACACCTGGACACGCCGTGCCCAGCACAGGGGAAGGGATCCATGGCAACCTCGCTGCCCCGGGGCTGCTTCCACGCCCTGCAGGGCTGATTCCCAGCCTGGCCTGGCTGCAGCTTCTCCCCAGCCTCTGCAGAAAGGCATTTGGCATCAGCTGACAGGGTGCCCCAGCTGCAACATGGGCCTCAGATGCCCTGTGATTTCCCGGTCCCCAGGCAGATCAGAAGGGGCAGCTCTGTGAAGAACAGAGGGCCCTGGCCTACCCAAAATATTAATAGGGATTTCCTGCTTCTTAACCATGTCTTTGACAAGCACTGGCTCCTGAAGTTGTTACCTCCCCAGTGCGGAACAGCCCCACCTGATCCAGCTCTACCTCATCCTTTCTCTAGAAGCAGATGGAGAGGATGGGCAGAAGGAAGCATTTCCCGGAGGAAGCAGTGGCTCATTGGCAGCCTCTGCTGCAGGAAGGGAGGCGATGGCAGGCCCAGTCACAGGAGGTAATTGCTGTGCCTCTGGGCCTGAGCCCTGCTGAGGCTCACGCTGCTCTCTCTTCTGCTTGGCACTGCGGGCACAGCCCGGACAAGACGGGCACAGCCCAGAGGAATTATCCCCAGCAGGCTCAGGGCACTCGGGTACTGAGCTGTCCTGCTGGGCTCCCTCCGTGGGAGACACGTCCCGAAACCTGGGAGTGGCTGCACGGGGTGCCCATGGTGGGGAAAGGGCAGAGGAGGAGAGCAAGGCTCCAGTGGGTCCTGAGAGGGCTTGGCCATGTGCCCTTGGGCTGGGGAAGGTGTTCCATGGGCAGTTGGGCAAGCAGGAGGGAGGGATGGAGGTTGGGAGCCACAGCTCTGGCGCTGCAGATTTCCCCAAGCATTTAGTGAGGGTTTCCTGTGGGAGAGTGTGAGAGCCCCAGGGCCCTGGGCTGCTCCAGCTGCCTCTCCTGGGATGTTGCACAGGACTGCAAAGAGAGTGAGGAGTGATCAGGAGCCACAGGCTCCCACAGCCTTACCCCCACCCCCTTGCAGTGCCCAGTTCCCCAAGGCAGAAGGGGATGCCAGCACCCCATGGAAATGGTTCTGTAGGATCTCTACTCCCTTCTAGATTGGGATCGTGACTTGGATTATTTGGAAATGCTGCTGAATAGTGCCCTTAAGACCTTGCCAGATGTTGGAGGCATGTTCTCAATGGACCTTTCCTAACAAAATAATCCGTATTTTGGATTTTTGTGGCAAGAGCTCACTCATATGGCATTTCCCTTAAGTTTCTCTGAAGGTTGATCAGTTATGGAAACCTTGACCTGCTCCCTTCAGGAGCCCTGAGGGATCCCACAGGATCACTGTCAGTGGGAGGAAGGAGCATTTAGCTGTCCATCTTCCTCCCGTGTGCAATGGCAGTGTGTCCTTCAAGAAGAGCAGAGTGGGAAGGGGCCGGGCCCAGGGCTGTGTCCCGTGGATGAGCCTTTCTCAGCTCCTTTGCTGAGTGGAAGGCAGAGCCGAGGGAGTGCCTTTGAGGGCACCAATCACCCAAGTGCAGTCACTGCCACTCGGGCCTGAAGGAGAATCTTCATCAGTGCCACAGGAGCTGTTCTGTCCTGCCTTTCTTTGCAGCTGAACCTGTTGCTGAAGGTGATCTGGCTTGCCAACTCACATTCAGGACTGAGCCTCTGGGAGATGGTGAGGGTAGGTCAGGGCCTTTCCCCTGGGAGAGCTGCCAGCTCAGAGCCCAAAGCTCGGCCAGGGGGCAGCGCTGCAGGAGCCAGGACAGAGCCATGCACGTGTGTGCCCTCGCCCTGCATGATCCACTCACAACTTCTGCTCAGCACTGGCCGCTGTTTGCAGGAGGATGGGCCCTGGCCCAGCCCAAAAGGCCCAGATGTTTTGTGGATTTTACCCTATTTTGCATAAGCATGATGTCCTGAAGATGCCACCAAAGAAATGGGGAATTTTTCCGTCTGTTAAGGTGTACTTTTTTGTTTCTCAAATGATAGACCAAAAAGCAAGACAGAAGGAGATGTTTCCCCAAGGAGGCAGAGGCCGATTGGCAGCCCCTGCTGCAGGAAGGAAGGCCAAGCCAGACACAGGCACAGGTGCAAGCTCAGAAGGTAATTGCTGTGCCAGGCTCAGCAGGGCTCAGCCCTTGGCGGGGCTGTGGGGCGGCAGCTCTTCCCCCAGGGCCTGCCCTTGCACGGTCCAGCAGCAGCCAAAGCTTGAGGTGCCTCTGGAGGCCTTGAGGCCTCTGGAGCTCGTTCACAGCCCCGGGGAAAGGGGACTCGTGCAGCAACGTCCCTCCCACTGCAGCTGCTCCGGAGCTGGCCCTGAGTGCCCAGAGGCCCAAGGCACAGGAGCAGCCCCGAGCAGGAGCCCTGCCGTGAGCCCAGGGCCAGAGCCAGCCTTGGCTCCCGACTGGGCAGGGGCTGCACTGGCTCCTGACAGGGCCTGACTCTGTGCCCTGGGGCTGGGGGAGCTGGCACGGGGCAGGGAGGGCCAGGGCTGGCAGTGGCTGCTCTGGGATGGCTTTGGCCCGTGTCCCTCCAAGCAGCGCCTGCTCAGGCAGCTGCGCTGCCCCCCGGGCTCTCCTCCCAGCCTGCTGGGCTTTGTTGGGTGGCACAGCCTGTGCCAAGGGGCGGCAAGGTGCCTGCAGGCCCCAGCTCTGGGGGAAACGGAGAACGTCCTGCCCGCATCCACCGTGCTGCCAGCTCAGCAGTGCAGCACAGCACGGGCTCACACTCCCCATTGCTCCCACAGGTGCAGCTGGAACCACATCACATGTTCCTGATTCCCAGAAGGGCCCTGGAAGGGGTTTCTGTAAGGGAACAGGCTGCTGGCTAGGGTTAATGGCAGGCCTACTTTGTTTGGAGCTTATCATCATCATATGCTGTGTCCAAATTTGGACTTACTTGAAGAAAAAAGGGTGAGTGTTCTGTTCACCTTTCCCTCAAACAGCTTCTTTTGAAAGTCTACTGCAGACCAGGAATATTCCCAATGAGTCTGCAGTGAAGTTGTGGCCTGTCCGTGATTGTCCAAAGAACGCTGCTGAGGGTTCTGCTGCTGCCCAGATCTTTCATTGGCCTCTTAATTGCCCAGGCCTTGTCGTGGGGGGCCTGCTGGGGCTGCCCGTCCAAGGGCAGCCCCAGGGGCACAGGGCAGAGGCAAAGCAAGGTGGGGAGGAGAAAGAGCAGGGACGAGATTGCCCTTGAAAGGCAGAGGCGCTCTGGGGCCCGCTCCTGCCCAGGGAGCCTGCCCAGGGCCATCCCCTGCTTGCCGGGGCCTTGAGGGTGTGGTAAATAGGTATGATTTGTGCTGATAAAATTGAAACAGTTATCAACATTGATATAATAATTATATTTTGGAATAAATAAACTAGTTAAAAGTTGTAGTGCCAAGAGAAGAGAGGGAGAGGAGGGGCTCCACCCCCCCTTCCCAGCAGATGTTTTCAAGGACACCCAAAAGCTAAAAATGAACAGAAAGGAAGAACCTTGTTGGGTCCCAGAAACTGCTAATTATAAGGGATTTATTGCTTTGATAATAAGATATAGCGGTATGCAAAATTTGGCTTGCATTGTACTGGCTTGGTGCGCATGTGTAACCCAAAGGTGAGATAAAGGACGCAGAGGAAGACTACGAAATCTTCATCAGAAGACCCCCAAAAGACTTGTGCGACCACCAAAACAACTGATGGCGCATGCTTGGCAAAGGTGGTGATGAGGGCGGAGATAAAAGTGTGATGAATCGGAAATGGGAGGAGATGATATTAACACATGGCATAAAAGGGGGAATCTTCACTTGGCAAACTTGTATGTGAGGTGGCAAGGGTCCAAGAGCCTTGTACTCCGTTTCCCGCAGATTTTTACTTATGCTCTATTATTAGAACCAAATTATCCCTTATTTATATATTTTTTCTATTCAATTAAAGTTGCTGCTACTTTAAATATTGTTGGTTTGTTTTTTTAATGGGATAATTGGGCAAACACAACAATTTTGGTGCCAAAAACCTGGGACCCTCTTATCTCCAGGGAGGTGGATAGCTTCTGGGAAGGAGCTCCCCACCAGACTTTTAAGTGGTCCCAAGGCTAGACCACTCTCCCTTGGGAAAAGAGAGTCTTTATTACAATAACGCAGAAGCAAATTAAGTTAGTAAAAGCGCACAGGAGAGGCTCCCATCGGAGTGCTGGCTTAGAGAGGAGAGAGAGTACCCATATAAAACTGCTTTGTGCACAAGACCCTCGTGAGAAAAGGAGGCTGTGAGTATCACGAGGTTTTGGGTCGGGGGGCGGCTGTATGCATGTGTGAGTGTGTGTGGAGTGTCTGAGACGGGGGCTGGGCAGTCCTAGACCCCCGGAGTGATCGGGACCTCCCAGTACTGCGTTTCCGGGCTGTCCGAGAGCAGGCCGGCCGGGAAAGGAGGGAAACGAAAGAAGAGTGAATGAGTGGGGACTCCGGGAGGGTTTGACCCGGGGGAGGAGGGGGTCTCTGGTCCAGGCACCTGTGAGAAGGTCCTAGGGCAGGAGAGATTGATCCAGTAGGGAAACTGAGAAGGACAGTGGTTGAATAGGTTCAATTTCCTTGGAGGGGTTGGTAGCAGGCAATTTAGTATGTGATTAGATGGAGAGAGGACGGGCTTAATAGATTGAAAAAGAGAGAGAGATAGCAGTGGAACAAGAAAATTGCAGAGGGAGAGATAGAAGTGGAACAAGATCGAAAAGGCAAAGTGACAGAGTAATAAGTGAAAAAGTTGAACCACGAGGTGAGTGTGGGAAGCTAAGACTTTCCAGGTACTGGGAATCTCTTAGTTTCTTGCCACCAGAAATGGGTCAGGGAGAAAGTAAGTTCCTTGATCCAGGGGCTGTGGATTGTGTGAAAAATCCGCAGGAATTTGGAGTATCTGGGGACCGTGAGGGGGGTTCTCAGGAGGGGAGCATTCCTCAGGACAGGCCACTGGGGATGATGATTTGGTTTTGGGATGAATGAGAATCCCAAAAGGAGAAAAAAGAAAAAAAAAACAAACAAAAAATTTTAAGTATTGTATGTTTGAATAGACAAAGGAAATGATCCGGAAAGATAATTTATATTGGCCCAAGTTCGGATCATTTGAAGATTGGATTTGCTAGGCTCTAAATCTATACATGAATTCAAAAGACCCTGTTAATCAGGAGGAGAGTGAGAATGCTGCCTTATGGAGTCCTGAAGGAAGAAGTAGGTCTGTTGTTCGGAGGCAGGACAGGGGACTTCAAGAGTTACTCAGAGAAGCACAAAGAGTATATGTAAAGAGAAATAAAAAAAAGCCGAAAATAGATGCCAGAATTTTGGTGGCAGCAGTTGAAGAAATGCAGGCAGCTCTGAATACAGCAAAATCTGCAGAGAAAAACAAACAGCAGATATCAGGATCTATTTTTAAGAACACAGGACCTGTGCATTTCTCCCACCACAAGAAAAGACACTTTAAAAAGTCTTGTTCTACTTTAAAGGGTGCAGAACCTATCTGTTACTATTGTCATAAAAAAGGGCACCTGCAAAATAATTGCAGAAAGAAACAGCAAGATGAGAAAACTTTTCAGGAGAATCAGAGAGGTCAGGAGTTCTGTTTAATGAAGAGGACTGAAACATTACTAGAAGAGCCCTTGATAAAGCTAAAAATAGGTCCTCAGAGCGAAGAAGTTATATTTTTAGTTAATACAGGAGTTTCTCGGTAGACAGTGACAAAATTACCCCAGGGATGTGAGATAAGTCCTGAACAAGTTCCAATAGTCGGAATTACAGGAGAGGCTTTCCCCGTTCCTGTAATTAAAGGGGTGCAAATTGAAACAGATGACAAATTTGGAGTAAATGATTTATTGTTGATACCAGAGGCCGAGAATAATTTGTTAGGCAGAGATCTAATAATCACCTTAAATCTACAGATAAAACCCTGTAAAGGAAAACTTGAAATTTATTCTTTAACTGAAGGAGATAATCTGGAAATTAATGATACAGGTTGGCATTTGGGTGATGTGGGAAAAAGCTGGGGGTAAAAGAGTCTGGTCCCCTTAGTCCCTCCTGGTCAGCACAAGCCTGTGAACTTTATGCATTACTCCGTGCATTATTAATACTAAAAGGACAAGAAGGGACTACTTATACAGACTCCAAATATGTTTTTAGTGTAGTACATACTTTTAAGAAAAATTTAGAAAGAAAGGGGACTTATGAACACTCAAGGGAAAGGGTTGATACATGGGGAATTGATAGTTAAGAATACTTGAAGCTTTAAAGGGCTCAAAGAAAATAGCAGTGGTATATGTAAAGCGACACCAGAGAGGGAGGGATATTAGAGTCAGAGAAATAATTTGGCTGACGAAGAAGCAAATCATGACTTTACAAAAAATAAAATACAAGAAATTCAGCAGGAAACACTTTCCCTTCCGTTAGCAGAACTGGCAGCTGTAAAGAAATTAGGAACGACCTTTAAAGAAAGTACGTGGGTTTTTCATGATAGCAGGATTATGATGCCAAAACCAGTGGCACGTCAGATCTTAGATAACTTGCATAGATGGACACACTGGGGAACAAGAGCCCTTTGTGATCACTTTTTAAAAATTTTATGGGTGTATAGAAATATTTGAAATTGAAAAACAAATTACCCAGGGGTGTCTCACCTGTCAAAAGGTAAATAAGAGGTTGTTAAAGAGCCCTTCCTCTGGAGGACACAAAACTGCCTACAGGGCATTTAAAAAGATCCAGGGTGATTTTATTGAATTGTCTAAAGGGGGCTGGTTGAAATATTTGTTAGTTAGACTAGTTAACACAGTGAGTTGAAGCATTTCCAGCAGCTCGGGCTACAGCTCAAACGGTGGCTAAAATATTGTTAGAACATGTAATTCCAAGAATGTGAACATATGGTGGGATTTGTTGATTTATTTATTAACCCTGATTTATTAAGAAGGAACTAGGCATCCTGGAGTGGCTGCTGACCATAACTCCCTTGAGCTTGGAGGCAGAAGAACGCCGATGGAAATGAATAAAAGACTTTCTTAATCAGTGGGAACAGACTAAAAGGATTGAAGATCTCTGGGGTCACCCACCAGCAACATTATTAAGATTGGTTACAGAACTGCAATCCCAGCAACTGAGACTGATAACACCTGTGGTTAAAAAGGTCCAGAGACAAACAAAATGTTGGGAGTGCAGTA
Organism: Calcarius lapponicus; assembly: GCA_039654755.1. Lineage (NCBI taxonomy): Eukaryota > Metazoa > Chordata > Aves > Passeriformes > Fringillidae > Calcarius > Calcarius lapponicus. The sequence goes on along the minus strand of CM077475.1, from coordinate 80,894 downwards.
AACCTGATTTAAGGTGTCATCCCTGGCTATGTATTGTTTGCACACTTTGTTTTAACTCATGGTGGAGAAGTAACTAAGAGGGAAGAGGAGAGACAATTGATTTGCTTGTTTTGCTATAGTTATGTATTTAGCTGGCTAAGTATAGAACGCATTGCTAATGATTTTGTTGGGATACCTTTGAGAGAGGGAGGTGGGACCCTTCCAGCAGTAATTGGATTAATAGAGAACTTAGATCAATTGGTTCTTGCCATATTTGCTATAATGCAAATAAGAGAATGAGCAATTCATGATATTATAGCCCAGTGTTTTATAATCGATAGCTGTTGTGGAAAAGTTTATATACCACATCATAGGAGCATTCTGGGGGCATACTGGCCCTGCAAGTGTGCCTTTTAGAAGCGGCAATTTAATACACTCCCTGTCCTTGAAGCAGAAAGATAATTAGTTAAATCTTATTGTGGTTGGCACATCCCTGAAATTTTGGAAAATATAGGTTTATGGTATTCCGGCCTAACCTTTTCCCTCTTTTTTGTCATTTTAGTTATTTCTTTTAACCAGCCAGAACTGGGAAATGGCATTTAAAAGGAGACAATCAAACTCTGTGGGGCTATGGGTGCCAAGGAAACTAAAAGCATCAGTGACTAGATCCTGGGATAATACCTTTGCTACCGAGAAGACTGGCATCTCGGCCCTTGGCAGCAACCCAAGGGGCTTTGAGAAAGGTAGAAAGGTAGATTTCCTAAGGATTATTTTCACTGGGATCATTTTGGTACCCTGGGCAATTGGCCAAAGCCAGAAAGCCACACCGGACAGAGTTTCAACAATAAAAACAAAGCAAATAAGACAAAAGCCAAGTCCCAGCAATTTTAACATTTGTAATTATTGCAATCACCTTGTGTGGATTAAAGACAAGATAGAATATGTGTTTGTGACACACCTGTATGTTAGTTCTTCCTGCTACAATCGCAGCAGCTTTATAGATGTTTGTGTTAAAAGAAGAAAAATGTGTTAGGTAAGAAAAAATTTGAGATATAATAGACGAGCTCCTTATCCCCATAGTAATCAGATTTGCCCTCAATATGAAAGATTCTTTTGTTTTGAAAGAAATGATAATGAAGATGATCCAAATATAAGCATAAGAAGCTGGGCACTAAAAGAAAAATTGAAAGAGAAAATAAAAGAAAAAGAAAGAGAAGGGAACAGAGGAAAGAACAGGAGAAAAGAGTCAAAAGAATTGGCTGAATTGTATAAGCAGCTAAAACAGCACTACAAAGATTGGGATTTGCCAGCCTCAAATAAGAATCTGTTTGTGGGACTGATGCAAGAGATTGCTACAGAATTGGGATTATCCAAATGTTGGATTTGTGGAGGTCTAAAAATGGCTGAAAGACAGCCGTGGAAAGGTGAGAGCTTAGCTCCAGAGCAGTTTTTAAAGTGGAACCATACCCAAATTTCTGGAACATTGAAGAGACCTGAAGGATGGATTTTAAGCCATCAAGTAATTAGGATCATTTGTATAACTCGAGAAGGAGGGAAATTTAATAAAGTAGTAGGGCATACGCCTTGCAAATTCACATTGGTAGTTAATATGGATAATCGTTCAAAAGTTTAGCAACCTGAAACCCTCTGTCAGATATTGGGGACCAATAAGAGAAATAAATGGTGAGTGGGACAAACAGATTAATTTATGCTGGCACAGAAGTCCTGGAGCTAACCCCTACCAATCCATCCACCACCTGAGATCTTATTGGGAACAACCGGAGAAAACTGATAAGAATTGGAAAGCCCCAGATGGGATATATTGGATTTGTGGACAACGGGCGTACAGTGAGTTACCTCAAAGATGGGGAGGAACCTGTACCTTGGGAGTAGTAGAACCCTCCTTCTTTGTTCTACCGAGGTCTAGGAGCAATGTGTTAGGAACTCCCCTATATGAAACCCTGCAGCGAGATAAAAGAGATTTGAATTTCAATTTTCCAACAGCAGGAGGGAACCAAAAATGGGGGGAGGACGAATGGCCTGTAGAACAGATCATAACATATTATGACCCAGCAACATGGGCTCAGGATGGGTCAAGGGGATATAGGACCCCAATTTACCTGTTGAATCGATTAATAAGGCTCCAAGCAGTAGTGGAGGTGGTGTCAAATCACACCTCCAGTGCTTTAAAAATGCTGGCCAAGCAATATACACAAATACGGGCATTTGTGTACCAAAACAGGATTACCCTAGACTATCTCTTAGCAAAAGAAGGAGGAGTTTGTGGGAGATTTAATGAATCTGAGTGTTGTGTAGAAATTGATAATTATGGGGAAGCTACCACAGAACTTGCAGAGGAAATTAAAAGGTAGCTTGTGTGCCAGTACAAAAGTAGAATTCCATCCTGAAAACAGATTGGTGGGATAACTACTTTGAAAGTGTCTGGTAAAAATTAGGGTCCATGTTGTTATGTTCAATCTTGGGACTTCTGTTTCTGCCTTGTATGATTCCATGTTTTATTAGGCTAATTCACTTCGTGATTCAAGGGATGCAGATTACAACAATGCCTCTAGATTCGGAATCCACAGAAAAAGGAAAACCAAAATCTATAATGGTCCTAACAGCTAAATCGACCCGTGTAAACGATTAAGGACCTAAAAAGATTGAAATAGCTCAGGAAGTGCTAACCAAATTTGAAAAAGAGTGTGAAAAACTAGAGGCAGCAGCAGAAATGCTAGAAAAGTTTGAAGCTGAAAGGAGAGAACGAGAAAATGAAAATTTTGAAGAATATAAAAGATATCAGGGCACAGCGTTTTAAATACAGCACGAATCAATGATAAAAAAAAAAGAAATGGGGAATAGGTATGATTCGTGTTGATAAAATTGAAACAGTAATCAATATTGATACAGAAATTCATATTTGGCAATAAATAGAACACTTAAAAGTTGTAATGCCAAGAGAAGAGAGGGAGAGGAGGGGCTTCATCTCCCCCCTTCTCAGCAGATGTTCCCAAGGACACCAAAAGCTAAAAATGAACAGAAAGGAAGAAGAACCTGGTTGGACACCAGAAACTGCTAATTAGAAAAGATTTATTGCTTTGATATTAAGATATAGTGGAATGCAAAACTTGGCTTGCAATGTATTGGCTTGGTGCGCATGTGTAACCCAAAGGTGAAATAAAGGACTGTCATGGTTTGACCCGGAAATGCCGGAAATAGGATTTATGGGATATTAGGTCACCTCTGAGGCCACCTTAAAAGCAAGGGGTTTGCGCAGGCACGGTCTCTTGGGACATCGGCGGGCAGAGAGTGAAGATGCCTCCCTCGTCCAGTGCTCTTGCTGGGCGGGGGAGGGCGGCCACGCGGTAGGCTGGGCCCAGGCCAAGATCGGGAGAGAGGGTACCCTGAAGGTGGAAGGGTGGAGAGATGGAGACCCCCAAAAAAGAGAGCGAGTGTTCTGGGACCTTTGTTTTGAAATTGGATACTAGTGTGCTGCTGCGGGCTGAGAAGGGAGAGAGGGAAGCCATGTGGCCCGGCCCGGGAGAGGTAGGCCTGCCCCCCCCCCCCCCCCCCCCCAAGGGTGGAAGTGGAAGAGAGACCAGGAGCTGCTGTGAAGTTCCCCCCCCCCCCGTGGAGATGGAGAGAGAGAGAGAGAGACACCGAGGGGAGAGAGAGACCGAGAGAGACCGAGCGGGACTGTTATCTTGAAATTTGATATGGGCTGCCCGCGTGCCTGTGTCTGTGGAGAAGAAGGGGGGGGGGGAGAAGGCGCTGTGAAAGAGTCCTGCCGTTTTTAGAGCTTTTCGTTTTTTGTGGACAATGAAAGCTTACAGGGCATTACCCTGTCCCGGAAAAGGAGTTAGAGTGATTGAGAGAAATGAAATGAGCAAGTGGAGCAAGTGAGGGAGAGTGTGGATGAAAGGAGAAGAATTCTGGTGGCAAGAGGTGATTGGAGTGGCTGTTGCTGGACTCTTTTTGTACAGCCATGGACAGAGCCGTGTTTCCTTGTGAGACAGAGACTGCATCCAGGGGGGCGCAATGCCTCGGAGCCAAGAAGAAGATGTAGTGATTGAGTTTACCCCTCCGCCCCAAGGGGTATATAAATATGGGGGGGGACAAATGTCCCAGAAGGTGTGATTGTGTTTCTTTTTGGAATGGGACAGAGCATCCTTAAAAAACAGACCCTGGAAACAGCCCTGATTTCATCCAGGCAGTGAGAGAGCCTGGAAATTGGAAAAGGCCACCATGGCCAAGCAAGAAGGACTCCTCTCCTCTTGATGAATTGAGAATTGATTATGTACAGAGTGGTGATGGACTGATGGTTGTTGATTTGGGAAGAGTATTGTATTGGGAATTGGAGGGGAGGAGGAGGGAAGTGTTTTGTGGGGCTTTCATTTTCCATTGTGTGTTTTTTGTTTCTTTATGTATAGTTTAGTTATTGTCTGTATAGTTTAGTTAATAAATGTTTTTTTTTCTTTTGTTAAGTGGGAGCCTGCCTCTTTCTTATTCCTGGTCAAAAGTCTCACAGCGGACACCGGGGAGAGTTTTTTCATGGGGGCATTGGCTAGTGCCAGTGTCAAACCATAACAAGGACACAGAGGAAGACTCCGAGATCTTCATCAGAAGACCCCCCAAAAGACTTGTGCGACCACCCAGACTAAAAAGTGGAGCATGCGCAGTGAAGGTGGTGATGAGGGCGGAGATAGGAACATGACGAATCGGAAATGGGAGGAGATGATATTAACACATGGCATAAAAGGGGGGAATCTTCACTTGGCAAGCTTGTACGTGAGGTGGGAAGGGTCCAAGAGCCTTGCACTCCGTACCCTGCAGCCTTTGCTTATGCGCTATTATTTGAACCAAATTATCCCTTATTTATATATTTTTTTTTCCTATTCCATTAAAATTGCTGCTACTTTATATATTGTTGGGGTTGGTTTTTTTTAACGGGGGTAATTGGGCAAACATAACAGTGCAGCACTGGCTTTACTATCCCTTGAAACTGCAGATGTGCTACAGTACTTAAAATCAGGGTGATGCAGACGTAATTTGGAGTCAAGCACAGCTCTGCGAGAGCTTTAGGGATTGGGCCTACACTGGCACTGTTATGTGTCTGGAGTAACCTGCCCCGAGCTATGTGTGAATGAAATTCTTTTTGTTGCACATCCTGGCCAGAAGACCACCGTGGCCAGAATAAATGCCTTGGTTCTCTGACACCAAAATGTTGACGGAGGGCTTTTGTTTTCCCTGCACTTTCAGTGACACCTGGACAGGCCGTGCCCACACAGTGGCAAGGGTTCCATGGCAGCCTCACTGTCCCGCTGCTGCTTTCCTAGAGGAAGGAATGGCACCCTGGCAGCTTCTGCTGCAGGAAGGAAGGCAATGCCATACACTGGCACAGGCACAGGAGGTAATTGCTGTGCCGGGCTCAGCCCTCGGCGGGGGGCTGTGTGGCAGCAGCTCTTCCCCCAGGGCCCGCCCTTGCACGGCCCGGCAGCAGCAAAGCTGGAGGCACCCCTGGAGGCCTTGAGGCCTCTGGAGCTCGTTCACAGCCCCGGGGAAAGGGGACTCGTGCAGCAACGTCCCTCCCGCTGCAGCTGCTCCAGAGCTGGCCCTGAGTGCCCAGAGGCCCAAGGCACAGGAGCCGCCCCGAGCGGGAGCCCTGCCACGAGCCCAGGGCCAGAGCCAGCCTTGGCTCCCGACTGGGCACGGGCTCCAGGGTGTCCTTGAGAGATGAATGTTCGCAGTGAGCTTGCGGTGGAGTTGTGGCCTGTCCGTGATTGTCCAAAGAACGCTGCTGAGGGTTCTGCTGCTGCCCAGAGCTTTCATTGGCCTCTTAATAGCTGGGCCTTGTCCTGGGGGACCCGCTGGGGGCTGCAGCCAGTGCTGGCTCCCACTGAGGCTGCCTGGCCCAGAGCAGCCCCAGGGGCACAGGGCAGAGGCAGAGCAAGGTGGGGAGGAGAAAGAGCAGGGACGAGATTGCCCTTGAGAGGCAGAGGCGCTCTGGGGCCCGCTCCTGGCCAGGGAGCCTGCCCAGGGCCGTGCCCTGCTCGCCGGGGCCTTGAGGGGCAGCTGTGCAGCTGGGCCAAGCTGTGCCAGCAGCTCCAGCTGTGCTGGGGAGCCTTGCCAGCTCTGGGCCCTGCTGTGCAGGAGGCTCCCTGGGTGCCACTGGCAGCTGGGGCCTCAGCCACCTCCTCTCTTCACAGGAGCACCTCTGCAGCTCACAAGACCGGCTAAAGAACTCAGCCAGGGAGAACTGGACCTGTCATCTCTCATCTCGGTGCCAGTGTCCGTTGTCCCTTCCACGGCTGCATTACCATCTTATTGCTGGGGTCATGCTGTTGCCAGCACCACCCAGAACAGTCCCCTCTGTCCCCAAATGTGCTGGCCCTGGTGTCCAGCCAGGCCAGGAGGTGCAGCCCTCCTGCCAGGGAAGGGCCTGAGTCCAACAACATCTTTGGGCTTCTGCTCAGGTGTCTGGGTGGTACCACTAGTGTCAAAAATTGGTTAGAAACTGTTGTAAAATAGAATTATAACTTTTTTTTAGAAAGAAATCCCACCAAAATTCTCCCCTTTTTTCCATAGTAGTTTAGGATTTTTCAAAATAGTTGTAGAATTCAGGAAAACTTAGAACATTTTACACTTCTAAAATACAATCATAATTGCATTTAATTGGTAATCTTTATTCTAGGAAGAACTAAGTCTACCCAAGACTGCTAGTATACTGGAGAGGCTCTTTTCCTACTGTAGATTTGTACCTAGCCACAAAAATTAATGTAAAACCATTTCCCTCATATTTTCCGGGATTCCTGACAAGCTTACCCCTTAGTCTTCAGCGGCAGACTTTGAGCACAATGGTAATCTCCTGCTGTGCAGGAGGGTCTGTGTTTTTATCTTGTTTTAGGGCAAATTTGGGAGATAACCTCCAAAGGGTTTTTGTAGAAAACACATTCAGGCTGCTCCTCCCCAAGCTAGTATGGGAAGATGATTTTTTTGGAGGGACGTGAAAAAAAATTCTTTATTTAACAGGCAAAACATTCACCAGCTGAATGAAAAATCAACAATATTGAACAATAAAACCTCTTGCCGCTTAGAAGTGATGACACACTCAGAAAGCGGGCTGTAGTTCTGCTAACTCATTGTGTTATCAGTCCCTCCTGCACTGTAAATGCCGCAGCCCTGGCCCAGTCCAGTGGGCCACAGATGTGAGCTGCTGGTGCTCTTCTGTATTTTCAGTCCAGAGCAGGTTTAAAGAGTTCCACAAAAAAAGAAAAAACAGAGTCCAGAGAAATTCTCTGCCTCAGCGAGCTAAAAACTAACTAAAAATCAAAGGAGAGCTCTATCCCGCTATCTGTGCTTGCCACAGACAACACAGTGCAGGAGAAGGATGCAGGGGAGCAAGTGCAGTTTCTGATAACAAACTCCACGCTTCTTCTCACCCCCCCCCCCTTCACTCTTGGAACCAGTCCTAAAGGTGCAAGACTTATTTCTGGGCTAAACTGACAAATGCGGATACAAACATCAAGTAACCCCAGGACAGTGTCCCAGCTGAACCTGGGGCCTCAGCTACCTCTTCTCTCAACAGTTGCGCCTCTACAGAAAAAACATCCAAACACCTCACTCTGGGACACACCTGCCAGACATTTCCCATCTCCATGCCCATGCTCGATGTCCCTGTGGCAGCTGCATTACAATCTTGTTGCTGTGCGGATGCTGCGACCACCCAAAAAAGACCCTGTGTCCCTGAAGGTTTTGCTGAGCAATGGCTCTTTAAAGAACTGAAATAATTACCATCAAGGCAGTCCATTTGTACAGTTGGGTGTACACTCTGGGGGTACAGCTGAGGCCATGAGGTCACAGCAGGCTCAGGGCTCACAGCAGGCTGAGCTCACAGCAGGCTCTGAGGTCACAGAGGTGCCAGAGCCCCGTGGTTGCACAGCAGCACAAGGCGCGAGCACTCAGTCCTTGAGCACAGCCGTTGCGGCAGCAGCGGCGGTGGCAGCAGCGCTGCTGACATTGGGACAGCGGTGTCAGGACAGCGGTGGCAGCAAGAGCTGTGGGACTGGCAGAGGGCAAGGCACCATGGGCCTTGCTCTGCGCCTCTTCCTCCTGCTCCTCCTGGCCGTGGCCCTGCCTGCCAGGGCTGCCCAGGGTGATCAGCTGCAGGCGCGGCGAGCAGGTGAGCCGGCAGCCTGGCTCCCCTTTCCCGGGACAGCGCTCCCTGCTCCCCGGGAAGCGCTGGGGATGGTTTTCCCCAGGCCTTTAGGGAGGGTTTCCTCTGGGGGAGGGAGAGAGCCCCCACGGGCCCTGGGCAGCCCCAGTTTCCTCTCCAGGGATGTGTCACAGGGCTGTAAAGAGGGTGGAGAGTGGCCAGGAGCCAGCCCAGAGCTCCCCAGGCCCCTGTGCAGTTGGGCCTTGTCCATTCACACCTGACTCCCATAGCTTTACCCGACCCCCTTGCAGTGCCCAGGTCCCAAAGGCAGAAGGAGATCTCAGCACACCATGGAAATGATTCTGATCTCTGCTTGCCTGCAGATTGGGATCACAACTTGCGTTATCTAGGTGCTCTATTGGATGACAGCTTGAAAATATTGGAGAATGCTGGCAGTAAGTTCTCTGTGTGCCTTTCCTAAGAGAATAATCCTATGTGTCTATGTGGCAAGAGCTCACTCATGAGCCACTTCCCTTAACATAATCTCAGGACTGAAGAAATCTGAAATTCTTCTCTGGCTGTATTCTGGGGCCCTGAGTGTTCCCACAGGATCGCTGTCAGTGGGAGGAAGGAGCATTTAGCTGTCCATCTCCCTCCCGTGTGCAATGCCAGTGTGTCCTTCCGTGTGCTCTGTGCAGCCACAGAGAAGAGCAGAGAGGGAAAAGGCCCAGCCCAGGGCTATGCCCCAGGGCAGAGCCTTGCCTGCAGCCTGAGGATTTCCTACAGTACCACGGGATCTGTTCTGTCCTGCCTTTCTTTGCAGCTGAACCAGTTGCTGAAGGTGATCTGGCTTCCCAACCCAAGTCCAGGACTGAGCCTCTGGGACATGGTGAGGGTAGGTCAAGGCCTTTCCCCTGGGAGAGCTGCAAGCTCAGAGCCCAAAGCTCGGCCAGGGGGCAGCGCTGCAGGGGCCAGGACAGAGCCATGCACGTGTGTGCCCTGGCCCTGCACCATCCCCTCACCGCTCCTGCGGCTCAGTGGTGCCCGTGCAGCTGAGCAGAGATGGCAGAAGCTTCTGTGGCTGTTGAGTTACAGGGGTGTCTGCAGGGAGGACTGAGCCAGGTCCTTTGATGGTTCCTGCACACAAGCCCAGCTCCCATCGCAGGGGTGAGTAGTGTGTCCCTGCTGACCCCACAGGCTGAGCCCTGCTTCTGTGGCATCCATTCATGGGAAATGGAAACATGTTGTTCTAAGGTCCTCCAACGGGAAAAAACAAAGCCACAAGACACAAGAGACCCCACAAGCCATCTCAACACATGAAGCAAATGCTGAAGGAAATGCTTCAGGCAGGACAAGGTGGGTGCTTTCCCTCAGACTTGTCCTGGGCCTCAGCAGCCGAGGGCTTTGGCTGCACATCTGGACATGCCGTGCCGGCACAGCAGGAAGGGATCCATGGCAGCCTCGCTGCCCCGCTGCTGCTTCCACGCCCTGCAGGGCTGATTCCCAGCCTGGCCTGGCTGCAGCTTCTGCCCAGCCTCTGCAGGAAGGCATTGGGCATCAGCTGAAAGGGAGCTCAAACTGGAATCATGGCCCATGTGCACTCTGAGATCCTCTTTAGTTTCCCAGTTTCTGAGCAGATCATGAGGGGCAGCTGTTTGGAGGAGGCAGGGTTTTAGGGAGAGATCTCAAAACCCATGTGATTTCCTGAAGCCTATCCATGAGTTTGAGAAGCCTTGCCTGCTGAAGACGCCACCTCCCCAATGGGGAACAGTCCCACCTGATCCAGCTGTACCTCCTCCTTTCTTCAGAAGCAGATGGAGAGGCTGGGCAGAAAGAAGCCTTTCCTGGAGGAAGCAGGCGCTCATTGGCAGCCTCTGCTGCAGGAAGGGAGGCGATGGCAGGCCCAGTCACAGGAGGTAATTGCTGTGCCTCTGGGCCTGAGCCCTGCTGAGGCTTGAGCTGCCCTCTGTGCTGCTTGGCACTCCTGGCACACAGCATTACCCTACACCCTTGCAGTGCTGGGTTCCCTATAGAAGGCAATGCCAGCACAGCATGGAAAGGGTTCCCACCTGTGCTCCCTTCTAGACTGGGATCCTGACTTGCATCATTTGGAAACTCTGGTAAAGCTCCGCTTAAGGATGTTGGAGCTTGGTGAAGGTGGGCTATCAGCAACCCTATCCTAACAGAGTAATCATTGTCCAAGTGTAATCAATGTCCAGAGTAATATTCCTGTGTCATTTCCCTTAAGATCCTCTGAAGTTTGATGCATTCTGGAAATTCTGGCTTCCAGATTTCTACTCTTGTGCCCAACAGTGATCCCACAGGATCACTGTCAGTGGGAGGAAGGAGCATTCAGCTGTCCATCCTCCTCCCGTGTGCAATGCCCGTGTGACCTTCCGTGTGTTCTGTGCAGCCACAGAGAAGAGCAGAGAGGGAAGGGGCTGGGCCCAGGGCTGTGCCCCAGGGCTGAGCCTTTCTCAGCTCCTTTGCTGGCCCCAGGGAGCCTGAGCTGCCACTGCTGCCACTGCCAAGCCCTTGCCCTGCCTGGGGCTGGGTTCAGAGCTGCTGGCAGCTCCAGGGAGTCCTTTCTGCCCCGACTGCCCAGCAAGGGGCTCCTTCTATCCCAGTGTGGGGCCACTGCAGGCACGTGGTCACCCTGCTCCTGCTCTTGAGTGGAAGGCCGAGTCAAGGGAGCGCCTTGGAGGGCACGAGTCATCCAGGTGCCCTCACTGCCACTCGGGCCTGATGGAGAATCATCAGCAGTGCCACGGGAGCTGTTCTGCCCTGCCTTTCTTTGCAGCTGAACCTGTTGCTGAAGGTGATCTGGCTTCCCAACCCACATTCAGGATTGAGCCTCTGGGAGATGGTGAGGGTAGGTCAAGGCCTTTCCCCTGGGAGAGCTGCCAGCTCAGAGCCCAAAGCTCGGCCAGGGGGGCAGCGCTGTAGGAGCCAGGACAGAGCCATGCATGTGTGTGTCCTCGCCCTGCGCCATCCCCTCACGGCTCCTGCGGCTCACTGGTGCCCGTGCAGCTGAGCAGAGATGGCAGAAGCTTCTGTGGCTGTTGAGTTACAGGGGTGTCTGCAGGGAGGACTTTCCCAGGTCCTTTGGTGGATGTTGCACGCAAGCCCAGCTCCCATCGCAGGGGTGAGTAGTGTGTCCCTGCTGACGACACAGGCTGAGCCCTGCTTTTGCTTTTGTGGCATCCATTCATGGGAAATGGAAATTTTTCTCTTAAGGTCCCCTGAGAATGAAAAAGAGACCTAGAGGAGACAATAAGTCCCTGGAGGCATCCAAACACATGGACAAGATGCTGAGTTACCTGGAGAGGAGCCGTGGTGGGTGCATTTCCATCAGCCTTCCCCTGGGGCTCAGCAGCCGGGGGCTTTGGCTGCACATCTGGACCCACCATGCCCGGCACAGCAGGAAGGGATCCATGGCAGCCTCACTGTCCCGCTGCTGCTTCCACACCCTGCAGGGCTGTTTCCCAGCCTGGCCTGGCTGCAGCTTCTGTCCAGCCTCTGCAGGAAGGCATTGTGCATCTGCTGACAGGCAGCTGAAAATGCACCACAGGCCTGAGATCCCCTGGGATTTCCCGGTCTCTGGGTAGATGCAGAGAGGCAGCTGTTTGGAGGAGGGAGGGCCATGGAGCTGCTCCAAAACCCTGGGCATTTTCCTTGTCCTTTTCCATGTGTTTGACAAGTATTGTCTGGAGCAGAAGGGCACAGCACAGAGGAATTATGGCATGCAGGCTCAGGGGTTCGGGTAATGAGCAGTCCTGTGCCAAGGGGCATCAAGGTGCCTGCAGGCCCCAGCTGGGGAGGAAACAGAGAACGCCCTGCCCAGATCCAACCGTGCTTCCCGCTCAGCAGTGCAGCACAGCACGGGCTCACGCTCCCCATTGCTCCCACAGATGCAGCCAGCCCCACAACAAGTGTTGACAACATCTTGAAAAGCAGGAGAAGAGTTTTCTGCTGGGGAGCACCTTGTTTGAATAAGATGATGGCCATCGTGTTTGGTGCGGCACTTGGCCTTATGATGTGCTGTGCAGCAATCTGGTATTGCTGGAAGAGAAAACGGTGAGTGTTTTGCAGATCTTTACCTCAAACAGCTTCCTTTGAAGGCTGTTCATAGTCATAGAAATCTTACCAGTTAGCTTGCAGTGGAGTTGTGGCCTGTCCGTGATTGTCCAAAGAACGCTGCTGAGGGTTCTGCTGCTGCCCAGAGCTTTCATTGGCCTCTTAATAGCTGGGCCTTGTCCTGGGGGACCCGCTGGGGCTGCAGCCAGTGCTGGCTCCCACTGAGGCTGCCTGGCCAAGAGCAGCCCCAGGGGCACAGGGCAGAGGCAGAGCAAGGTGGGGAGGAGAAAGAGCAGGGACGAGATTGCCCTTGAAAGGCAGAGGCGCTCTGGGGCTCGCTCCTGCCCAGGGAGCCTGCCCAGGGCCGTGCCCTGCTCGCCGGGGCCTTGAGGGGCAGCTGTGCAGCTGGGCCAAGCTGTGCCAGCAGCTGCAGCCGTGCTGGGGAGCCTTGCCAGCTCTGGGCCCTGCTGTGCAGGAGGCTCCCTGGGTGCCACTGGCAGCTGGGGCCTCAGCCACTTCCTCTCTTCACAGGCGCAACCTTGAAGAAAAGCTGAAAGCTGCTGGCTGGCCCCGAGACCTCCTCTGCTGGAAGAGCAATAGCTGCAGCTCTGACTCGGACCTGTTTTCATATTCATCTCAATGTTCTGTGGGGCTTTGAGGCCCCCTACCTCCAGGGCCAAAGGTGAAAGCCCCAGGAAAGGATTTGGAAATGCTCAACTGAATACTGAGTGAGAGCTTCCAAGTTCAGCTCTTCTATTGCAATAAAGAATGCTTTGCTGCTGCTACCACCAGTCTCCGGGTGGCAGCAGCAGCAAAGCCCACCCGGCAGCAGCACTGGCTGAGCTCCATGGCCAGGAGCAGCCGTGGATGCCCACGGTGTGGGCAGGCAGGAGCCAGGCAGGGGCTGCTGTGAGGGCTGGGAGAGCCCAGGGGGCAAGCAACAGCATGGGGCTCCTGAGAAAAAGCAACCCCATTTTGTCTTAGTTTTTCATTTTTAGAAATTAGAAATCTTTAGAAATATTTCAAAATCTATTTTCTGTAGAGAGACGTCCGCAAATATTACTTCCCAATTACTATAGTAGTTAAGGATTTTTTAAAGTAGTTTTAGAACCCAGAAAATGTGACCCCATTTTGTCTTCACTTTTCATTTTTAGAATTATTTAGCAATATTTTTTGTAGAGAGAAATCCCCAAATGTTTCTTCTCTTTTTCCACAATATGTCCATGTTTGTGAAAGTAGTTTTACATTCCTGAAAATTTTTTCCCCTTTAAACAATAAAAAATAAAATTGCATTTCAGTGGTAATCTTTATTCTAGGAAGAACTAAGACACCCTGTCTCAGTTTGGAAAGACAGGAGTCTACTAAGGAAGGCAGGAGCCTTCCCTGAAATGGAGAATGTAAACCCTCCGCACCCCTCCGAATTGTTATAAATTTTAAATTAAGGAGCTCTCAGGCAAAAATATGGGAGCAGGAAATAACAGTTCTTTAATAGGGAAGATAATAAAAGGATAAAAATAAACAACACAGTACCTAGAACAACACTGACAGAGTTGGAACTCAAACCTGACACCATCTTGGTCACGGTGTTGGTAGCAGTCCAATTGGAAATTTGGCTGCAGTCCTTCTGGAGTGTCAGGTCTGGTTCTGCTGGAGCAGGGATCCTATAGAAAAGGGTGTAGTCTTTCCTCTGAAGATCCAGTGGAAGAAACAGGCAGCGGCTGTTCCTCTGGGGAATCCAGTGGAGAAGCCATGCAGTTATTCCAGGAGCTCCAGATTATATCTGGTTAGCAATGCTTGGCTCCTCCCTCTGGGCAGAGCATCTCACAATGGGATGGTATAGTTCTTACCAGTCATTCAGTGATATTCAATAGCCTGCTGTCAGGAGATGTCCCCTCCCAAGGGAGCAGTGACTGTGGTCACTCAGAGAGAAAAATAAGGCAAACTGCCCACTTGACAAAGGACGGCTGCCATACAGGTGGAGATAGAATAAATCTTACCTTCCAATCTGGAAGACAGCCTCAGACAGCCAGCCTGCTGCGGAGGCTCCTTTCCCACGCGAACTTTGTACCTAGTCACAACCAACATACATAAAACCTTTCCCCAGATATTTCCTGGGATTTTTGACAGATTCACCTCTTAGTCGTCTCAGACAAACTTTGAGCACAGTGGGAATCTCTTCAAGTTATCATCTTTGTTTGCTTCTGGCGGAACTCCCTCAGTTCTAGAGAAGGGGCTTCTCTCAGCTTCCTGCTGCTCCCAGGCTCTCCTCCCAGCCTGCTGGGCTTTGTTGGGTGGCACAGCCTGTGCCAAGGGGCGGCAAGGTGCCTGCAGGCCCCAGCTCTGGGGGAAACGGAGAACGTCCTGCCCGCATCCACCGTGCTGCCAGCTCAGCAGTGCAGCACAGCACGGGCTCACGCTCCCCAATGCTCCCACAGGTGCAGCCGGCTCCACAACACGTGTTCCTGATTCCCAGAAGGGAATTGGTTTCGGTCAGGGAACACGCAGCTGGCTAGAGCTAATGGCAAGCCTGGCTTTTCTATGGCATGCAGGGGATGGGGGGGACCCCTGTAAGGCTGGCAGATGACCGGGGTCCGTCATGAGGCACACGAGCTGGAGCGGGGGGGTCTTGTGCATGTTGGGTTTTGCAGTAGGACGTGTGGGGCTTTGGGTCCTTTGCAAGTGGTGTGTGTGGCTGGGGTTCCTCATGAGGTTCTTAGGGGATCTGGGATCTTTTCTATGCTGTATAGGTGACTGGAGACACTGTAAGGCTGGCAGGGGCTTGACTTCCTCGCGATTACCGTGGCGGTTTACTGCTTGCCGTCAGGGCCTGGAGAGGAGTTGAGTCCTTGCTAAGGCGGGCAGGAGGCTGGGCTCTTTTGTGAGGCACACAAGGCTGTCTTGGGGTCTCTGCATTGGTGTGCACAGATTCCTTGTGAGGCACAGAGGGATATTTTGGGGTCCCTGCTGAGGAGAGCAGAGATCCCTCATGAGGCACACAGGGATATCTTAGGGTTTTTGCTGAGGGGTGCAGTGATCCCTCATGGGATAAATGACTATGATTAGTGCTAACAGTTGCAACTAGATAGATATTTTTGAAAGTATTTTGTTAAAAAGTAACAGAGGAAAAGGATATGTAATTAGTGTCATGGAACAGATGTTCTCAGGTGTTCATGAGAGAATAGGATACAGGATGGAGTATTGAGATAAGCAATATCCTAAAACAGAATCAGCCTTGGGACGAACCAAGTTAGGAAAACTCCCAAAGCAGAATTGGCATGGGGACGAACAAAGTTAAGATGACTCCCAATGCAGGGTCGGCCTTGGGATGAATAAAGTGGAGATAATTTCAGATAGGGAATCTAAAATAGTAGTCCTATCTACAAAATAATACGGCTTATTTGGAACATAATGCTTACTTACATAACACAAAGGTTAATGTACATGCGCAACTTGCCAGGTAATTCAGAGGAAGACAGCTAGGAAGACGGTGAGCCTTCTTCTGAAAAGACCACCAACGGGCCAAAAGACCCCTTAGCAACAAGTGGGGCATGCTCTATGCAGTACAGTGACATGGATTTCAAGAATCGAAAACTAGAGACTTATAGGAAAATATTGATGAATATGTATCAGCATACAGTATATAAATTGTGGTTGGCTCCTTCTGCCTTTTTTATGTGAGGCAGGGTGGGAAGCCCTCCCCGTACCCCAATTGATTGGTGTCTCCGAAACACTGCCAAATTTCTTTTTGTATCTGCTTCATAATATTTAATTGTATTATTTTATATAAAATTGCAGCTCAATTTTAATTTTTTGGTTTATTGAATTAGACATGTAGGACCTCATTCACAACACTCATGAGGCACAAAGGAGTAATGATGGTCTCTACTGAGGCTTGCAGGAGTCCCTCATCAGGTGTGCAGCGGGGCTTTTCAGTCTTCTCAGCGCAGCAAAGGGCCGCTCTCGGTGCCCGCTGTGCAAAGGCAGCAGGAAGCTTCCTGCAAAGCCTCGGGCCCGGCCTGCGGGCCCGGCGGGCGGGCGGAGCCCATCCTTGGGGGCCGTGCGGGGCCTCTGGAGCCGCCGCGCCCCTGTCGGGCCAGCCCCGGCCCCGGCGGGGAAGGGCCGCGGCCCCGGGCTGCGGTGGGGCTGCCGAGCAGCGCTGCAGGCACAACAAGAGCCTCGTTACGGCCTGGGCCTGTGCTGAAGCCCAAGGCATTTACAGCCACGGCCGTGCCCTGGGGCACAGGAGGCACCCGGTCCAACAGGGCAGGGGAAACCCACAGTGGGGAGGAGAAAGAGCAGGGACGAGATTGCCCTTGAAAGGCAGAGGCGCTCTGGGACCCGCTCCTGCCCAGGGAGCCTGCCCAGAGCCGTGCCCTGCTCGCCGGGGCCTTGAGGGGCAGCTGTGCAGCTGGGCCAAGCTGTGCCAGCAGCTGCAGCCGTGCTGGGGAGCCTTGCCAGCTCTGGGCCCTGCTGTGCAGGAGGCTCCCTGGGTGCCACTGGCAGCTGGGGCCTCAGCCACTTCCTATTTCCTCAGTTCCACCTCTGGGCGCGAGTTAAAAGACGTTGGCTGCACCTCACACCCAGACATCTAGAGCAGCTCGTCCAGCAGTAAGAGGGGCCTGGGCAGCCCTGTCAAGAGTTCTGAGAAGAAGACCCCGGAACAGCCATCTATGAGGAAACCTCCTATTCTCCTGTAGATCCCACTGCCACCTCCTCTCCCCATGTCTATCCCCAAGCTGCCTTCATCTCTTTTTTCATCTTCCTCTGTCCCGTCCCGAGTTCTTCTAAAGAGCCCAGGAGCAGCGCAGCACCCTCCAGCCCCTCCTGAGACCAACATGTCCCTTCCTCTGCCCCTGAGCCCCCTGGCCTTGCCCTCTAAGCAACACTTAAGTTGACCCCGCCTTCTGCCAGGCTAGGTGATGGCCCTTTCTTTTGTTGCAATAAAGAGAAGGTGCCATCAGCCCAGTGCACGGGTGAGAGCAGCAGCAAAGCCCACCCGGCAGCAGCACTGGCTGAGCTCCGTGCCCAGGAGCAGCCGTGGATGCCCACGGTGTGGGCAGGCAGGAGCCAGGCAGGGGCTGCTGTGACCAGCGGCAGGGCCCCGAGGGCTGGGGGAGCCCAGGGGGCAGGCAGCACCATGGGGCTCCTGAGAAAAAGCAACACCATTTTGTCTTAGTTTTCCATTTTTAGAAATTAGAAAGTTTTAGAAATATTTCAAAATAGTTTTTCTGTAGAGAGACATCCCCAAATGTTTCTTCCCAATCACTATAGCAGCTAAAGATTTTCCTAAGTAGTTTTAGAACCCAGAAAATGTGACCCCATTTTGTCTTCACTTTTCATTTTTAGAATTATTTAGCAATATTTTTTGTAGAGAGAAATCCCCAAATGTTTCTTCTCTTTTTCCACAATATGCCCATGTTTGTGAAAGTAGTTTTACATTCCTGAAAATTTTTTCCCCTTTAAACAATAAAAAATAAAATTGCAGTTCAGTGGTAATCTTTATTCTAGGGAGAAATAAGACCCACTCAGCCAGCCAGACTGCTGCAGAGGCTCTTTTCCCACAGCAGCTTTGTACCTAGTCACAACCAATATACATAAAACCTTTCCCCAGATATTTCCTGGGATTTTTGACAGATTCACCTCTTAGTCTTCTCAGACAAACTTTGAGCACAGTGGGAATCTCTTCAAGTTATCATCTTTGTTTGCTTCTGGTGGAACTCCCTCAGTTCTAGAGAAGGGGCTTCTCTCAGCTTCCTGCTGTCCCCGGGCTCTCCTGCCGGCCTGCTGGGCTTTGTTGGGTGGCACAGCCTGTGCCAAGGGGCGGCAAGGTGCCTGCAGGCCCCAGCTCTGGGGGAAACGGAGAACGTCCTGCCCGCATCCACCGTGCTGCCAGCTCAGCAGTGCAGCACAGCACGGGCTCACGCTCCCCATTGCTCCCACAGGTGCAGCCGGCCCCACAACACGTGTTCCCCATTCCCAGAAGGGAATTGGTTTCCGTCAGGGAACACGCAGCTGGCTAGAGCTAATGGCAAGCCTGGCTTTTCTGTGGCATGCCAGGGGATGGGGGGACCCCTGTAAGGCTGGCAGATGACCGGGGTCCGTCATGAGGCACACGAGCTGGAGCGGGGGGGTCTTGTGCGTGTTGGGTTTTGCAGTAGGACGTGTGGGGCTTTGGGTCCTTTGCAAGTGGTGTGTGTGGCTGGGGTTCCTCATGAGGTTCTTAGGGCATCTGGGATCTTTTCTATGCTGTATAGGTGACTGGAGACACTGTAAGGCTGGCAGGGGCTTGACTTCCTCGCGATTACCGTGGCGGTTTACTGCTTGCCGTCAGGGCCTGGAGAGGAGTTGAGTCCTTGCTAAGGCGGGCAGGAGGCTGGGCTCTTTTGTGAGGCACACAAGGCTGTCTTGGGCTCTCTGCATTGGTGTGCACAGATTCCTTGTGAGGCACAGAGGGATATTTTGGGGTCCCTGCTGAGGGGTGCAGGGGATCCCTCAGGAGGCACAAAGGAGTAATGATGGTCTGTCTCTATGTGAGGAATGAAATCCTGGAGATTGGAGCTCTTTTTCAGAATAGTAATTGGTAGTTGATGTTAATGAAGTTGATATGGTCTTAATTTGAAGCATTGGTCTGTTGTTAAGCACTGAATGTTAGAGTTCTAGGACTTGCCTTTAGTTGCCGTTGTTAAATGTTACTATTTTACCCTGTATTTGTATATCTGTCCTGGGTTGACTATATGATGCTTTTATCCCCAATCGTCCCATTCTGAATGGTGAGTTTTGCACCTTTAAGAGTGCCTCGGGGAGTGAAGGGGGGAGAGAAGAAGCAGCAGGTTTTTTTTTTTTTCAGACACTGCATTCACTCCCCCACATTCCTGCTCCTGGACTGTTGTCTGCGGCTGGACAGATGACGGGACAGAGCTCTCCTTTGCTTTGAGTTAGTTTAGCTAGCCGAGGCAAAGAAGTTCCCTGGATTTTTTTTTGTTTTTTTTTCCTTTTTCTTTGGACCTCTTGAAACCTGCTCTGGACTGAACCTCAAGGGGAGCACCAGCAGCTCACACCTGTGGCCCACCGGGCCAGGCCTGGCCTGCGACATTCCAGCACCGGCAGACTTCATCAGAGACTGAGTGAGCTGAGTCACAAGCCGGGGAGGGACTTTTCTCAGTTTGTCATCTCTTTGGAGTGGCAAGGGATTTTATTGTTTGATATTGTTTAGATTTTATTGTTTAATAAACAGTTTTTTTCCACCTTTCTCCAAGGAGATATTTTCTCCCGGACCCGTTGGGGGGAGGGGCTGATTGAATCAGCTTTCCTACCGGAGCTCCTTTGGGGGGGATTCTCTCCCATATTTGCTCTAAACCTGGACATTTGGCGCCCAACGTGGGGCTCGAGAAGGTGGAAAAAAGCTCTATTGATTGTGTGTTTGTTGTGCCGGTCAATAGTAGCCATGCTGCTTGATTTTGTAATATCTCTTGGGGTGGAAGCCTTCATGTGTCTCTGGGCTCTAGACTTTTTTGAGGTTACAATACCTTTCTGGTCACTAGGGATATTGTCCCTAACACGTAATTTTTACGGCAGAAGGGTACGGATTGGAATAGCTGTTGTGCTGGCCTTGGTGATAATGATTTATAAGGCGTTTACAAAGATGCTGGCCTCTGTTTATGATATTTATGGTTCATGGTTTCTTCGTCCTAGCCTGCAGCCCAATTCCAGTAGTGTGTTTTGGGAATTTATTAGTAATTACACCCAGTCGTTTAGAGGAGGAGATGGGAATAAGGCTTTCCAGCCTTTCCTTTCCTTCTTTTCCTATGGATCTGTTATGTCACTTTTTGAGAAGGTTCAGTTTCCCCTGAGTGCTAAAGAGACCATATTTCTGGTATTATATCTGGTAAGCTTCCTCTACATGGTCTGCAGCTTCTCTAGAATGAGGGCTGAGATATCCAGAAGAGTTGGTGAGACCCCTGACCCAGAAGCAGATACAGGTGTGAAAAATCCTGAGTGGTGTGGAGAATGGGAAAATATAGGCCAAACCCTGAAGGAATTTTCTGATCCTGTAGACTGGGATTTTCCACGGGAACAAATTCAGAAACCATCTGAGGTGGGAAAGTACCTAAAAGAGAAGTGCTCTGACGATTCTAGGGAGAAAAGGTTAATTGCAATAAGCTGGGCCCTGGCCTATGCTTATCGCACTCTGTTAGATACCGTAGGGCAGCAGACAGAGGCAGGGGGGCAGGGAGATAAGGCAGCAGCTACCACAGTCACTCAGGCTGCAGCCAACAGCCCAGGCTCGAAGCCAGCAGCTAAACCAGATAGTGAGCCTAAGCCACTGCCAGTTGCTCCGGTGAAAAAGCACACAAGCAAGACTAATCGGCCAGTAACGGATGATGATGATCCAGAGGAAGGACCCTCAACACCACCTGATATAAAAGCCAGAGTTAAGGCAACTGACCCAGCATCAGGAGCCAATATTGAGTCTTATTCCCTGAAGGACCTTCGTGGCCTAAGGAAGGATTACACCCGACGACCTGATGAATCCATAATTAGTTGGTTAGTCCGTCTCTGGGATGCTGCAGGCGAGGCTACAATTCTAGATGGCACTGAGGCGAGGCATTTGGGATCCCTGTCACAGGATCCCGTCATTGACCACGAAATGATGAGCGGGGCTAACCCTGAAAGCCTCTGGGCACAGGTCATGAGAAGTGTCGCAGAAAGATACATGTGTGCAGACGATCTCTATATGCAGCAAACCCAGTGGAAAACCATAGAACAAGGGATTCAACGCTTGAGGGAAATGGCAGTGGCGGAGCTTGTCTTCTCAGATGATGCAAACACTGTAAATCCAGACTTGGTAACATGCACATCTGTGATGTGGAGAAAACTTGTACGGCTTGGGCCACGAGATTATGCTTCTGCTTTAGCGATAATGAAGCGGGATGATGGTGAGGAGACTGTGCTGGATATGGCAAAGAAGCTCCGAGCATATGCAGATGCTGTGCATGGCCCAACACACGCCAGAATTGCAGCCGTGGAAACACGTCTACAAAAATTAGAAGACAAGATCGAGGAGAATCATAAGAAGCTCAGGGAGCAGATTAAAGAAGACCTTATCCAGATCTCGGCAGTACAGGTCAAAGGTTCTGGTACCCAAGGCAGACGTTACCAAGATGGTGAGAGAAGGTACACCCCACGAGCTGAGCTGTGGTTCTACCTGCGTGATTGTGGAGAAAACATGGGGAGATGGCATAGAAAACCTACTGCTGCTCTAGCACAACGGGTGCGCGAACTGAAGACTCAGAGGGGAAGTTCCAAAAGGGAAGCAGCTCCAGTGGCCAGTAACCGAACTGTCACACATGATGATAATGACAATATTTTTGATCCCCTTGAAGGAACCTCCAAGACATATGCCCAGGTAACAAAGGATAACCAGGCTTAGAGGGGCCCTGCCTCTAGCCAGGTAGAGGCTGGGGAAAACCGTGTTTTTTGGACTGTGTGGATTCATTGGCCTGGCACATCTGAACCACAAGAATACAAAGCTTTGGTTGACACTGGTGCGCAATGTACATTAATCCCATCAAGACATGTGGGGACAGAGTCTGTTTCTATTGCTGGTGTGACAGGGGGATCACAGGATTTTACTTTGGTGGAAGCTGAGGTGAGCCTGACTGGAAAGGAGTGGAAGAAACACCCTATTGTGACTGGCCCAGAGGCCCCATGCATTTTAGGCATAGACTTCCTCCGAAGTGGGTATTTCAAAGACCCAAAGGGACTCAGATGGGCTTTTGGAATAGCTGCTGTAGAGACAGGGGGTGTCAAGCAGTTGAACAGCTTGCCTGGACTGTCAGAAAACCCATCTGCAGTAGGTCTCCTGAAGGTGGAAGAGCAACGAGTACCAATTGCCACCTCAACAGTGCACCGCCGCCAGTACCGAACGAATCGAGATGCCGTGATCCCCATCCACAAAATGATCCGTGAGCTGGAGAGCCAAGGGGTGGTCAGCAAGACCCACTCACCCTTCAACAGCCCCATTTGGCCTGTGCGTAAATCTGAAGGAGAATGGAGATTGACTGTGGACTATCGTGCATTGAATGAAGTGACTCCACTGCTGAGCGCTGCTGTGCCGGACATGCTGGAACTCCAGTATGAGCTGGAGTCCAAGGCAGCAAGGTGGTACGCCACTATAGACATTGCCAATGCATTTTTCTCCATTCCTCTGGCAGCAGAATGCAGGCCTCAGTTTGCCTTCACCTGGAGAGGCGTGCAGTACACCTGGAACTGACTGCCCCAGGGGTGGAAGCACAGCCCTACCATCTGCCATGGACTGATCCAGACTGCACTGGAAAAGGGTGAGGCTCCAGAACACCTGCAGTACATTGATGACATCATTGTGTGGGGAAAGACAGCAGCAGAAGTGTTCGAGAAAGGGGAGAAAATCATCCAGATACTCCTAAAAGCTGGCTTCGCCATCAAGAAGAGCAAAGTCAAGGGACCTGCTCAAGAGATCCAGTTCCTGGGAGTGAAGTGGCAAGATGGACGGCGTCAGATTCCCACCGATGTCATCAACAAGATCACAGCAATGTCTCCACCATCCAGCAAGAAAGAAACACAAGCTTTCCTAGGCGCCATAGGTTTTTGGAGGATGCACATTCCCGAATACAGTCAGATCGTGAGCCCTCTCTACCTGGTCACCCGCAAGAAGAACACTTTCCACTGGGGCCCTGAGCAGCAACAAGCCTTTGCCCAGATCAAGCAGGAGATCGCTCATGCAGTAGCCCTCGGCCCAGTCAGGACAGGACCGGAGGTGAAGAATGTGCTCTACTCTGCAGCCGGGAACCATGGCTTGTCCTGGAGCCTTTGGCAGAAGGTGCCTGGGGAGACTCGAGGCCGACCACTGGGATTTTGGAGTCGAAGCTATAGAGGATCTGAAGCCAACTATACTCCAACAGAGAAGGAAATCTTGGCTGCCTATGAAGGAGTCCAGGCTGCCTCAGAGGTAATAGGCACTGAAGCACAACTCCTCCTGGCACCCCAACTACCAGTACTGGGGTGGATGTTCAAAGCAAAGGTTCCCTCTACACACCATGCCACCAGTGCTACATGGAGCAAATGGATTGCTGTTATTACACAGCGTGCCCGTATTGGAAAACTGAATCGCCCTGGGATTCTGGAAATAATTACAAACTGGCCGGAAGGTGAAAACTTTGGTCTCGCTGATGATGGGGAACAAGAAGTGACACGGACTGAAGAAGCTCCACCATACAACCAACTGCCAGCAGAAGATACACGATACGCTCTTTTTACTGATGGCTCTTGCCGCATTGTGGGAATGAACCAGAAGTGGAAAGCAGCCGTATGGAGTCCCACGCGACAGGTCGCAGAGGCCACTGAAGGAGAAGGTGGATCAAGCCAGCTTGCTGAACTCAAAGCTGTTCAACTGGCCCTGGACATTGCAGAAAGAGAGAAATGGCCAAAGCTCTACCTCTACACTGATTCATGGATGGTAGCCAATGCTCTATGGGGATGGCTGGAGAGGTGGAAAGAGGCTAACTGGCAGCGTAGAGGAAAACCAATTTGGGCTGCTGAAGAGTGGAAAGACATTTCTACCAGGATAGGGAGGCTACCTGTGAAGGTCCGCCATGTGGATGCTCATGTACCCAAGAGCAGAGCCAATGAGGAGCACCAAAACAATGAACAGGTAGACCAGGCTGCAAAGATAGAGGTGTCAAAGATAGACTTAGATTGGCAACATAAAGGAGAGTTATTTCTAGCTCGATGGGCCCATGATGCCTCAGGTCATCAGGGCAGGGATGCCACCTATAAGTGGGCACGGGACCGAGGGGTGGATCTAACCATGGACAGTATTTCACAGGTTATCCATGACTGTGAGACGTGTGCTGCCATCAAGCAGGCCAAATGAGTGAAGCCCCTGTGGTATAGTGGGCGGTGGTCCAAGTACAAGTATGGGGAGGCCTGGCGGATTGACTACATCACACTGCCCCAGACACACCAGGGCAAACGCTACGTGCTGACCATGGTGGAAGCCACCACTGGATGGTTGGAAACCTACCCTGTGTCTCATGCTACTGCCCGGAACACCATCCTGGGCCTGGAAAAGCAGGTCCTTTGGAGGCATGGTACCCCTGAGAGGATCGAATCAGACAATGGGACTCATTTCAAGAACAGCCTTATCAACACCTGGGCTAGAGAACATGGCATTGAGTGGGTGTACCATATCCCCTACCATGCACCAGCTGCAGGCAAAGTGGAGAGGTATAATGGACTGTTAAAAACCACATTGAAAGCATTACGTGGGGGATCTTTCAAAAACTGGGAGCAGCATCTGGCAAAAGCCACCTGGTTAGTTAACACCCGAGGCTCCACCAACCGGGTGGGCCCTGCCCAATCTGAGCCTTTGCACAGAGTAGATGGAGACAAAGTCCCAGTAGTACATGTCAGAGGTTTGTTAGGCAAGACAGTTTGGATTAATCCTGCCTCAAGTACAGAGAAACCCATTCATGGTGTTGTTTTTGCTCAGGGACCAGGTTGCACATGGTGGATAATGCAAAAAGATGGAGGAACACGATGTGTACCTCAGGGAGATCTGATTGTTAGGTCAAGTTATGTGTAAATATCACTGTTTGATGAATGTTATTACCATTGTCTGTGTATAGCTGTATAATAGATGTATAATGTATGTCCTTGTAGAGTTGTAGAGTTAGAATATATATTAGTTTTAGTAGTAAGCAGACGATATGGGGATAAGGGGTGGAATGTCCTGGGTTGACTATATGATGCTTTTATCCCCAATCGTCCCATTCTGAATGGTGAGTTTTGCACCTTTAAGAGTGCCTCGGGGAGTGAAGGGGGGAGAGAAGAAGCAGCAGGTTTTTTTTTTTTTTCAGACACTGCATTCACTCCCCCACATTCCTGCTCCTGGACTGTTGTCTGCGGCTGGACAGACGACGGGACAGAGCTCTCCTTTGCTTTGAGTTAGTTTAGCTAGCCGAGGCAAAGAAGTTCCCTGGATTTTTTTTTTTTGTTTTTTTTTCCTTTTTCTTTGGACCTCTTGAAACCTGCTCTGGACTGAACCTCAAGGGGAGCACCAGCAGCTCACACCTGTGGCCCACCGGGCCAGGCCTGGCCTGCGACATTCCAGCACCGGCAGACTTCATCAGAGACTGAGTGAGCTGAGTCACAAGCCGGGGAGGGACTTTTCTCAGTTTGTCATCTCTTTGGAGTGGCAAGGGATTTTATTGTTTGATATTGTTTAGATTTTATTGTTTAATAAACAGTTTTTTTCCACCTTTCTCCAAGGAGATATTTTCTCCCGGACCCGTTGGGGGGAGGGGCTGATTGAATCAGCTTTCCTACCGGAGCTCCTTTGGGGGGATTCTCTCCCAAATTTGCTCTAAACCTGGACAATTTCTCCTCATCATACTCTGTATTTGTACCCCGTGTTAGTCTGTTGTTCAATGCTGAATGTTAGAATTCTAAGACTTGCCTTTATTTGCCACTGTTAGCTGTTAGCTGTTACTATTTTACCTTGTATTTGGATCTCTCCCCGTCATACTCTGTATTTGTACCCCTTTCCTTCTCACCCTGGATTTGTATCCATTCCTGTCGGGAACCACTTCCCCTGCACCCCTGCTCCCAGGAGGACTGGCACCCGGACTGAATTCAAATGAGAGGCTGTGGGAACTATATGAACCCTCTCCAAACAACAAACCAGCACAAAAACGTTGACTTTAACCCACCAGAACCACACTAAGTCACCCACTCTTGACCAGAGCCGGATTCCGTCCTGTCACCGTAATTTTGATAGTACCCAGCTTGGAGGATACGCCTGGGCTACGAGCCAATATGGCCTTCCAAGGACACTCGTGAGGACAGAAGCCCCAGCTCTGACGAGAGACAAAGCTGCACTCCTTCTCCTCAGCGTCGTCCTGTGGGAGCAGTGGCGGCGTGCGCCACCCCTCGGGTTCCCCACCCAGAGCTGTCTTTAAAAAAAGCCTTTTAAAGGAGCTGCTCTCCTGGCCGTATTTATCACAACTACTGAGGCTTGCAGGAGTCCCTCATCAGGTGTGCAGCGGGGCTTTTCAGTCTTCTCAGCGCAGCAAAGGGCCGCTCTCGGTGCCCGCTGTGCAAAGGCAGCAGGAAGCTTCCTGCAAAGCCTCGGGCCCGGCCTGCGGGCCCGGCGGGCGGGCGGAGCCCATCCTTGGGGGCCGGGCGGGGCCTCTGGAGCCGCCGCGCCCCTGTCGGGCCAGCCCCGGCCCCGGCGGGGAAGGGCCGCGGCCCCGGGCTGCGGTGGGGCTGCCGAGCAGTGCTGCAGGCACAACAAGAGCCTCGCTACGGCCTGGGCCTGTGCTGAAGCCCAAGGCATTTACAGCCACGGCCGTGCCCTGGGGCACAGGAGGCACCCGGTCCAACAGGGCAGGGGAAACCCACAGTGGGGAGGAGAAAGAGCAGGGACGAGATTGCCCTTGAACGGCAGAGGCGCTCTGGGGCCCGCTCCTGGCCAGGGAGCCTGCCCAGGGCCGTGCCCTGCTCGCCGGGGCCTTGAGGGGCAGCTGTGCAGCTGGGCCAAGCTGTGCCAGCAGCTGCAGCCGTGCTGGGGAGCCTTGCCAGCTCTGGGCCCTGCTGTGCAGGAGGCTCCCTGGGTGCCACTGGCAGCTGGGGCCTCAGCCACCTCCTCTCTTCACAGGAGCGCCTCTGTAGCTTCACAAGACCGGCCAAAGAACTCAGCCAGGGAGAACTGGACCTATCATCTCTCATCTCCATGCCAGTGTCTGTTGTCCCTTCCCCAGCTGCAATACCAACTTTTTGCTGGGGACATGCTGTTGCCACCACCACCCAGAACAGGACCCTCTGTCCCCAGAGTTGCTGGCCCATGTGTCCAGCCTGGCCAGGAGGTGCAGCCCTCCTGCCAGGGAAGGGCCTGAGTCCAGCAACATCTTTGGGCTTCAGCTCAGGTTTCTGTGAGCTACCACCAGAGCTGGTGGAGCTGCTTGTCTGGGCACAGCCAGGGCTGCACAGTCAGCAGCCGGGCACAGGGCTCCTGTCAAAAACGACCCCATTTTCTTCATTTTACATTTCTACATACTAGAAATATTTAGAAATACTCAGAAACATTTTTTATAGAAAAAAATTCCCCAAATATTTCTTTCCATTTTCCACAAATGCTCTTTATTTATCAAAATAGTATTAGAATTCTGAGGAATGTAGAACACTTGTACACTTGCAGAATAAAAAATAAAATTGCATTTAATTGGTGATCTTTACTCTGAGAAGAACTAAGTCATCACAAGACACCCAGCGTACTGGAGAGGCTCCTTTCCCAATGGACATTTTTACCTAGTGACAACAAGCAACCTAAAAACCTTTTCCCTGGTATTTTCTGGGATTTCTGAGAAGCTCACCTCTCAGTCTTCAGAGGCAAACTTTGAGCACAGTGGGAATCTCCTGCTGTGCAGGAGGGTCTCTGTGTGCCAGCTGCAACTGGGACCTCAGCAAGCTCCTGTCTCAACAGGCGTCCGTCTGCAGCTTCACAGGAGCGGCCAAACGCCTCAGCCTGGGACACTTGTAGCAGACATTCCCCATGGCCATGCCCATGCCCAATGTCCCTGTCACAGCTGCTTTAGCAGCTTGTTGCTGTGCAGATGCTGCCACCGCCCAAACAAGGTCCTCTGCCCCTGAAGGCACTGGCCCTGCCCTCTGGCCCTTACTGAAGGTGGGCAGGGCTTGGCCCAGCTCTTCTGTTTCAATAAAAAGAGATGGAGCTGTCAGCCCAGTGTCCGGGTGAGAGCAGCAGCAAAGCCCACCCAGCAGCAGCACAGGCTGAGCTCCGTGCCCAGGAGCAGCCGTGGATGCCCACGGTGTGGGCAGGCAGGAGCCAGGCAGGGGCTGCTGTGACCGGCGGCGGGGCCCCGAGGGCTGGGGGAGCCCATGCTGAGCGTCCCTGGGCTGCTGAGGGCACATTTCCTTCTGGGGCATCATCTGCGCCTGGACCTCCTCCAGTGGGAAACTGATTTGTAGAAAATTCTTAGGGCCTGATGGAAGGCTCACACTGTATGTACTTGTATGTAAATTTTGTGATAAGAAATGCTGACTTAGAAGTTTTATGGAATAAAACAGATATTGCTCAGACAGAAATAGTTAGGGAAAAAAAATCAAACCTACAAAGAGTTCCTAAAATTTCCCAGTTTTTATCATTCGTTAGAAGACTTCTAATTCTTAAAGATTACCCCATGACCTCAAAAAGATTAACAAGATCATAGAAAACACGAAGCCTCTACAACCTAGACTTCCCTCTCTTTCAGTGATTCCAAGAGACTATCCTCTTGTTATCATCCACTTAAATAATTGTTTTTTCAACATGCCACTACATCCAGAGGATAGTCCTCATTTTACCATTTCAGTTCCAACCATCAATAGAAAAGAACCACTACAAAGATTTCACTAAGTTGTTTTGCTGCAAGGGATGAAAAATTTGCCTACTATTTGTCAATATTTTGTAGCAAAAGCTTTGTCTCCAGCCCAACAAAAACAGCCATAGTCTAGAATTTTACACTACATGGATGACTTGCTCATTGCAGCACCTACTAAAAAAGAAATGGAACAGACTTGAGACAGCGTCGTCACTGGAGTTCAAAATAGTGGACTGGAAATTTCAACATCAAAAATACAAGAAACCTCGCCCTGGAAACATCTATGATGGAGGATGACAGAACAAGCAATCAAGCCACAGAAAATACAGCTTTGAAGCAAAGTCAGCACCTTGCAAGATTTACAACAGCTTCTAAGAGAGATCACTTGGGTCCGATCTGGTTTTAGGAATTACAAATAATGAACTTGCTCTACTTTTTAACCTACTAAGAGGAGACTGCAGCATCAACTCTCAGAGAACTTTGACCTTTGAAACTCAAAAAGCAGTTGAAAAGGTTGGTCAGGCTCTTCAAAAAAGACAAGCACATCATTGTACTCCAGAAGAACCTTTTTTCTTGACAGAGTTGGGAGAAAAAATGCAACTTTATGGTCTCATGTTTCAGTGGGACTCTTCTGAGAAAGATCCTTTGATAATAATAAAATGGGTTTTTCTTCCTTACAAGTTCTCCAAAACCAGTTTTTAGAATTATGAAGGCAATAGCTTAAATTATAAGGAGAACCAGAACAAGATTACTGACTGTGGCAAGCTAAGGCTTCAATTATTTACCTTTAAAAAAGATTACCTTAATTGGGCTTTGCAAAATTCAGAAGATTTACAGAATGCATTGTTAAATTATTCAAGTGTTTGTTCAATTCATTATCCAGGTCAGAAATTGTTACAAACAAAACTGAGTTTTAGAGAAAAACCTATACTAAGTAAAGAATCTTTGAGTGCTATAACTCTCTTCACTAATAGATCAGAGAAAATACATAAATCAGTAGTAGTTTAACAAAACCAAACCACCAAAACAGCAGAGGACTCTCCTCAAATTGTTAAGCTGGCCGCTGTAATGAAGAGTTTTCAACTCTTTCCAGAGCCTTTTAATTTAATTACAGATTCAACTTACGGTGCTAATGTTGTTAAAAGAATTAAAAGATCAGTTTTGAAAGATGTTAGTAATAATACCTTATGTTGCTAGCTTTCATCTCTTTATACAATTATACAACACAGAACTAACCAATATTTTGTTTTTCATATCAGGGCACACTCTTTGCTTACAGGATTCATGGCGGAAGGAAATGCCAGAGCAGACAAGCTGACAGTGGTTGTTTCAAACACTTTGCCAAACATTTTCAAACAAGCAAAACTGAGTCATGCCTTTTTTTCGTCAAAATGGTCAAGCACTTGCACAATTGTTTCACATCTTCAAGGGTCAAGCAAAAGCAATTATTGGTGCTTGCCCTGACTGTCAACTTGTACAACCTCCTGTTTCTACAGCAGCTGTTAATCCAGGAGGATTGCAAAGCTTACAACTGTGGCAAACAGATATTACCAAATACCTGTCTTTTGGAAAATTCAAAAATATTCATGTGCCTGTTGATACTCTTTCAGGTGCAGTTTTTACTTCTGCACACACAGGGGAAACAGCCAATCATGCTTGCCAACATTTTCTGCAAGCTTTTGTTTCATTGGATGTACCCCAAGAAGCAAAAACAGACAATGGCCCCACATACACAGCTCAGAAATTGGCCACATTTTTGATGGATTAGGGTGTTTGCCAAACTTTTAGAATTCCCTGTTCCCCCACGAGTCAGGCAATTATTAAAAAGACACACTCTAAAATGCAGCCTAGATCAACAGAACGGGGGACTGCCCCAAGCAACACCTCAGATGAGGCTGAGCAAAGCTTTATATGGCTCTAATGTTTTTCATTTGCAGAACCGAATCTTCCAATTTCTAGGCACTTTTCAAATAGCACACTGGCAAAATTGAAAGACACTCCTCCCGTTTTAATCAGAAACCCTGAGATAGGACAAATTGAAGGGCCATGTCCACTAGTAACCTGGCGCAAAGGGTAATGCCTGTGTTTCCACAGGTGCCGGACCTTTGTGGGTCCCAGCAAGAATCGTCAAACTGTATCACACACAAGAGCACAGGGACAGTTCCACCAGCCCGGAAAGGAGCACGCAGACGTGAGCTGCACAGAGAGACTATGGTTCATGCCAAATATTCCCTGTTCAACCCACAAAAATGACAAATCTTGAGTGTTATGTTGATGTTTGGACTGTGAAAAGTGTTAATATCATAGAGCTCTTTTGGCAAAAGCGTGATGTCCATCATGTTAAAAAGAATTCTAAGAGATCCAAATTTGTAAAAATTGAATGTTAGAGGGACAGTTTAGTGCCTTATAGTTAGCCAGTCCCTAAACAAATGCCAAAAGATTTGCTTGAGAACTATATGAGAAAGCTTTTACCAAAAAGCAGCTGAATAAGAACATAAGAGTTTGATCAAATTATATATTGTCGCTTATTAGTTTTATTTACTTATTTTTACAGTGCAGATATGCCTGTAGATCAACCAAAAAGGAATGTTTAGGTTCCTTTAGCCAAGTCAGCAAGCTCAGACACCATATATTTGACCAATTTGAACCCAGACAAACCCTTTGCTACCTGTTACGTTAGTGTACCAATACCAGTTAGGAGTGGCCAATACCCAATTGTGACAAATATTAATGTGAAGTTACCAATGAGACAAATCACATAACCAATTAACGTCATTATGCCCCTGATCTTCTTAAAGCACCTACTAAACATCAAAAATTAGAAATTCTTGGTTCTTTAGCAATAGAATTTTGTGCTGAATTTCAGTACCAGGGAGATCCACAATTAAATGTTATGCCCCATCATCCTGTATACAGAAACTCACGTTTGTAGTGCAATTGTACTACCCCAGTGCCCCCTAAAAGTGAAATTGCTGACCTAGATGAGTCCCCATGGCAATTGTCAAAAAGATACTGTTTCATTTATACAATTAGAGCCTAACAGGGCATTCCCTCAAAAATGAAAGGTAGCCCATGTAGCATCAGATAGCTCACTGAAATAGCGCCTAATGTTAAAAAAACTATCAAGACAAAACATAGAAAAAGAAGATTTACCCATCATTCTAAAGAAAACTGTAATAATAATTTCAATCCCTGGGGCCCTGCAAAATGAATTACATCAGCTTTATTTCTGCCTCAAATTATTTCAAGTAAAGCATTTACAAAAATTATACCAATTAGGGTGTTAGCTGAGTAAAGAAGTCAATACTATTTCCATTACAATTAGGGACATAATGACAGATGTTAGTGCTGTTCTGACATACAACCTTGCAAAACAGAACCACTGTGGCTGCAGCTCTCTCCGTAGAGAGCAGCAGGCAGGACTTTCCCAGGATTTTCCTGGGGCAGGCTGTGAGAAGATCAGAGAAAAGAATCAAAAACAATTCTTAGCTCCACTTGCTGCACCTGTTGTTGTGCACATGTGGAATGTGTTAGGGAGATTTGTTTACTAAAGGGTGATTTCTTAATTGGACACTGGATGGTGTTTGGATGGATTGACCAATTAGGCAATTAGGCCAGAGCTGTATCAGACTGTCTGTAAGGGGATGAGTTTCTTACCAAGTATAGTATAGTATAGGATAGTACGTACAGTACAGTATAGTACAGTACAGTACAGTATAGTATAATCGAATAGAACAAAGTGATTGATCAGCCTTCTGCAATCATGGAGTCAATGCTAATTATTACCCGGCTGAAGGCCTGTGACAACAGAACTGCCATCAAATTTTCTTTACTAGCACATAGACATAGTTGTGAAGATTTTGAAAGACTGTGTTCTATGAACTTATCTGACCATTCAGTGTCCATCCACAAACAACTTCAAAAACTGAGAGATTTGACAAATCAAATTAAAACAAATTATAGGTCACAGTTAGACAACTTGTTTGAAGGACAAAATTTTACACCTTATCTAAAAGAGCTTTACAAAATAAGTTTACATGCATTGATTATCATCATAACAATGTTAGTGATAGTACCTTATGTACTTCACTGTACACAACAAACGATGAACAAGACCATCAAAGAAGTTTTTTTCTGTCCGAGAGAGAGGGAGAAATGTGCGAAATGGATTTGTAGAAAGTTCTCCGAGCTTGACAGAAGACCCACACAGTATGCATTTGTATGCAAAATATGAGATAAGAAATGCTGACTTAGAAATGCCATGGAATATGACAGATATTAAGAGAGAGCTAGAAAAAACAGAGCTAGAAAACAGTTTCAAAAAATGGCCTTACAAATAAGACTAGATACCTTAGAGAAATAGAACTATGAAAGATGCATTGTAGTAGGACCCATGAGTGGTAGTTTTAGATGATTGGCTTTAAGGCATCTACAGCATGGTGTGGCAAAAAGCTGATAGCCAAGAAATGCTCATCATGTTTTGTAATTAAGAAATAGCTTCTGATTGTGATAGCGTGAATTATAACATCTGTATTGTCTCAGCCTTCTCATGAGACTGGAAATGGAATAAAAAGGTTTTAAAACGCCTCTCAGTTATTACCCCATCTCTGGCTCAGAAAAGGGAATTGTCCGACACTCCTCCAGTGGCATGCCCAGGAAAAAGAGGGAAGCCATCAGTAGGTGCTTGCCTTGAGAACAATGCAGGGAGACTGGACTCTGAAGGAAGTCCTTCATAGCCTGAGGGATGAGCTCAGAGCCCGACAGACACTGGGCCCAGTGGCAGGCCCGGATCTCTTATGGGCAGAGTGGGGATTTGCCCCCCAGGCCTCATCTGTTCACCTCGGCACACATGGTGAACACACACACACAGAGGGTGGCTCAGCTCAGGGTGGCTGCTCCCTGAGTGTTATGTTTGGGTCCCTCTAAAGGCATGCAGTGGCTTTGGGTCACCTCTGTGCTGTGCAGGGGACTGGGGACACCCAAAAGTTGTGCAGGGAATTTTGGGAGTCTCCAAAGGTGCGCAGGGGCCGAGGGACAGCTGTAAATCGAGCAGAGGTCAGAGGTCTCTTGTAGGGCACACAGGGAGACTTTAGGGTGGCTGAGGACACCCATAAGTTGTGCTGTGGGTTTGGGTGTCCCGTAAAGCGTGCAGGTACCCTGATGGCCTGTGTTGCATTATTTTTGTAAGCTTGGGCATCAAGTTCTTAATTTTTTAAATATGGGCCAAAGGCCAGCACAGAGCACAGCAGGGACTCGGTGTCAGCGTGGCAGGGCTGCTGCTGCCTGCAATAGTGGGAATCACCAATATGAGTTGAATTTTGGACTGGACATTGCTGTTGCATGTAGAACCATGAATGTCTCCTTTGTCCAATGCCGTATAACACAGTTCTTGTGAAAAAAATTGGATTTCAGAGAGCTGCCATTACGGACATACTCTCCTGACTGGAACAGAACCTTTTGAGAGCCATACCCAATAAATCCTGCCCCAGCCTTGAAGTCACAGCAGGCTCAGGGGTCACAGCAGGCTGAGGTCACAGCAGGCTCTGAGGTCACAGAGGTGCCAGAGCCCCGTGGTTGCACAGCAGCACAAGGAGCGAGCACTCAGTCCTTGAGCACAGCTGTTGCGGCAGCAGCGGCGGTGGCAGCAGCGGTGCTGACATTGGGACAGTGGTGTCAGGACAGCGGTGGCAGCAAGAGCTGCGGGACTGGCAGAGGGCAAGGCACCATGGGCCTTGCTCTGCGCCTCTTCCTCCTGCTCCTCCTGGCCGTGGCCCTGCCTGCCAGGGCTGCCCAGGCTGCTCCGCTGCAGGCGCGGCGAGCAGGTGAGCCGGCAGCCTGGCTCCCCTTTCCCGGGACAGCGCTCCCTGCTCCCCGGGAAGCGCTGGGGATGGTTTTCCCCAGGCCTTTAGGGAGGGCTTCCTCTGGGCGAGGGAGAGAGCCCCCTTGGGCCCTGGGCAGCCCCAGTTTCCTCTCCAGGGATGTGTCACAGGGCCTGCAAAGAGGGTGGAGAGTGACCAGGAGCCAGCCCAGAGCTCCCCAGGCCCCTGTGCTCTTTAGCCTTGCTCATTGACACCTGGCTCCCACGGCGTTATCCGACCCCCTTGCAGTGCCCATTTCCCAGAGGCAGAAGGGGATCCCAGCACACCAAGGAAATGGTTCAGGTCTGTGCTCCATTCTAGATTTGTATCACGACTTGGATGATTTGGAAGTCCTGATGAATGACACTTTGAATGTCTTGGAGAAGAATGCCAGAGGCAAGTTCTGAATTTCCCTTTTTACTGGCAGAATGATCAGTGTCCATGTGGCAAGAGCTCACCCATCTGCCATTTTTGTTAACGTTAAGTCAGGGCTGAAGAATTCTGTAAACCTTGCCCTGCTCCGTGCTGGAGCTCTGTGGGATCCCACAGGATCGTTGTCAGTGGGAGGAAGGACCATTCAGCCGTCCATCTCCCTCCCGTGTGCAATGCCAGTGTGTCCTTCCATGTGCTCTGTGCAGCCACAGAGAAGAGCAGAGAGGGAAGGGGCCCGGCCCAGGGCTGTGCCCCAGGGCTGAGCCTTGCCTGCAGCCTGAGGATCTCCTGCAGTGCCACGGGAGCTGTTCTCTCCTGCCTTTCTTTGCAGCTGAACCTGTTGCTAAAGGTGATCTGGCTCCCCAACCCACATCCAGGACTGAGCCTCTGGGAGATGGTGAGGGTAGGTCAAGGCCTGTTGCCTTCGGTAGGAAGGCAAGGGCGACCTGGTTTTCAGAGAACGATAATACAGCGATCCATTTCGATCGTCTGGGCACAAATGACGACGCAAACACCCCTAGGGCGGACGGTCACAAGGCGTTTATTATCTCATCTCCAAGAGTTTTATAGATTAGGGTCTTCTCTACGTCAGAGGGGTGGTCTCCTAATTTCCTTCTAGGGTTAGTAATGGAAAAGTACTAGGTTTCCTTTGTTAGGGGGTCTGCTACTTCGGCTACATTCCAGTGTGATCGTTATCTCTGAGAGAGAGGGGGGGGATGCATTCCTGTATCTTTCCGTGACATCCCGAGATTCTTCCGAGCGCCTGTCCCTGCTCCCCACATCTCCCCCCCTTTCTTTTAAAAAAAAAGAATGAGGTAGTTACATACATAGGTACTTAAATGAGGTAGAAGGTTGAGATTATACTTAGGAAAGGGGCTTGGGAAACCTGAGTAAGTTTTTGCCAGGCGAGCTTAAAAGATCTCACGACTGGCGGTGTTCCCTGCAGAACTCACAGTATTTGTTGTCGGCCTATGAACAGGATGTTAGCCCGTTCTAGGCGGTTTTGAACGAACGAGACTAGCTTGTTCAGCAGACATGGTCCGAAGGTGACAGCTAAAAGTAGCATTGCCACTGGACCAACCAGGGTAGAAATTAGGGTGGTCAACCATGGTGATTGATTGAACCAGGACTCGAACCAACCCTGTTGGGCTTCCCTGTCTTTCTGCCTCTGAGCCAGTCTGTTTCGGAGTTCTGCCATGGAATCTCTGACGACTCCCGTGTGGTCCGCATAGAAACAGCACTCCTCTTTCAAAGCGGCACACAGACCTCCTTGCTGCATGAGCAAGAGATCCAGTCCTCGCCTGTTTTGGAGGACCACCTCTGAGAGTGAGGAGACCGACTTCTCTAGGAACGAAATGGATTTTTCGATCCTTTGAAGGTCCTCATCAATGGTCATCTGCAGCTGGGACAGTCCTTGATGTTGCGTTGCCAGGGCCGACACGCCCGTCGCCGTTCCGGCTGCTCCTAGGCCGAGCAGCATCGCGATAGTTATACCTGTTAGTATTTCTCTTTTGTGGAGCCGGCTGGGTTCTTCAAAGAGGTGATACACCTCCTCGTCGGGGTGGTACAAGACCCTAGGAACGATCAGAACTTGGACACAGAAGTCGTTAGAGTCATGAAATTTGGCAAGGAACACACAAGGACTCACACCAGTCCTCTGGCAAACCCACATTCCCGATGCGGATGGGACAACCCACTTGTTGTTCTTTCGGTCGGGCTCGACCACTTCTGTGCAAACGTTGCCCTTCCGCCTGGCCAGGGTGGCATTGCCAAAGCATCTGCCTCGACCTGTGACTTGGCTTAGGGTGATTCCTTTGCGGGGTGTGTCCCACCTGCACTGGGAAGGGGCCTCAGCTGAGGAATAACTAAAAGGGGCATCTAAAGCGACTCCTTCGTAAAAAGGGGGTTTGACATCGTAACAAAGCCAGCAGGAGTCTGTCAGGTTAGGGTTAGATTCGTTCAGGGATAGATAGGTAGCTTCTAGCATGCGAAGGATTGGGTCCGAGTCCGACCCGGCTGAACGGCCTATCTGAAAGGCTTCTGCGTCGCCGGTCGGGACGTCGGTGACCTTTGTGGGAAAGGCTTTGGGGTAGGTTATGTTTCTCCCTTTCTGTGTGCTTTTGATTATTTTGTTGGATCCGACTGCTCGGGGTGCTGACGGTTGGAGCCTGGTGATTCTCACGTTCACCCACTCCTTTGACCCTTGAAGGACCACTGTCCACGCTTTGCCCATGGCCCAGCTAGGGTGATTTGGCTGTAAGACTGTCATGTTGTAGTGTGTGCATTTCCGAAATCTGGGGACTTTATGGCGGTTTCGATAGAAACTTCCCTGAAGGAAGACGGGTGTTTTGCAACCTGTGGGTGCCCAGGTGAATCGTAGGAATCTGTCGGGCTCTTGTGGGTCCCACCCAGGCCCTGATGGCCTGGCATCCGTGACTATTGTCTCACAGCCCCAATGCCCACAGTATCCCCACCCTGGGCGATTACAGTAACTTTTTCCTGGGTTTGAAGCTGGGCACCAGTAGGATAGGTACATGTGTGTGGCATGTGGAGTATGGGGGTCTACCTTAGGTTGTCCTGGAAATAGGTCGGTAATGTGAAGCACGAAGGATGGGGTGTTCGGTGTGGTGATGTCTTTGAGCGTCCTGCCATTGGTGAGATGTCTCATGACCCACCTGAAGGGCTGATGGGGATAGTAGTCTGGGCTGGCTTGCCCTCTGGCTACAAGCCCCATCAGCAAAATCACACAAAGACACCGCTGATGCTGGGGTTTCGCCCGTGTAGGTTTCTCAGGCGCTGCTTGGTGGGTCGGAGGTCTGTCTCTTTCCTCTGGAAGGGGAAGGTACGCGTTCCTTGGACGGCCTATGAGCAAGTCCTGTAAACAGAAACTCACAATTCTCATCAGTCTCGTCCTGCCTACTGTGAAGGTCAGGCTTAATTGACTTAAGCGGACACCACCTAATTTTGCCGTCCTTTTTGACCGCTGCGTACCCTCTTCCCGTGAGCATCAACCTCCAACCCAATTCCCATTCGCCTAATTCGTTTTTGATTGCCACCTGCGGGCCCTCCTCTAGTGCTCGGGAGGCCCAGTGTTTTTGAATGGGACTGTTTGCCTCGTCTCCCCTAGGGAACTGATTCAGTGCTAGCAAGGCGGTTACCAGAATGCGTGCCTGATCTGCTGAGGGAATGGCATTTGCAAAGCCCTCTGCTTTTGCCAACACCTCTATCCTGGTTTTCAGGGTCTGATTTGCTCGCTCGACTATGGCCTGCCCGGTACTGTTGTATGGAATAGCTTGCACTAATGTGATACCCCACTTTGAAGCGAATTCCTGCACTGGTTTGGAAGTGAAATTGGAACCGTTGTCAGTTTTGATTTGTTTGGGGACTCCAAGCCATGCCATGGCTGTCAGCCAGTGATGAATTGTGGCTTTGGAGTTGGTTTTGAGATGCTGGGTGGCTACGATTGTGCCGCTGAAAGTGTCCACTGTCACTGCGAGCCATGCTCGGGGCTTCAGCAGCTGGCACAGAGTGAAGTCCGACTGCCAGATCTCTGAAGGCTTGAGACCTCTGGGGTTGACTCCGCTGGTCCACAGGGGTGATTTCTGGCAGTGAGGACAGGTGGCCACCACGTGCTTTGCGTCTGCCGTTGAGATTCCGCATCTCCTCGCCAGTGCTTTGGCTCCGATGTGGAGTGACTCGTGCAGCTGACGAGCTTCCTGCAGCGTCCACACACCTTTTGCTGCAGCGTCCGCTTTGTCATTGCCGATCTGAAAGTAACCTTTGACTGGGTCGTGACTGTTGACGTGAATGACAGATACGGTCCCCTGTCGCGAGGAGAGTGCTTCCTCGAGCATCATGGCTGCCGTGGATGTCGACACACCTGGTCCTCCCATGGCTAAGCAAAGCTTTGCCACGAATATTGAGTCCGTTACGATGTTGAGGTGTTCCTCTTTGAAGAGTCCGCACGCCAAAACCACCGCTGCTGCTTCCAGTTGCTGCACTGACAGTGTGGGATCACAGGCTTTGATGCAATGCCACTGTTCTCCTGTCTGCCACACTGCTGCTG
This sequence comes from Calcarius lapponicus, assembly GCA_039654755.1. Classification (NCBI taxonomy): domain Eukaryota; kingdom Metazoa; phylum Chordata; class Aves; order Passeriformes; family Fringillidae; genus Calcarius; species Calcarius lapponicus. The sequence goes on along the minus strand of CM077475.1, from coordinate 41,912 downwards.
CGGTAGAAGTCGTGGAGGAAGCGTCTGTGAAGACCGTCGGTCCTGGCTGCGGCCGGTCCTTGACCTTTGGAGGTACGTCTATGTCGATGATGGTCAGCAACTGAGTCCAGGGCGGGCTGGCGGAGTAGGAGATTTCTCCTCCGAAGCCGGTGAGAGCAAGGGCTAGATATTCTGATATTGTGGTTGATTCCGTGGTCGGCGGCTTGCGAAAGGGAAGGTGGATTTTTGTTGGCTCAGTCCCTAGGTGTCTCAAGGCGAGTTTTCTGCCTTTCATGATGAGGTTTGCGATGCATTCGATTCCTGGGGAGAATGCGCGGGCTGGTCTTCCAAGGACTACCCACTGGATCGGTCGGGACTTTTCGGAATGTCCTTGAGCCAGCGCTCCCACTCCCCCCTTTGGCGTGAAGTGAACGTACAGGTCCAAGGGCATGGCTGGGTTCCACCTGGCAAGCGTGCCAGTGGACATCTGCTGTTCGATGAAGTCGAGGGAGCTCGCTGCTTGTGGCGTCAGCTCCTTGGGTTCCCAGGGGTGCTTTCCTTTCAGGAGGTCATATAAAGGGTCCATGACCTCGGGAGGAATCAGGACGACGTTACGAACCCACTGCAGCGATCCCACCAGGCGTTGCACATCGTGAAGTGTCTTGACGTCTCGGAGGACCTTCACCTCGGGAGGAGTCACGTAGGAGCTTGTGATTCCCACTCCCAGGAAGGTCACGCAGGGTCCTCTCTTGATCTTGGCACTCGCGATCTCGAAGCCGTTGGCCTGGAGGGTTTCCGTGACTGTAGACACCAGGTGTTCTACTTGGCTCGCTGATGGTGCTGCAACTAGGATGTCGTCCATGTATTGGATGATGGTTGCGGTGGGGTAGGCGTGTCGGACTGGCGTCAGCGCTTTGTCCACGGTGATCTGGCAGATGGTTGGGCTGTCTACCAGGCCTTGTGGAAGCACCTTCCATTGGAAACGGAGATTGGGCCGCTCACCGTTCGGGAACACAACGGAAAAAGCGAAGCGTTCTCTGTCCTCTGGGTGCAGGGGTATAGAAAAGAAACAGTCTTTGATGTCCAGCACTGCGCATGGCTGTCCTTCGGGGATTGCTGAGTTCGCAGGGAGCAGTGTCTGAACCGGACCCATGGGTCTGATTATTTTGTTCACTTCTCTCAGGTCGTGGACGAGACGATAACCTTCTCCCGACCTTTTGGGGATTACAAACACAGGGGTGTTCCATGGGCTGATGGAGGGTTCTATGTGTCCTTTCTGCAATTCTCGGTCAACCAAATTTAGCAAAGCTGCCACTCTGTGTTCTGATAAAGGCCACTGCGCGATCCATATAATTTCTGATGATTTCCACATCAATTTGATCGGCAGCTGAGGATGTACGGCAGTGGCCCTTATGATAAATTTGTAATCCTGACTCCCAGCATAGCAAGGACATCTCTCCCTATCAGGGGCGGAGAATTTTGCAGAATGTAGGGGTAGATTGCTACTGTCTGTTCTGGTCCCTTATCTGTGTGAAGTGTTAAAGCCACCAGCTGGGTGCTTTTCCATGCCCGGGTCTGTCCCCCCACCCCGTTCACTGGAGGGACCTCTTGAAACCGCCAGTGTTTGGGCCAATGCGTTTGAGGGAGTATTGTACAGTCTGATCCCGTGTCTGCCCAAAACTGAAGCCCTATTGTGTGAGGGTCCTGACTGTTATAAAGGCGACATGTCCCCCACACCCTCAGGGGCTCCTTCCCTACTGTCATGGCCAGGGCCACCCAGGGGTCCCGCTCGGGAGTGCCCCTTGCTGGCTCTGCTGCACTTGTGTGGTTTGTGGTGGTGGAGGGTGCAAGGGTGCTGACGGCGGTGTTGCATAGCTCTGGCCTTGTATCACTGGCGGGGGTGCGATGCTGACTGTCCTCCTGTGGGGGTATAAGATAAGAGGGTCCCCTGCTCCACTGAGGGTTGGCATAAATGGGCCGTCTTGCGTTCGCAGCGGGAGGAGGCTGAGTATGGCCCGCACACCCCCTCCCTCTCCCCGTTTCCCTGTGGTCTGGATCTGCAGTCCCTGGCAAAATGACCTCTCTTCCCACAACTCCAACAAACCCTCTCGAGCGCTGTTGGGACGAGGTTGCTGTCGGGGGCGGCTGTGTCGGCCGGGGACAGCTCCCGGCGACATGACCTGCTTGACCACATTTGAAACACGCCATAACACTGGTGAGGCTGTGAATGGCTGCCTGAATGGGTGTCAGCTGTTCCTCTCTCACCACATGCTTGATCATATCAGCTAGGCTAGCTCCTGCAGGCAGGGAACGCAAAATATCTTTTGTGACAGTGTTGCTCTGCTGTCTGAGGCAGTCTGCCACTACCGGACCTTTTGCAGCCACAGGCAGGGTGGAGGTATCCACCGCGGCTTGGAGTCTATCCACAAACTGCGTAAACCCTTCACTCTCCCCCTGCTTTATGGTCGACCACGGTGTGGGTTTCTCCACCACCCTCGAGGTAGCCCGAATAGCCTCCCTGGCTGCTCGTGATGTGGCCCGGACTTCCTCTGCACGTAACTGCGCCGCCTGCTGCTGTGGCGTAGTTACATCGTCATGTTTCCCCAACAACCGGGATAAACTGGACCCATGTAGGGGCTGCCCCTCCCCCGATGATTGGGCTAGCGCTGTGGCGCATTGATCCTGCCATTCCTGCTTGAACACGATTAAACCCGCCCCATCGAAGAGCATTCTAGCGATCTGTCGAATATCAAAAGGGAGTAAGTCATCATTACTAAAAAGAGCGTCTATGAGAGTGGAAACTACCCCTGAATTAATCCCTTTTTCTGTAATGGCTTTAGCAACCGTTTGGATATCCTTAGCATTTATCAGGGTATAAGTTCTTTGTTGGTTGCCTTGGGCTCCCGTGGTTCTTACAGGGAAAGCATGCACCGTGGCTGCGGGTGCGTAATCCGCGCAAAGTAACTTGATTTTTCCCCAGTCGGTTAGTTGGTACTGTGACTGGTTCCCAGCCTTGGTTAAAGATTTGTTTGGTTTCGCCTGAAACCGCCTTAATTCTGTTCTCTCCGTTTCGGAGTCGCTGCTGGGCTCGGTCAGCTCGCTAGAGCGGTCCGAGGAGCTGTTGCTCCTTTCAGAGCCGGAAGACGAATGATAAGCCACTTCCTGTCTCCCCCTGCATTTTGTTCGGCTTCTACCCCGCTCCTCCCCTCGGGGGCGGCACCGCTCCCGCCCCCTGGGTTCGTCCCGCCCCCCGCAGGGAGGGATCTCTCCCATATATGGTGGCAGCAGTAGGCGCGGCTCCTGACCGAGTGTCCGCCCCCCGCCGCTCCCCCGCGCATGCGCGCTAGCGATCATCCGGGTCTCTGAGCCCTCGCCACGCGGCTCCCGGCTCCGCCCCTCCCCGCCACGGCCGGCGCCATGTTCGAATATGTAGGGGGGGGGGGAACGGAGCTGCGGCTACTCCTGTGTCCGCGCCAGCCATCCGCGCGGCGTTTCGGGCATCCTGTGTGAGTTCTCCCCAAAATGACCGCGCACTGTACTCTGCCGCCTGTGCCGGATCGAAGGTTGGCGGCGGAGGGACGGTTAGGGAAGCCGCGGTTTTTTCGGGCATTTCTACGGGGCTGGTCGGACCCTGCGCGTCCCGCGGGAGGGGCGGGAGGTCCCCTGGCATTCCCGCGGCTTTTTCGAACGGTTCTGCGGCGGGGACCGGACCTGGCGAGTCCCGCGGGGGGGTCGGCGGATCCCCGGGCAGGTCGGGGGTTTCTAAGCTCGGATTTGGGGAGGGGTGAAGCGCGCCCAACCCCCTCGCCTCCCCGTCTGCGCTCGGATCGGTCTCCGGCGCTGATCGCATAACCGCGCCTCCCCCCGGCTGTGGCGTAATCAATAAACGCGAGCGTATGATATTCCATGTTTCCTGCTCGTTTAAAGCCTTGCGCAACGCGATTTCTACCTTTCCCCATGCTTTGAGAAACTTTCCACTGCCTGTGGATTTTGTATCTTCCGCCAGGACAGCAGTACATTTCTCCCACACCTCCGAATACAATATTTCCCCGGGCTGACTAATAGCCCCGAGTTCCAGGAGCCTGGCCATGGCTAAATTAAAGCTCCTGATTTCACATTTTATCCCCCATTCATCAAACATTATCGATACGACCTTCGTGACAGCGTCCATTGTTGTCCGGGTCCCAAAAGGGGCGTCCCCCTTGTCTCCACCACTGATCCTGCAGCTGTGGTTTTCGTCTCCCTGTCCAGGTGAGTCCCGGGTTCGGCACCACCTTTGTTGCCTTCGGTAGGAAGGCAAGGGCGACCTGGTTTTCAGAGAACGATAATACAGCGATCCATTTCGATCGTCTGGGCACAAATGACGACGCAAACACCCCTAGGGCGGACGGTCACAAGGCGTTTATTATCTCATCTCCAAGAGTTTTATAGATTAGGGTCTTCTCTACGTCAGAGGGGTGGTCTCCAAATTTCCTTCTAGGGTTAGTAATGGAAAAGTACTAGGTTTCCTTTGTTAGGGGGTCTGCTACTTCGGCTACATTCCAGTGTGATCGTTATCTCTGAGAGAGAGGGGGGGGATGCATTCCTGTATCTTTCCGTGACATCCCGAGATTCTTCCGAGCGCCTGTCCCTGCTCCCCACAAGGCCTTTCCCCTGGGAGAGCTGCAAGCTCAGAGCCCAAAGCTCGGCCAGGGGGGCAGTGCTGCAGGGGCCAGGACAGAGCCATGCACGTGTGTGCCCTGGCCCTGTGCCATCCCCTCACCGCTCCTGCGGCTCAGTGGTGCCCGTGCAGCTGAGCAGAGATGGCAGAAGCTTCTGTGGCTGTTGAGTTACAGGGGTGTCTGCAGGGAGGACTTTCCAAGCTCCTTTGCTGGTTCCTGCACACAAGCCCAGCTCCCATCGCAGGGGTGAGTAGTGTGTCCCTGCTGACCCCACAGGCTGAGCCCTGCTTTTGTGGCATCCATTCATGGGAAATGGAACCACGTTGCTCTAAGGTCCTCTGAGAGGAAAGAACAAAGCTCGAGGACAGAAGAAACCCCATGAGCCACTCAAAGTCATGCGGCAAACGCTGAAGGAAATTCTTCAGGCAGGACAAGGTGGGTGCATTCCCTCAGCCTTGTCCTGGGGCTCAGCAGTCGGGGGCTTTGGCTGCACATCTGGACACGCCAAGCCCGGCGCAGCAGGAAGGGATCCATGGCAGCCTCCCTGCCCCGCTGCTGCTTCCACGCCCTGCATGGCTGTTTCCCAGCCTGGCCTGGCTGCAGCTGCTCCCCAGCCTCTGCAGGATGGAATTTGGCATCAGCTGACAGGCAGCCCAAACAGCAGGACAGTCATGAGATGCCCTGCAATTTCCCATCTCCAGGCAAATCAGAAGCGGCAGCTGTTTGGAGAACAGAGTGCCCTGCGGCCTACCCAAAAAGTTGATAGGGATTTCCTGATTCTTAACCATGTCTTTGAGAGGTATTGCCTCCTGAGGATGCCAGCTCTCCAGTGCAGAACAGCCCAATCTGATCCAGCTCTCCTTTTCTTTTCTCCAGAAGCAGATGGAGAGGCTGGGCAGAAGGAAGCATTTCCTGGAGGAAGCAGTGGCTCATTGGCAGCCTCTGCTGCAGGAAGGGAGGCGATGGCAGGCACAGTCACAGGAGGTAATTGCTGTGCCTCTGGGCCTGAGCCCTGCTGAGGCTTGAGCTGCCCTCACTGCTGCTTGGCACTGCGAGCACAGCCCGGACAAGACGGGCACAGCCCAGAGGAATTATCCCCAGCAGGCTCAGGGCACTCGGGTACTGAGCTGTCCTGCTGGGCTCCCTCCGTGGGAGACACGTCCCAAAACTTGGGAGCGGCTGCACAGGGTGCCCATGGTGGGGAAAGGGCAGAGGGGGAGAGCAAGGCTCCAGTGTGTCCTGAGAGGGCTTGGCCATGGGCCCTTGAGAACTGGGGAATTTGTCCCGGGGAAAAATGATTGGAGAGATAGAAGAAGGTAGGAAGGGAGGGAGAAAGGGCAGGCGGCACAGAGGGAAAAGGGGATAGCTCTGGCACTGCCTGCTGCAGTTTGCCCCAGGGATTTAGCAAGAGTTGGAGCTGTGGGAGTGAGAGCCCCCAGGGCGTTGGGCGGCTTCAGCCACCCCACCAGGGATGTTGCACAGGACATGGAAAGAGGCTGCAGAGTGACCAGGAGCCAGCCCAGAGCTCCCCAGGCCCCTGTGCTGCTTTGGCCATGTCCATTGATATCTGGCTCCCACCGCCTTAACCAACCCCCTTGCAGTGCCCATTTCCCAGAGGCAGAAGGGGATCCCAGCACACCAAGGAAATGGTTCAGGTCTGTGCTCCATTCTAGATTTGTACCATGACTTGGATGATTTGGAAGTCCTGCTGAATGACACTTTGAATGTCTTGGAGAAGAATGCCAGAGGCAAGTTCTGAATTTCCCTTTTTCCTGGCAGAATGATCAGTGACCATGTGGCAAGAGCTCACCCATCTGCCATTTTCGTTAACGTTAAGTCAGGGCTGAAGAATTCTGTAAACCTTGCCCTGCTCCTTGCTGGAGCCCTGAGGGATCCCACAGGATCGCTGTCAGTGGGAGGAAGGACCATTCAGCCGTCCATCTCCCTCCCGTGTGCAATGCCAGTGTGTCCTTCCGTGTGCTCTGTGCAGCCACGGAGAAAAGCAGAGAGGGAAGGGGCCGGGCCCAGGACTGTGCCCCGGGGCTGAGCCTTGCCTGCAGCCTGAGGATCTCCTGCAGTGCCACAGGAGATGTTCTGTCCTGCCTTTCTTTGCAGCTGAACCTGTTGCTGAAGGTGATCTGGCTTCCCAACCCACATCCAGGACTGAGCCTCTGGGAGATGGTGAGGGTAGGTCAAGGCCTTTCCCCTGGGAGAGCTGCCAGCTCAGAGCCCAGAGCTCGGCCAGGGGGGCAGCGCTGCAGGGGCCAGGACAGAGCCATGCACGTGTGTGCCCTCGCCCTGCGCCATCCCCTCACGGCTCCTGCGGCTCAGTGGTGCCCGTGCAGCTGAGCAGAGATGGCAAAAGCTTCTGTGGCTGTTGAGTTACAGGGGTGTCTGCAGGGAGGACTTTCCAAGCTCCTTTGCTGGTTCCTGCACACAAGCCCAGCTCCCATCGCAGGGGTGAGTAGTGTGTCCCTGCTGACCCCACAGGCTGAGTCCTGCTTTTGTGGCATCCATTCATGGGAAATGGAACCACGTTGCTCTAAGGTCCTCTGAGAGGAAAGAACAAAGCTCGAGGACAGAAGAAACCCCATGAGCCACTCAAAGTCATGCGGCAAACACTGAAGGAAATGCTTCAGGCAGGACAAGGTGGGTGCATTCCCTCAGCCTTGTCCTGGGGCTCAGCAGCCGGGGGCTTTGGCTGCACATCTGGACACGCCAAGCCCGGCGCAGCAGGAAGGGATCCATGGCAGCCTCGCTGCCCCGCTGCTGCTTCCACGCCCTGCAGGGCTGTTTCCCAGCCTGGCCTGGCTGCAGCTGCTCCCCAGGCTCTGCAGGATGGAATTTGGCATCAGCTGACAGGCAGCCCAAACAGCAGGACAGTCATGAGATGCCCTGCAATTTCCCATCTCCAGGCAAATCAGAAGGGGCAGCTGTTTGGAGAACAGAGTGCCCTGCGGCCTACCCAAAAAGTTGATAGGGATTTCCTGATTCTTAACCATGTCTTTGAGAGTTATTGCCTCCTGAGGATGCCAGCTCTCAAGTGCAGAACAGCCCAATCTGATCCAGCTCTCCTTTTCTTTTCTCCAGAAGCAGATGGAGAGGCTGGGCAGAAGGAAGCATTTCCCGGAGGAAGCAGTGGCTCATTGGCAGCCTCTGCTGCAGGAAGGGAGGCAATGGCAGGCCCAGTCACAGGAGGTAATTGCTGTGCCTCTGGGCCTGAGCCCTGCTGAGGCTCGCGCTGCCCTCTCTGCTGCTTGGCACTGCGAGCACAGCCCGGACAAGACGGGCACAGCCCAGAGGAATTATCCCCAGCAGGCTCAGGGCACTCGGGTACTGAGCTGTCCTGCTGGGCTCCCTCTGTGGGAGACACGTCCCGAAACCTGGGAGCGGCTGCAGGGGTTGCTCATCCTGGGGAAAGGAGAGAGGGAGAGAGCAAGGCTCCAGTGTGTCCTCAGTGGGCTTGTCCACTGGACTGGGGAATTTGTCGCAGGGGAAAAATGATTGGAGAGATAGAAGAAGGTAGGAAGGGAGGGAGAAAGGGCAGGAGGCACAGAGGGAAAAGGGGAAAGCTCTGGCACTGCCTGCTGCAGTTTGCCCCAGGGATTTAGCAAGAGTTGGAGCTGTGGGAGTGAGAGCCCCCAGGGCACTGGGCTGCTTCAGCCACCCCACCAGGGATGTTGCACTGGGCATGGAAAGAGGGTGGATAGTGGCCAGGAGGCTGCCCAGAGCTCCCCAGGCCCCTGTGCAGCTTTGGCCATGTCCATTGATATCTGGCTCCCACGGCCTTATCTGACCTCCTTGCAGTGCTCGTTTCCCTGAGGCAGAAAGGGATCCCAGCACACCCTGAAAAATGTTCTCATCACTGCTCTGTTCTAGGTGAGGTGTCTGGAAAGGCTTCTCCATTGGATTGGTTGAATAAAGTTTTGAAGCCGTTGGAGCCTCCTGCAGGTATGTTCTCACTGTCCCACGCAGGAATAATTGTTTACAACTTTGCTGAAACCTGGTAACAGAAGGTTCTGTGGCTGTTGTGTTACAGATGTGTCTGCTGGGAGGACTTTTCCTGACCCTTTGCTGATTCCTACACACAAGCCCAGCTCCCATCACAGGGGTGAGTAGTGTGTCCCTGCTGACCCCACAGGCTGAGCTCTGCTTTTGTGGCATCCATTCATGGGAAATGGAACTACTTTCTGTTAAGGTCCTCTGAGAGGGAAGAACAAAGCCACAGGACACAAGAAACCCCATGAGCCAAAAAACATCCTGAAACAAATGGTGATGGAACTGCTCAAAAGGAATGGTGAGAGGATTTCCCTCAGCCGTGTCCTGGGCCTCAGCAGCCGGGGGCTTTGGCTGCACATCTGGACACGCCGTGCCGGCACAGCAGGAAGGGATCCATGGCAGCCTCGCTGCCCCGCTGCTGCTTCCATGCCCTGCAGGGCTGTTTCCCAGCCTGGCCTGGCTGCAGCTTCTCCCCAGCCTCTGCAGGAAGGCATTGGGCATAAGCTGACAGAGAGCCCAAACTGCACCAGGAATCCCCTGCATTTTCCCAGTCTGCAGGCACATCCTGAGGTGTGGCTGCTTAGAGGAGGGAGGGCCATAGCGAGCCCCAAGGGCCTGCGGGATCAGGATTTTCCTGATCCTTATCCATATCTTGGAAAAGTATTGTCTCCTGAAGAGGCCACCTCCTGGATGTGCAATGATTCCATCTGATTCAGCTGTGCCTCTTCCTTTCTCAAGGCATGGAAAGAGGGGCTCTGTGGAAGGTGGGATTTCCTGCAAGAAGGGAGGCGATGGCAGGCACAGTCACAGGAGGTAATTGCTGTGCCTCTGGGCCTGAGCCCTGCTGAGGCTTGAGCTGCCCTCTCTGCTGCGTGGCACTGCGGGCACAGCCCGCACAAGACGGGCACAGCCCAGAGGAATTATCCCCAGCAGGCTCAGGGCACTCGGGTACTGAGCTGTCCTGCTGGGCTCCCTCCGTGGCAGACACGTCCCGAAAACTGGGAGGGGCTGCACGGGGTGCCCATGGTGGGGAAAGGGCAGAGGGGGAGAGCAAGGCTCCAGTGTGTCCTGAGTGGGCCTGGCTATGTGCCCCTGGGCTGTGGGAGCCGTTCCATGGGCAGGTGGGCAAGCATGAGGCAGGGATGGAGATTGGGAGCAATAGCTGTGGCACTGCAGATTTCCCCAAGCATTTAGTGAGGGTTTCCTGTGAGGGACTGAGAGAGCCCCAGGGCCCTGCGCTGCTCCAGCTGCTCCTCCCGGAGTGTTGCACAGGGACTGCAAAGTGTATAGAGAGTGACCAGGAGCCTTAGGCTCCCCCAGCCTTACCCCACCGCCTTGCAGTGCCCAGTTCCCCAAGGCAGAAGGGGATCCCAGCACATCATGGAAATGGTTCTGTAGGATCTGTGCTCCCTTCTAGAATGGAATCACAACTTGGATTATTTGGAAAGGCTGGTGAATGGTGGTTTGAAGACCTTGCCAGATACTGGAGACAAGTTCTCAATGTACCTTTCCTGACAGAATAATCAGTGACTATGTGGCAAGAGCTCACTCATGTGGCATTTCCTTCAAGTTCCTCTGAAGGGTGATCAGTTCTGGAAACCATGCCCTGCTCCCTTCTGGAGCACTGAGGGATCCCCCAGGATCGCTGTCAGTGGGAGGAAGGAGCATTCAGCTGTCCATCGCCCTCCCACGTGCAATGCCAGTGTGTCCTTCCGTGTGCTCTGTGCAGCCACAGAGAAGAGCAGAGAGGGCAGGGGCCGGGCCCAGGGCTGTGCCCCGGGGCTGAGCCTTGCCTGCAGCCTGAGGACCTCCTACAGTGCCACGGGAGCTGTTCTGTCCTGCCTTTCTTTGCAGCTGAACCAGTTGCTGAAGGTGATCTGGCTTCCCAACCCACGTTCAGGACTGAGCCTCTGGGAGATGGTGAGGGTAGGTCAAGGCCTTTCCCCTGGGAGAGCTGCCAGCTCACAGCCCAGAGCTCGGCCAGGGGGGCAGTGCTGCAGGGGCCAGGACAGAGCCATGCACGTGTGTGCCCTCGCCCTGCGCCATCCCCTCACTGCTCCTGCGGCTCAGTGGTGCCCGTGCAGCTGAGCAGAGATGGCAGAAGCTTCTGTGGCTGTTGAGTTACAGGGGTGTCTACAGGGAAGACTTTCCCAGGTCCTTTGGTGGATGTTGCACGCAAGCCCAGCTCCCATCGCAGGGGTGAGTAGTGTGTCCCTGCTGACCCCACAGGCTGAGCCCTGCTTTTGTGGCATCCATTCATGGGAAATGGAACCACGTTTTTCTAAGGTCCTCCAATGGGAAAGGACAAAGCTACAGCAGAGAAGAAAGCCCTTGAACTATATGAACAGATGAGGCAAAGAATAAAGGAAATGCAGCTGTCAGGACAAGGTGGGTGCATTGCCCTCAGCCTTGTCCTGGGGCTCAGCAGCCGGGGGCTTTGGCTGCACATCTGGACACGCCGTGCCCAGCACAGGGGAAGGGATCCATGGCAGCCTCGCTGCCCCAGGGCTGCTTCCACGCCCTGCAGGGCTGATTCCCAGCCTGGCCTGGCTGCAGCTTGTCCCCAGCCTCTGCAGGAAGGCATTGGGCATCAGCTGACAGGGTGCCCCAGCTGCAACATGGGCCTCAGATGCCCTGTGATTTCCCGGTCCCCAGGCAGATCAGAAGGGGCAGCTCTGTGGAGAACAGAGGGCCCTGGCCTACCCAAAATGTTGATAGGGATTTCCTGCTTCTTAACCATGTCTTTGACAAGCACTGGCTCCTGAAGATGTCACCTCCCCAGTGCAGAACAGCCCAATCTGATCCAGCTGTACCTCATCCTTTCTCTAGAAGCAGATGGAGAGGCTGGGCAGAAGGAAGCATTTCCCGGAGGAAGAAGTGGCTCATTGGCAGCCTCTGCTACAGGAAGGGAGGCGATGGCCGGCACAGTCACAGGAGGTAATTGCTGTGCCTCTGGGCCTGAGCCCTGCTGAGGCTTGAGCTGCCCTCTCTGCCGCTTGGCACTGCGAGCACAGCCCGGACAAGACGGGCACAGCCCAGAGGAATTATCCCGAGCAGGCTCAGGGCACTCGGGTACTGAGCTGTCCTGCTGGGCTCCCTCCGTGGGAGACACGTCCCGAAACCTGGGAGCGGCTGCACGGGGTGCCCATGGTGGGGAAAGGGCAGAGGGGGAGAGCAAGGCTCCAGTGTGTCCTGAGAGGGCCTGGCTATGTGCCCCTGGGCTGTGGGAGCCGTTCCATGGGCAGGTGGGCAAGCATGAGGCAGGGACAGAGATTGGGAGCAATAGCTGTGGCACTGCAGATTTCCCCAAGCATTTAGTGAGGGTTTCCTGTGAGGGACTGAGAGAGCCCCAGGGCCCTGGCGTGCCCCAGCTGCTCTTCCCAGAGTGTTGCACAGGGACTGCAAAGTGTATGGAGAGTTACCAGGAGCCACAGGCTCCCCCAGCCTTACCCCACCACCTTGCAGTGCCCAGTTCCCCAAGGCAGAAGGGGATCCCAGCACATCATGGAAATGGTTCTGTAGGATCTGTGCTCCCTTCTAGAATGGAATCACAACTTGGATTATTTGGAAAGGCTGGTGAATGGTGGTTTGAAGACCTTGCCAGATACTGGAGACAAGTTCTCAATGTACCTTTCCTGACAGAATAATCAGTGACTATGTGGCAAGAGCTCACTCGTGGCATTTCCTTCAAGTTCCTCTGAAGGTTGATCAGTTCTGGAAACCTTGCCCTGCTCCTTGCTGGAGCTCTGAGGGATCCCACAGGATCGCTGTCAGTGGGAGGAAGGAGCATTCAGCTGTCCATCTCCCTCCCATGTGCACTGCCAGTGTGTCCTTTCCTGTGCTCTGTGCAGCCACAGAGAAGAGCAGAGAGGGCAGGGACCCGGCCCAGGACTGTGCCCCGGGGCTGAGCCTTTCTCAGCTCCTTTCCTGAGTGGAAGGCAGAGCTGAGGAAGTACCTTGGAAGGCACCAATCACACAGGTGCCCTCACTGCCACTTAGGCCTGAAGGAGAATCTTCAGCAGTGCCACGGGAGCTGTTCTGTCCTGCCTTTTTTTGCAGCTGAACCTGTTGCTGAAGGTGATCTGGCTTCCCAACCCACGTTCAGGATTGCGCCTCTGGGAGATGGTGAGGGTAGGTCAAGGCCTTTCCCCTGGGAGAGCTGCCAGCTCAGAGCCCAAAGCTCAGGCACAGGGGGGGCATCACTGCAGGTGCCAGGACAGCCATGCACGTGTGTGCCCTCAGCCTGCATGATGCACTCACAACTTCTGCTCCGCACTGGCAGCTGTTTGGAAGAGGGTGGGCCCTGGCCCCGCCCCAAAAGCCCGGATGTTTTGTGAATCTTATGCCTATTTTAATAAGCATGGTGCCTTGAAGATGCCAGCAAAGAACAGTGGAATTTTTCCATCTGCTAAAGTGAACTTTTTTGTTTCTTAAGTGACGGACCAAAAGGCAGGTCAGAAGAAGGTGTTTCCCCAAGGAAGCAGAGGTCGATTGGCAGCCCCTGCTGCAGGAAGGAAGGCCAAGCCGGACATGGACACAGGCACTGGAGGTAATTGCTGTGCCGGGCTCAGCCCTTGGCGGGGCTGTGTGGCAGCAGCTCTTCTCCCAGGGCCTGCCCTTGCACGGCCCAGCAGCAGCCAAAGCTGGAGGCACCCCTGGAGGCCTTGAGGCCTCTGGAGCTCGTTCACAGCCCTGGGGAAAGGGGACTCATGCACCAACGTCCCTCCCGCTCCAGCTGCTCCGGAGCTAGCCCTGAGGGCCCAGAGGCCCAAGGCACAGGAGCAGCCCCGAGCGGGAGCCCTGCCACGAGCCCAGGGCCAGAGCCAGCCTTGGCTCCCGACTGGGCAGGGGCTGCACTGGCTCCTGACAGGGCCTGACTCTGTGCCCTGGGGCTGGGGGAGCTGTCACGGGGCAGGGAGGGCCAGGGCTGGCAGTGGCTGCTCAGGGATGGCTTTGGCCCGTGTCCCTCCAAGCAGCGCCTGCCCAAGCAGCTGCGCTGCCCCCGGGCTCTCGTGCCGGCCTGCTGGGCTTTGTTGGGTGGCACAGCCTGTGCCAAGGGGCGGCAAGGTGCCTGCAGGCCCCAGCTCTGGGGGAAACAGAGAACGTCCTGCCCGCATCCACCATGCTGCCAGCTCTGCAGTGCAGCACAGCACGGGCTCATGCTCCCCATTGCTCGCACAGGTGAAGCCAGTCCCACAACACGTGTTCCTGATTCCCAGAGGGGCCTTGGAAGGGGTTTTTGCAAGGTAACAGGCTCCTGGATAGGGTTACTGGCCGGCCTGCTTTGTTTGGAGCTTATCTTCATCATATGCTGTGTCCGAATTTGGACTTCCTGGAAGAGAAAAGGGTGAGTGTTTTGTTCATCTTTCCCTCAAGCAGCTTCTTTTGAAAGTCTACTGCAGTCCGGGAGCATTCCCAGTGAAGCTGCAGTGGGGTTGTGCCCGTCCATGATTGTCCAGATAATTCTGCTGAGGGTTCTGCTCCTGCCCAGAGCTTTCATTGGCCTCTTAATTGCTGGGCCTTGTCCTGGGGGGCCTGCTGGGGCTGCAGCAGTCCTGGCTCCCATGAGGCTGCCTGGCCCAGAGCAGCCCCAGGGGCACAGGGCAGAGGCAAAGCAAGGTGGGGAGGAGAAAGAGCAGGGACGAGATTGCCCTTGAAAGGCAGAGGCGCTCTGGGGCCCGCTCCTGGCCAGGGAGCCTGCCCAGAGCCGTGCCCTGCTCGCCGGGGCCTTGAGGGGCAGCTGTGCAGCTGGGCCAAGCTGTGCCAGCAGCTCCAGCCGTGCTGGGGAGCCTTGCCAGCTCTGGGCCCTGCTGTGCAGGAGGCTTCCTGGGTGCCACTGGCAGCTGGGGCCTCAGCCACCTCCTCTCTTCACAGGAGCGCCTCTGCAGCTTCACAAGACCGGCCAAAGAACTCAGCCAGGGAGAACTGGACCTATCATCTCTCATCTCGGTGCCAGTGTCTGTTGTCCCTTCCCCAGCTGCAATACCAACTTTTTGCTGGGGACATGCTGTTGCCACCACCACCCAGAACAGGACCCTCTGTCCCCAGAGTTGCTGGCCCATGTGTCCAGCCTGGCCAGGAGGTGCAGCCCTCCTGCCAGGGAAGGGCCTGAGTCCAGCAACATCTTTGGGCTTCAGCTCAGGTGTCTGTGAGCTACCACCAGAGCTGGTGGAGCTGCTTGTCTGGGCACAGCCAGGGCTGCACAGTCAGCAGCCGGGCACAGGGCTCCTGTCAAAAACGACCCCATTTTCTTCATTTTACATTTCTACATACTAGAAATATTTAGAAATACTCAGAAACATTTTTTATAGAAAAAAATTCCCCAAATATTTCTTTCCATTTTCCACAAATGCTCTTTATTTATCAAAATAGTATTAGAATTCTGAGGAATGTAGAACACTTGTACACTTGCAGAATAAAAAATAAAATTGCATTTAATTGGTGATCTTTAAGAAGAACTAAGTCATCACAAGACACCCAGCGTACTGGAGAGGCTCCTTTCCCAATGGACATTTTTACCTAGTGACAACAAGCAATCTAAAACCTTTTCCCTGGTATTTTCTGGGATTTCTGAGAAGCTCACCTCTCAGTCTTCAGAGGCAAACTTTGAGCACAGTGGGAATCTCCTGCTGTGCAGGAGGGTCTCTGTGTGCCAGCTGCAACTGGGACCTCAGCAAGCTCCTGTCTCAACAGGCGTCCGTCTGCAGCTTCACAGGAGCGGCCAAACGCCTCAGCCTGGGACACCTGTAGCAGACATTCCCCATGGCCATGCCCATGCCCAATGTCCCTGTCACAGCTGCTTTAGCAGCTTGTTGCTGTGCAGATGCTGCCACTGCCCAAACAAGGTCCTCTGCCCCTGAAGGCACTGGCCCTGCCCTCTGGCCCTTACTGAAGGTGGGCAGGGCATGGCCCAGCTCTTCTATTGCAATAAAGAGATGGAGCTGTCAGCCCAGTGTCCGGGTGGCAGCAGCAGCAAAGCCCACCCGGCAGCAGCACAGGCTGAGCTCCGTGCCCAGGAGCAGCCGTGGATGCCCACGGTGTGGGCAGGCAGGAGCCAGGCAGGGGCTGCTGTGACCGGCGGCGGGGCCCCGAGGGCTGGGGGAGCCCATGCTGAGCGTCCCTGGGCTGCTGAGGGCACATTTCCTTCTGGGGCATCATCTGGGCCTGGACCTCCTCCAGTGGGAAACTGATTTGTAGAAAATTCTTAGGGCCTGATGGAAGGCTCACACTGTATGTACTTGTATGTAAATTTTGTGATAAGAAATGCTGACTTAGAAGTTTTATGGAATAAAACAGATATTGCTCAGACAGAAATAGTTAGGGAAAAAAAAAATCAAACCTACAAAGAGTTCCTAAAATTTCCCAGTTTTTATCATTCGTTAGAAGACTTCTAATTCTTAAAGATTACCCCATGACCTCAAAAAGATTAACAAGATCATAGATAACACGAAGCCTCTACAACCTAGACTTCCCTCTCTTTCAGTGATTCCGAGAGACTATCCTCTTGTTATCATCCACTTAAAAAATTGTTTTTTCAACATGCCACTACATCCAGAGGATAGTCCTCAATTTACCATTTCAGTTCCAACCATCAATAGAAAAGAACCACTACAAAGATTTCACTAAGTTGTTTTGCTGCAAGGGATGAAAAATTTGCCTACTATTTGTCAATATTTTGTAGCAAAAGCTTTGTCTCCAGCCCAACAAAAACAGCCATAGTCTAGAATTTTACACTACATGGATGACTTGCTCATTGCAGCACCTACTAAAAAAGAAATGGAACAGACTTGAGACAGCGTCGTCACTGGAGTTCAAAATAGTGGACTGGAAATTTCAACATCAAAAATACAAGAAACCTCGCCCTGGAAACATCTATGATGGAGGATGACAGAACAAGCAATCAAGCCACAGAAAATACAGCTTTGAAGCAAAGTCAGCACCTTGCAAGATTTACAACAGCTTCTAAGAGAGATCACTTGGGTCTGATCTGGTTTTAGGAATTACAAATAATGAACTTGCTCTACTTTTTAACCTACTAAGAGGAGACTGCAGCATCAACTCTCAGAGAACTTTGACCTTTGAAACTCAAAAAGCAGTTGAAAAGGTTGGTCAGGCTCTTCAAAAAAGACAAGCACATCATTGTACTCCAGAAGAACCTTTTTTCTTGACAGAGTTGGGAGAAAAAATGCAACTTTATGGTCTCATGTTTCAGTGGGACTCTTCTGAGAAAGATCCTTTGATAATAATAAAATGGGTTTTTCTTCCTTACAAGTTCTCCAAAACCAGTTTTTAGAATTATGAAGGCAATAGCTTAAATTATAAGGAGAACCAGAACAAGATTACTGACTGTGGCAAGCTAAGGCTTCAATTATTTACCTTTAAAAAAGATTACCTTAATTGGGCTTTGCAAAATTCAGAAGATTTACAGAATGCATTGTTAAATTATTCAAGTGTTTGTTCAATTCATTATCCAGGTCAGAAATTGTTACAAACAAAACTGAGTTTTAGAGAAAAACCTATACTAAGTAAAGAATCTTTGAGTGCTATAACTCTCTTCACTAATAGATCAGAGAAAATACATAAATCAGTAGTAGTTTAACAAAACCAAACCACCAAAACAGCAGAGGACTCTCCTCAAATTGTTAAGCTGGCCGCTGTAATGAAGAGTTTTCAACTCTTTCCAGAGCCTTTTAATTTAATTACAGATTCAACTTACGGTGCTAATGTTGTTAAAAGAATTAAAAGATCAGTTTTGAAAGATGTTAGTAATAATACCTTATGTTGCTAGCTTTCATCTCTTTATACAATTTTACAACACAGAACTAACCAATATTTTGTTTTTCATATCAGGGCACACTCTTCGCTTACAGGATTCATGGCGGAAGGAAATGCCAGAGCAGACAAGCTGACAGTGGTTGTTTCAAACACTTTGCCAAACATTTTCAAACAAGCAAAACTGAGTCATGCCTTTTTTTCGTCAAAATGGTCAAGCACTTGCACAATTGTTTCACATCTTCAAGGGTCAAGCAAAAGCAATTATTGGTGCTTGCCCTGACTGTCAACTTGTACAACCTCCTGTTTCTACAGCAGCTGTTAATCCAGGAGGATTGCAAAGCTTACAACTGTGGCAAACAGATATTACCAAATACCTGTCTTTTGGAAAATTCAAAAATATTCATGTGCCTGTTGATACTCTTTCAGGTGCAGTTTTTACTTCTGCACACACAGGGGAAACAGCCAATCATGCTTGCCAACATTTTCTGCAAGCTTTTGTTTCATTGGATGTACCCCAAGAAGCAAAAACAGACAATGGCCCCACATACACAGCTCAGAAATTGGCCACATTTTTGATGGATTAGGGTGTTTGCCACACTTTTAGAATTCCCTGTTCCCCCACGAGTCAGGCAATTATTAAAAAGACACACTCTAAAATGCAGCCTAGATCAACAGAACGGGGGAGTGCCCCAAGCAACACCTCAGATGAGGCTGAGCAAAGCTTTATATGGCTCTAATTTTTTTCATTTGCAGAACCGAATCTTCCAATTTCTAGGCACTTTTCAAATAGCACACTGGCAAAATTGAAAGACACTCCTCCCGTTTTAATCAGAAACCCTGAGATAGGACAAATTGAAGGGCCATTTCCACTAGTAACCTGGCGCAAAGGGTAATGCCTGTGTTTCCACAGGTGCCGGACCTTTGTGGGTCCCAGCAAGAATCGTCAAACTGTATCACACACAAGAGCACAGGGACAATTCCACCAGCCCGGAAAGGAGCACGCAGACGTGAGCTGCACAGAGAGACTATGGTTCATGCCAAATATTCCCTGTTCAACCCACAAAAATGACAAATCTTGAGTGTTATGTTGATGTTTGGACTGTGAAAAGTGTTAATATCATAGAGCTCTTTTGGCAAAAGCGTGATGTCCATCATGTTAAAAAGAATTCTAAGAGATCCAAATTTGTAAAAATTGAATGTTAGAGGGACAGTTTAGTGCCTTATAGTTAGCCAGTCCCTAAACAAATGCCAAAAGATTTGCTTGAGAACTATATGAGAAAGCTTTTACCAAAAAGCAGCTGAATAAGAACATAAGAGTTTGATCAAATTATATATTGTCGCTTATTAGTTTTATTTACTTATTTTTACAGTGCAGATATGCCTGTAGATCAACCAAAAAGGAATGTTTAGGTTCCTTTAGCCAAGTCAGCAAGCTCAGACACCATATATTTGACCAATTTGAACCCAGACAAACCCTTTGCTACCTGTTACGTTAGTGTACCAATACCAGTTAGGAGTGGCCAATACCCAATTGTGACAAATATTAATGTGAAGTTACCAATGAGACAAATCACATAACCAATTAACGTCATTATGCCCCTGATCTTCTTAAAGCACCTACTAAACATCAAAAATTAGAAATTCTTGGTTCTTTAGCAATAGAATTTTGTGCTGAATTTCAGTACCAGGGAGATCCACAATTAAATGTTATGCCCCATCATCCTGTATACAGAAACTCACGTTTGTAGTGCAATTGTACTACCCCAGTGCCCCCTAAAAGTGAAATTGCTGACCTAGATGAGTCCCCATGGCAATTGTCAAAAAGATACTGTTTCATTTATACAATTAGAGCCTAACAGGGCATTCCCTCAAAAATGAAAGGTAGCCCATGTAGCATCAGATAGCTCACTGAAATAGCGCCTAATGTTAAAAAAACTATCAAGACAAAACATAGAAAAAGAAGATTTACCCATCATTCTAAAGAAAACTGTAATAATAATTTCAATCCCTGGGGCCCTGCAAAATGAATTACATCAGCTTTATTTCTGCCTCAAATTATTTCAAGTAAAGCATTTACAAAAATTATACCAATTAGGGTGTTAGCTGAGTAAAGAAGTCAATACTATTTCCATTACAATTAGTGACATAATGACAGATGTTAGTGCTGTTCTGACATACAACCTTGCAAAACAGAACCGCTGTGGCTGCAGCTCTCTCCATAGAGAGCAGCAGGCAGGACTTTCCCAGGATTTTCCTGGGGCTGGCTGTGAGAAGATCAGAGAAAAGAATCAAAAACAATTCTTAGCTCCACTTGCTGCACCTGTTGTTGTGCACATGTGGAATGTGTTAGGGAGATTTGTTTACTAAAGGGTGATTTCTTAATTGGACACTGGATGGTGTTTGGATGGATTGACCAATTAGGCAATTAGGCCAGAGCTGTATCAGACTGTCTGTAAGGGGATGAGTTTCTTACCAAGTATAGTATAGTATAGGATAGTACGTACAGTACAGTATAGTACAGTACAGTACAGTATAGTATAATCGAATAGAACAAAGTGATTGATCAGCCTTCTGCAATCATGGAGTCAATGCTAATTATTACCCGGCTGAAGGCCTGTGACAACAGAACTGCCATCAAATTTTCTTTACTAGCACATAGACATAGTTGTGAAGATTTTGAAAGACTGTGTTCTATGAACTTATCTGACCATTCAGTGTCCATCCACAAACAACTTCAAAAACTGAGAGATTTGACAAATCAAATTAAAACAAATTATAGGTCACAGTTAGACAACTTGTTTGAAGGACAAAATTTTACACCTTATCTAAAAGAGCTTTACAAAATAAGTTTACATGCATTGATTATCATCATAACAATGTTAGTGATAGTACCTTATGTACTTCACTGTACACAACAAACGATGAACAAGACCATCAAAGAAGTTTTTTTCTGTCCGAGAGAGAGGGAGAAATGTGCGAAATGGATTTGTAGAAAGTTCTCCGAGCTTGACAGAAGACCCACACAGTATGCATTTGTATGCAAAATATGAGATAAGAAATGCTGACTTAGAAATGCCATGGAATATGACAGATATTAAGAGAGAGCTAGAAAAAACAGAGCTAGAAAACAGTTTCAAAAAATGGCCTTACAAATAAGACTAGATACCTTAGAGAAATAGAACTATGAAAGATGCATTGTAGTAGGACCCATGAGTGGTAGTTTTAGATGATTGGCTTTAAGGCATCTACAGCATGGTGTGGCAAAAAGCTGATAGCCAAGAAATGCTCATCATGTTTTGTAATTAAGAAATAGCTTCTGATTGTGATAGCGTGAATTATAACATCTGTATTGTCTCAGCCTTCTCATGAGACTGGAAATGGAATAAAAGGTTTTAAAACGCCTCTCAGTTATTACCCCATCTCTGGCTCAGAAAAGGGAATTGTCCGACACTCCTCCAGTGGCATGCCCAGGAAAAGAGGGAAGCCATCAGTAGGTGCTTGCCTTGAGAACAATGCAGGGAGACTGGACTCTGAAGGAAGTCCTTCATAGCCTGAGGGATGAGCTCAGAGCCCGACAGACACTGGGCCAGTGGCAGGCCCGGATCTCTTATGGGCAGAGTGGGGATTTGCCCCCCAGGCCTCATCTGTTCACCTCGGCACACATGGTGAACACACACACACAGAGGGTGGCTCAGCTCAGGGTGGCTGCTCCCTGAGTGTTATGTTTGGGTCCCTCTAAAGGCATGCAGTGGCTTTGGGTCACCTCTGTGCTGTGCAGGGGACTGGGGACACCCAAAAGTTGTGCAGGGAATTTTGGGAGTCTCCAAAGGTGCGCAGGGGCCGAGGGACAGCTGTAAATCGAGCAGAGGTCAGAGGTCTCTTGTAGGGCACACAGGGAGACTTTAGGGTGGCTGAGGACACCCATAAGTTGTGCTGTGGGTTTGGGTGTCCCGTAAAGCGTGCAGGTACCCTGATGGCCTGTGTTGCATTATTTTTGTAAGCTTGGGCATCAAGTTCTTAATTTTTTAAATATGGGCCAAAGGCCAGCACAGAGCACAGCAGGGACTCGGTGTCAGCGTGGCAGGGCTGCTGCTGCCTGCAATAGTGGGAATCACCAATATGAGTTGAATTTTGGACTGGACATTGCTGTTGCATGTAGAACCATGAATGTCTCCTTTGTCCAATGCCGTATAACACAGTTCTTGTGAAAAAAATTGGATTTCAGAGAGCTGCCATTACGGACATACTCTCCTGACTGGAACAGAACCTTTTGAGAGCCATACCCAATAAATCCTGCCCCAGCCTTGAAGTCACAGCAGGCTCAGGGGTCACAGCAGGCTGAGGTCACAGCAGGCTCTGAGGTCACAGAGGTGCCAGAGCCCCGTGGTTGCACAGCAGCACAAGGAGCGAGCACTCAGTCCTTGAGCACAGCTGTTGCGGCAGCAGCGGCGGTGGCAGCAGCGGTGCTGACATTGGGACAGTGGTGTCAGGACAGCGGTGGCAGCAAGAGCTGCGGGACTGGCAGAGGGCAAGGCACCATGGGCCTTGCTCTGCGCCTCTTCCTCCTGCTCCTCCTGGCCGTGGCCCTGCCTGCCAGGGCTGCCCAGGCTGCTCCGCTGCAGGCGCGGCGAGCAGGTGAGCCGGCAGCCTGGCTCCCCTTTCCCGGGACAGCGCTCCCTGCTCCCCGGGAAGCGCTGGGGATGGTTTTCCCCAGGCCTTTAGGGAGGGCTTCCTCTGGGCGAGGGAGAGAGCCCCCTTGGGCCCTGGGCAGCCCCAGTTTCCTCTCCAGGGATGTGTCACAGGGCCTGCAAAGAGGGTGGAGAGTGACCAGGAGCCAGCCCAGAGCTCCCCAGGCCCCTGTGCTCTTTAGCCTTGCTCATTGACACCTGGCTCCCACGGCGTTATCCGACCCCCTTGCAGTGCCCATTTCCCAGAGGCAGAAGGGGATCCCAGCACACCAAGGAAATGGTTCAGGTCTGTGCTCCATTCTAGATTTGTATCACGACTTGGATGATTTGGAAGTCCTGATGAATGACACTTTGAATGTCTTGGAGAAGAATGCCAGAGGCAAGTTCTGAATTTCCCTTTTTACTGGCAGAATGATCAGTGTCCATGTGGCAAGAGCTCACCCATCTGCCATTTTTGTTAACGTTAAGTCAGGGCTGAAGAATTCTGTAAACCTTGCCCTGCTCCGTGCTGGAGCTCTGTGGGATCCCACAGGATCGTTGTCAGTGGGAGGAAGGACCATTCAGCCGTCCATCTCCCTCCCGTGTGCAATGCCAGTGTGTCCTTCCCTGTGCTCTGTGCAGCCACAGAGAACAGCAGAGAGGGAAGGGGCCCGGCCCAGGGCTGTGCCCCGGGGCTGAGCCTTGCCTGCAGCCTGAGGATCTCCTGCAGTGCCACGGGAGCTGTTCTGTCCTGCCTTTCTTTGCAGCTGAACCTGTTGCTAAAGGTGATCTGGCTCCCCAACCCACATCCAGGACTGAGCCTCTGGGAGATGGTGAGGGTAGGTCAAGGCCTTTCCCCTGGGAGCTCAGAGCCCAGAGCTCGGCCAGGGGGGCAGCGCTGCAGGGGCCAGGACAGAGCCATGCACGTGTGTGCCCTCGCCCTGCGCCATCCCCTCACTGCTCCTGCGGCTCAGTGGTGCCCGTGCAGCTGAGCAGAGATGGCAGAAGCTTCTGTGGCTGTTGAGTTACAGGGGTGTCTGCAGGGAGGACTTTCCAAGCTCCTTTGCTGGTTCCTGCACACAAGCCCAGCTCCCATCGCAGGGGTGAGTAGTGTGTCCCTGCTGACCCCACAGGCTGAGCCCTGCTTTTGTGGCATCCATTCATGGGAAATGGAACCACGTTGCTCTAAGGTCCTCTGAGAGGAAAGAACAAAGCTCGAGGACAGAAGAAACCCCATGAGCCACTCAAAGTCATGCGGCAAACGCTGAAGGAAATTCTTCAGGCAGGACAAGGTGGGTGCATTCCCTCAGCCTTGTCCTGGGGCTCAGCAGTCGGGGGCTTTGGCTGCACATCTGGACACGCCAAGCCCGGCACAGCAGGAAGGGATCCATGGCAGCCTCCCTGCCCCGCTGCTGCTTCCACGCCCTGCAGGGCTGTTTCCCAGCCTGGCCTGGCTGCAGCTGCTCCCCAGGCTCTGCAGGATGGAATTTGGCATCAGCTGACAGGCAGCCCAAACAGCAGGACAGTCATGAGATGCCCTGCAATTTCCCATCTCCAGGCAAATCAGAAGGGGCAGCTGTTTGGAGAACAGAGTGCCCTGCGGCCTACCCAAAAAGTTGATAGGGATTTCCTGATTCTTAACCATGTCTTTGAGAGGTATTGCCTCCTGAGGATGCCAGCTCTCCAGTGCGGAACAGCCCAATCTGATCCAGCTCTCCTTTTCTTTTCTCCAGAAGCAGATGGAGAGGCTGGGCAGAAGGAAGCATTTCCTGGAGGAAGCAGTGGCTCATTGGCAGCCTCTGCTGCAGGAAGGGAGGTGATGCCTGGCCCAGTCACAGGAGGTAATTGCTGTGCCTCTGGGCCTGAGCCCTGCTGAGGTTTGAGCTGCCCTCTCTGCTGCTTGGCACTGCGAGCACAGCCCGGACAAGACGGGCACAGCCCAGAGGAATTATCCCGAGCAGGCTCAGGGCACTTGGGTACTGAGCTGTCCTGCTGGGCTCCCTCCGTGGGAGACACGTCCCAAAACTTGGGAGCGGCTGCACAGGGTGCCCATGGTGGGGAAAGGGCAGAGGGGGAGAGCAAGGCTCCAGTGTGTCCTGAGAGGGCTTGGCCATGGGCCCTTGAGAACTGGGGAATTTGTCCCGGGGAAAAATGATTGGAGAGATAGAAGAAGGTAGGAAGGGAGGGAGAAAGGGCAGGCGGCACAGAGGGAAAAGGGGATAGCTCTGGCACTGCCTGCTGCAGTTTGCCCCAGGGATTTAGCAAGAGTTGGAGCTGTGGGAGTGAGAGCCCCCAGGGCGTTGGGCGGCTTCAGCCACCCCACCAGGGATGTTGCACAGGACATGGAAAGAGGCTGCAGAGTGACCAGGAGCCAGCCCAGAGCTCCCCAGGCCCCTGTGCTGCTTTGGCCATGTCCATTGATATCTGGCTCCCACCGCCTTAACCAACCCCCTTGCAGTGCCCATTTCCCAGAGGCAGAAGGGGATCCCAGCACACCAAGGAAATGGTTCAGGTCTGTGCTCCATTCTAGATTTGTACCATGACTTGGATGATTTGGAAGTCCTGCTGAATGACACTTTGAATGTCTTGGAGAAGAATGCCAGAGGCAAGTTCTGAATTTCCCTTTTTCCTGGCAGAATGATCAGTGACCATGTGGCAAGAGCTCACCCATCTGCCATTTTTGTTAACGTTAAGTCAGGGCTGAAGAATTCTGTAAACCTTGCCCTGCTCCTTGCTGGAGCCCTGAGGGATCCCACAGGATCGCTGTCAGTGGGAGGAAGGAG
The DNA here is from genome assembly GCA_039654755.1 of Calcarius lapponicus. Classification (NCBI taxonomy): domain Eukaryota; kingdom Metazoa; phylum Chordata; class Aves; order Passeriformes; family Fringillidae; genus Calcarius; species Calcarius lapponicus. The sequence continues at coordinate 17,048 of CM077475.1, read as the reverse complement.
CATTCAGCCGTCCATCTTCCTCCCACGTGCAATGCCAGTGTGTCCTTCCGTGTGCTCTGTGCAGCCACGGAGAAAAGCAGAGAGGGAAGGGGCCGGGCCCTGGACTGTGCCCCGGGGCTGAGCCTTGCCTGCAGCCTGAGGATCTCCTGCAGTGCCACAGGAGATGTTCTGTCCTGCCTTTCTTTGCAGCTGAACCTGTTGCTGAAGGTGATCTGGCTTCCCAACCCACATCCAGGACTGAGCCTCTGGGAGATGGTGAGGGTAGGTCAAGGCCTTTCCCCTGGGAGAGCTGCCAGCTCAGAGCCCAGAGTTCGGCCAGGGGGGCAGAGCTGCAGGGGCCAGGACAGAGCCATGCACGTGTGTGCCCTCGCCCTGCGCCATCCCCTCACTGCTCCTGCGGCTCAGTGGTGCCCGTGCAGCTGAGCAGAGATGGCAGAAGCTTCTGTGGCTGTTGAGTTACAGGGGTGTCTGCAGGGAGGACTTTCCAAGCTCCTTTGCTGGTTCCTGCACACAAGCCCAGCTCCCATCGCAGGGGTGAGTAGTGTGTCCCTGCTGACCCCACAGGCTGAGCCCTGCTTTTGTGGCATCCATTCATGGGAAATGGAACCACGTTGCTCTAAGGTCCTCCAACGGGAAAGAACAAAGCTCGAGGACAGAAGAAACCCCATGAGCCACTCAAAGTCATGCGGCAAACACTGAAGGAAATGCTTCAGGCAGGACAAGGTGGGTGCATTCCCTCAGCCTTGTCCTGGGGCTCAGCAGCCGGGGGCTTTGGCTGCACATCTGGACACGCCAAGCCCGGCGCAGCAGGAAGGGATCCATGGCAGCCTCCCTGCCCCGCTGCTGCTTCCACGCCCTGCAGGGCTGTTTCCCAGCCTGGCCTGGCTGCAGCTGCTCCCCAGGCTCTGCAGGATGGAATTTGGCATCAGCTGACAGGCAGCCCAAACAGCAGGACAGTCATGAGATGCCCTGCAATTTCCCATCTCCAGGCAAATCAGAAGCGGCAGCTGTTTGGAGAACAGAGTGCCCTGCGGCCTACCCAAAAAGTTGATAGGGATTTCCTGATTCTTAACCATGTCTTTGAGAGTTATTGCCTCCTGAGGATGCCAGCTCTCAAGTGCAGAACAGCCCAATCTGATCCAGCTCTCCTTTTCTTTTCTCCAGAAGCAGATGGAGAGGCTGGGCAGAAGGAAGCATTTCCCGGAGGAAGCAGGGGCTCATTGGCAGCCTCTGCTGCAGGAAGGGAGGCGATGGCAGGCCCAGTCACAGGAGGTAATTGCTGTGCCTCTGGGCCTGAGCCCTGCTGAGGCTCGCGCTGCCCTCTCTGCTGCTTGGCACTGAGGGCACAACCCGGACAAGACGGGCACAGCCCAGAGGAATTATCCCCAGCAGGCTCAGGGCACTCGGGTACTGAGCTGTCCTGCTGGGCTCCCTCCGTGGGAGACACGTCCCGAAACCTCGGAGCGGCTGCAGGGGTTGCTCATCCTGGGGAAAGGAGAGAGGGAGAGAGCAAGGCTCCAGTGTGTCCTCAGTGGGCTTGTCCACTGGACTGGGGAATTTGTCGCAGGGGAAAAATGATTGGAGAGATAGAAGAAGGTAGGAAGGGAGGGAGAAAGGGCAGGAGGCACAGAGGGAAAAGGGGAAAGCTCTGGCACTGCCTGCTGCAGTTTGCCCCAGGGATTTAGCAAGAGTTGGAGCTGTGGGAGTGAGAGCCCCCAGGGCACTGGGCTGCTTCAGCCACCCCACCAGGGATGTTGCACTGGGCATGGAAAGAGGGTGGATAGTGGCCAGGAGGCTGCCCAGAGCTCCCCAGGCCCCTGTGCAGCTTTGGCCATGTCCATTGATATCTGGCTCCCACGGCCTTATCTGACCTCCTTGCAGTGCTCATTTCCCAGAGGCAGAAAGGGATCCCAGCACACCCTGAAAAATGTTCTCATCACTGGTCTGTTCTAGGTGAGGTGTCTGGAAAGGCTTCTCCATTGGATTGGTTGAATAAAGTTTTGAAGCCGTTGGAGCCTCCTGCAGGTATGTTCTCACTGTCCCACGCAGGAATAATTGTTTACAACTTTGCTGAAACCTGGTAACAGAAGGTTCTGTGGCTGTTGTGTTACAGATGTGTCTGCTGGGAGGACTTTTCCTGACCCTTTGCTGATTCCTACACACAAGCCCAGCTCCCATCACAGGGGTGAGTAGTGTGTCCCTGCTGACCCCACAGGCTGAGCTCTGCTTTTGTGGCATCCATTCATGGGAAATGGAACTACTTTCTGTTAAGGTCCTCTGAGAGGGAAGAACAAAGCCACAGGACACAAGAAACCCCATGAGCCAAAAAACATCCTGAAACAAATGGTGATGGAACTGCTCAAAAGGAATGGTGAGAGGATTTCCCTCAGCCGTGTCCTGGGCCTCAGCAGCCGGGGGCTTTGGCTGCACATCTGGACACGCCGTGCCGGCACAGCAGGAAGGGATCCATGGCAGCCTCGCTGCCCCGCTGCTGCTTCCACGCCCTGCAGGGCTGTTTCCCAGCCTGGCCTGGCTGCAGCTTCTCCCCAGCCTCTGCAGGAAGGCATTGGGCATAAGCTGACAGAGAGCCCAAACTGCACCAGGGATCCCCTGCATTTTCCCAGTCTGCAGGCACATCCTGAGGTGTGGCTGCTTAGAGGAGGGAGGGCCATAGTGAGCCCCAAGGGTCTGCGGGATCAGGATTTTCCTGATCCTTATCCATATCTTGGAAAAGTATTGTCTCCTGAAGAGGCCACCTCCTGGATGTGCAATGATTCCATCTGATTCAGCTGTGCCTCTTCCTTTCTCAAGGCATGGAAAGAGGGGCTCTGTGGAAGGAGTGATTTCCTGCAAGAAGGGAGGTGATGCCTGGCCCAGTCACAGGAGGTAATTGCTGTGCCTCTGGGCCTGAGCCCTGCTGAGGCTTGAGCTGCCCTCTCTGCTGCTTGGCACTGCGGGCACAGCCCGCACAAGACGGGCACAGCCCAGAGGAATTATCCCGAGCACGCTCAGGGCACTCGGGTACTGAGCTGTCCTGCTGGGCTCCCTCCGTGGGAGACACGTCCCGAAACCTGGGAGCGGCTGCACGGGGTGCCCATGGTGGGGAAAGGGCAGAGGGGGAGAGCAAGGCTCCAGTGTGTCCTGAGTGGGCCTGGCTATGTGCCCCTGGGCTGTGGGAGCCGTTCCATGGGCAGGTGGGCAAGCATGAGGCAGGGACAGAGATTGGGAGCAATAGCTGTGGCACTGCAGATTTCCCCAAGCATTTAGTGAGGGTTTCCTGTGAGGGACTGAGAGAGCCCCAGGGCCCTGGGCTGCTCCAGCTGCTCCTCCCAGAGTGTTGCACAGGGACTGCAAAGTGTATAGAGAGTGACCAGGAGCCTTAGGCTCCCCCAGCCTTACCCCACCGCCTTGCAGTGCCCAGTTCCCCAAGGCAGAAGGGGATCCCAGCACATCATGGAAATGGTTCTGTAGGATCTGTGCTCCCTTCTAGAATGGAATCACAACTTGGATTATTTGGAAAGGCTGGTGAATGGTGGTTTGAAGACCTTGCCAGATACTGGAGACAAGTTCTCAATGTACCTTTCCTGACAGAATAATCAGTGACTATGTGGCAAGAGCTCACTCATGTGGCATTTCCTTCAAGTTCCTCTGAAGGGTGATCAGTTCTGGAAACCATGCCCTGCTCCCTTCTGGAGCACTGAGTGATCCCCCAGGATCGCTGTCAGTGGGAGGAAGGAGCATTCAGCTGTCCATCCTCCTCCCGTGTGCAGTGCCAGTGTGTCCTTCCGTGTGCTCTGTGCAGCCACAGAGAAGAGCAGAGAGGGCAGGGGCCGGGCCCAGGGCTGTGCCCCGGGGCTGAGCCTTGCCTGCAGCCTGAGGACCTCCTACAGTGCCACGGGAGCTGTTCTGTCCTTCCTTTCTTTGCAGCTGAACCAGTTGCTGAAGGTGATCTGGCTTCCCAACCCACGTTCAGGACTGAGCCTCTGGGAGATGGTGAGGGTAGGTCAAGGCCTTTCCCCTGGGAGAGCTGCCAGCTCACAGCCCAGAGCTCGGCCAGGGGGGCAGCGCTGCAGGGGCCAGGACAGAGCCATGCACGTGTGTGCCCTCGCCCTGTGCCATCCCCTCACTGCTCCTGCGGCTCAGTGCTGCCCGTGCAGCTGAGCAGAGATGGCAGAAGCTTCTGTGGCTGTTGAGTTACAGGGGTGTCTACAGGGAAGACTTTCCCAGGTCCTTTGGTGGATGTTGCACGCAAGCCCAGCTCCCATCGCAGGGGTGAGTAGTGTGTCCCTGCTGACCCCACAGGCTGAGCCCTGCTTTTGTGGCATCCATTCATGGGAAATGGAACCACGTTTTTCTAAGGTCCTCCAATGGGAAAGGACAAAGCTACAGCAGAGAAGAAAGCCCTTGAACTATATGAACAGATGAGGCAAAGAATAAAGGAAATGCAGCTGTCAGGACAAGGTGGGTGCATTTCCCTCAGCCTTGTCCTGGGGCTCAGCAGCCGGGGGCTTGGGCTGCACATCTGGACACGCCGTGCCCAGCACAGGGGAAGGGATCCATGGCAGCCTCGCTGCCCCAGGGCTGCTTCCACGCCCTGCAGGGCTGATTCCCAGCCTGGCCTGGCTGCAGCTTCTCCCCAGCCTCTGCAGGAAGGCATTGGGCATCAGCTGACAGGGTGCCCCAGCTGCAACATGGGCCTCAGATGCCCTGTGATTTCCCGGTCCCCAGGCAGATCAGAAGGGGCAGCTCTGTGGAGAACAGAGGGCCCTGGCCTACCCAAAATGTTGATAGGGATTTCCTGCTTCTTAACCATGTCTTTGACAAGCACTGGCTCCTGAAGATGTCACCTCCCCAGTGCAGAACAGCCCCACCTGATCCAGCTGTACCTCATCCTTTCTCCAGAAGCAGATGGAGAGGCTGGGCAAAAGGAAGCATTTCCCGGAGGAAGAAGTGGCTCATTGGCAGCCTCTGCTACAGGAAGGGAGGCGATGGCCGGCACAGTCACAGGAGGTAATTGCTGTGCCTCTGGGCCTGAGCCCTGCTGAGGCTCGCGCTGCACTCTCTGCTGCTTGGCACTGCGGGCACAGCCCGGACAAGACGGGCACAGCCCAGAGGAATTATCCCGAGCACGCTCAGGGCACTCGGGTACTGAGCTGTCCTGCTGGGCTCCCTCCGTGGGAGACACGTCCCGAAACCTGGGAGCGGCTGCACGGGGTGCCCATGGTGGGGAAAGGGCAGAGGGGGAGAGCAAGGCTCCAGTGTGTCCTGAGAGGGCCTGGCCATGTGCCCCTGGGCTGTGGGAGCCGTTCCATGGGCAGGTGGGCAAGCATGAGGCAGGGACGGAGATTGGGAGCAATAGCTGTGGCACTGCAGATTTCCCCAAGCATTTAGTGAGGGTTTCCTGTGAGGGACTGAGAGAGCCCCAGGGCCCTGCGCTGCTCCAGCTGCTCCTCCCAGAGTGTTGCACAGGGACTGCAAAGTGTATGGAGAGTTACCAGGAGCCACAGGCTCCCCCAGCCTTACCCCACCGCCTTGCAGTGCCCAGTTCCCCAAGGCAGAAGGGGATCCCAGCACATCATGGAAATGGTTCTGTAGGATCTGTGCTCCCTTCTAGAATGGAATCACAACTTGGATTATTTGGAAAGGCTGGTGAATGGTGGTTTGAAGACCTTGCCAGATACTGGAGACAAGTTCTCAATGTACCTTTCCTGACAGAATAATCAGTGACTATGTGGCAAGAGCTCACTCATGTGGCATTTCCTTCAAGTTCCTCTGAAGGTTGATCAGTTCTGGAAACCTTGCCCTGCTCCTTGCTGGAGCTCTGAGGGATCCCACAGGATCGCTGTCAGTGGGAGGAAGGAGCATTCAGCTGTCCATCTCCCTCCCATGTGCACTGCCAGTGTGTCCTTTCCTGTGCTCTGTGCAGCCACAGAGAAGAGCAGAGAGGGCAGGGACCCGGCCCAGGACTGTGCCCCGGGGCTGAGCCTTTCTCAGCTCCTTTCCTGAGTGGAAGGCAGAGCTGAGGAAGTACCTTGGAAGGCACCAATCACACAGGTGCCCTCACTGCCACTTAGGCCTGAAGGAGAATCTTCAGCAGTGCCACGGGAGCTGTTCTGTCCTGCCTTTCTTTGCAGCTGAACCTGTTGCTGAAGGTGATCTGGCTTCCCAACCCACGTTCAGGATTGTGCCTCTGGGAGATGGTGAGGGTAGGTCAAGGCCTTTCCCCTGGGAGAGCTGCCAGCTCAGAGCCCAAAGCTCAGGCACAGGGGGGGGCATCACTGCAGGTGCCAGGACAGAGCCATGCACGTGTGTGCCCTCAGCCTGCATGATGCACTCACAACTTCTGCTCCGCACTGGCAGCTGTTTGGAAGAGGGTGGGCCCTGGCCCCGCCCCAAAAGCCCGGATGTTTTGTGAATCTTATGCCTATTTTAATAAGCATGGTGCCTTGAAGATGCCAGCAAAGAACAGTGGAATTTTTCCATCTGCTAAAGTGAACTTTTTTGTTTCTTAAGTGACGGACCAAAAGGCAGGTCAGAAGAAGGTGTTTCCCCAAGGAAGCAGAGGTCGATTGGCAGCCCCTGCTGTAGGAAGGAAGGCCAAGCCGGACATGGACACAGGCACTGGAGGTAATTGCTGTGCCGGGCTCAGCCCTTGGCGGGGCTGTGTGGCAGCAGCTCTTCTCCCAGGGCCTGCCCTTGCACGGCCCAGCAGCAGCCAAAGCTGGAGGCACCCCTGGAGGCCTTGAGGCCTCTGGAGCTCGTTCACAGCCCTGGGGAACGGGGACTCGTGCAGCAACGTCCCTCCCGCTCCAGCTGCTCCGGAGCTAGCCCTGAGTGCCCAGAGGCCCAATGCACAGGAGCAGCCCTGAGCGGGAGCCCTGCCACGAGCCCAGGGCCAGAGCCAGCCTTGGCTCCCGACTGGGCAGGGGCTGCACTGGCTCCTGACAGGGCCTGACTCTGTGCCCTGGGGCTGGGGGAGCTGTCACGGGGCAGGGAGGGCCAGGGCTGGCAGTGGCTGCTCTGGGATGGGTTTGGCCCGTGTCCCTCCAAGCAGCGCCTGCCCAAGCAGCTGCGCTGCCCCCGGGCTCTCCTCCCAGCCTACTGGGCTTTGTTGGGTGGCACAGCCTGTGCCAAGGGGCGGCAAGGTGCCTGCAGGCCCCAGCTCTGGGGGAAACAGAGAACGTCCTGCCCGCATCCACCATGCTGCCAGCTCTGCAGTGCAGCACAGCACGGGCTCATGCTCCCCATTGCTCGCACAGGTGAAGCCAGTCCCACAACACTTTCCTGATTCCCAGAGGGGCCTTGGAAGGGGTTTTTGCAAGGTAACAGGCTCCTGGATAGGGTTACTGGCCGGCCTGCTTTGTTTGGAGCTTATCTTCATCATATGCTGTGTCCGAATTTGGACTTCCTGGAAGAGAAAAGGGTGAGTGTTTTGTTCATCTTTCCCTCAAGCAGCTTCTTTTGAAAGTCTACTGCAGTCCGGGAGCATTCCCAGTGAAGCTGCAGTGGGGTTGTGCCCGTCCATGATTGTCCAGATAATTCTGCTGAGGGTTCTGCTCCTGCCCAGAGCTTTCATTGGCGTCTTAATTGCTGGGCCTTGTCCTGGGGGGCCCGCTGGGGCTGCAGCCAGTGCTGGCTCCCACTGAAGCTGCCTGGCCCAGAGCAGCCCCAGGGCCACAGGGCAGAGGCAAAGCAAGGTGGGGAGGAGAAAGAGCAGGGACGAGATTGCCCTTGAAAGGCAGAGGCGCTCTGGGGCCCGCTCCTGGCCAGGGAGCCTGCCCAGGGCCGTGCCCTGCTCGCCGGGGCCTTGAGGGGCAGCTGTGCAGCTGGGCCAAGCTGTGCCAGCAGCTCCAGCCGTGCTGGGGAGCCTTGCCAGCTCTGGGCCCTGCTGTGCAGGAGGCTCCCTGGGTGCCACTGGCAGCTGGGGCCTCAGCCACCTCCTCTCTTCACAGGAGCGCCTCTGCAGCTTCACAAGACCGGCCAAAGAACTCAGCCAGGGAGAACTGGACCTATCATCTCTCATCTCGGTGCCAGTGTCTGTTGTCCCTTCCCCAGCTGCAATACCAACTTTTTGCTGGGGACATGCTGTTGCCACCACCACCCAAAACAGGACCCTCTGTCCCCAGAGTTGCTGGCCCATGTGTCCAGCCTGGCCAGGAGGTGCAGCCCTCGTGCCAGGGAAGGGCCTGAGTCCAGCAACATCTTTGGGCTTCAGCTCAGGTGTCTGTGAGCTACCACCAGCGCTGGTGGAGCTGCATGTCTGGGCACTGCCAGGGCGGCACAGTCAGCAGCCGGGCACAGGGCTCCTGTCAAAAACGACCCCATTTTCTTCATTTTACATTTCTACATACTAGAAATATTTAGAAATACTCAGAAACATTTTTTATAGAAAAAAATTCCCCAAATATTTCTTTCCATTTTCCACAAATGCTCTTTATTTATCAAAATAGTATTAGAATTCTGAGGAATGTAGAACACTTGTACACTTGCAGAATAAAAAATAAAATTGCATTTAATTGGTGATCTTTACTCTAAGAAGAACTAAGTCATCACAAGACACCCAGCGTACTGGAGAGGCTCCTTTCCCAATGGACATTTTTACCTAGTGACAACAAGCAATCTAAAACCTTTTCCCTGGTATTTTCTGGGATTTCTGAGAAGCTCACCTCTCAGTCTTCAGAGGCAAACTTTGAGCACAGTGGGAATCTCCTGCTGTGCAGGAGGGTCTCTGTGTGCCAGCTGCAACTGGGACCTCAGCAAGCTCCTGTCTCAACAGGCGTCCATCTGCAGCTTCACAGGAGCGGCCAAACGCCTCAGCCTGGGACACCTGTAGCAGACATTCCCCATGGCCATGCCCATGCCCAATGTCCCTGTCACAGCTGCTTTAACAGCTTGTTGCTGTGCAGATGCTGCCACTGCCCAAACAAGGTCCTCTGCCCCTGAAGGCACTGGCCCTGCCCTCTGGCCCTTACTGAAGGTGGGCAGGGCATGGCCCAGCTCTTCTATTGCAATAAAGAGATGGAGCTGTCAGCCCAGTGTCCGGGTGAGAGCAGCACCAAAGCCCACCCAGCAGCAGCACAGGCTGAGCTCCGTGCCCAGGAGCAGCCGTGGATGCCCACGGTGTGGGCAGGCAGGAGCCAGGCAGGGGCTGCTGTGACCGGCGGCGGGGCCCCGAGGGCTGGGGGAGCCCATGCTGAGCGTCCCTGGGCTGCTGAGGGCACATTTCCTTCTGGGGCATCATCTGGGCCTGGACCTCCTCCAGTGGGAAACTGATTTGTAGAAAATTCTTAGGGCCTGATGGAAGGCTCACACTGTATGTACTTGTATGTAAATTTTGTGATAAGAAATGCTGACTTAGAAGTTTTATGGAATAAAACAGATATTGCTCAGACAGAAATAGTTAGGGAAAAAAAATCAAACCTACAAAGAGTTCCTAAAATTTCCCAGTTTTTATCATTCGTTAGAAGACTTCTAATTCTTAAAGATTACCCCATGACCTCAAAAAGATTAACAAGATCATAGAAAACACGAAGCCTCTACAACCTAGACTTCCCTCTCTTTCAGTGATTCCGAGAGACTATCCTCTTGTTATCATCCACTTAAAAAATTGTTTTTTCAACATGCCACTACATCCAGAGGATAGTCCTCAATTTACCATTTCAGTTCCAACCATCAATAGAAAAGAACCACTACAAAGATTTCACTAAGTTGTTTTGCTGCAAGGGATGAAAAATTTGCCTACTATTTGTCAATATTTTGTAGCAAAAGCTTTGTCTCCAGCCCAACAAAAACAGCCATAGTCTAGAATTTTACACTACATGGATGACTTGCTCATTGCAGCACCTACTAAAAAAGAAATGGAACAGACTTGAGACAGCGTCGTCACTGGAGTTCAAAATAGTGGACTGGAAATTTCAACATCAAAAATACAAGAAACCTCGCCCTGGAAACATCTATGATGGAGGATGACAGAACAAGCAATCAAGCCACAGAAAATACAGCTTTGAAGCAAAGTCAGCACCTTGCAAGATTTACAACAGCTTCTAAGAGAGATCACTTGGGTCTGATCTGGTTTTAGGAATTACAAATAATGAACTTGCTCTACTTTTTAACCTACTAAGAGGAGACTGCAGCATCAACTCTCAGAGAACTTTGACCTTTGAAACTCAAAAAGCAGTTGAAAAGGTTGGTCAGGCTCTTCAAAAAAGACAAGCACATCATTGTACTCCAGAAGAACCTTTTTTCTTGACAGAGTTGGGAGAAAAAATGCAACTTTATGGTCTCATGTTTCAGTGGGACTCTTCTGAGAAAGATCCTTTGATAATAATAAAATGGGTTTTTCTTCCTTACAAGTTCTCCAAAACCAGTTTTTAGAATTATGAAGGCAATAGCTTAAATTATAAGGAGAACCAGAACAAGATTACTGACTGTGGCAAGCTAAGGCTTCAATTATTTACCTTTAAAAAAGATTACCTTAATTGGGCTTTGCAAAATTCAGAAGATTTACAGAATGCATTGTTAAATTATTCAAGTGTTTGTTCAATTCATTATCCAGGTCAGAAATTGTTACAAACAAAACTGAGTTTTAGAGAAAAACCTATACTAAGTAAAGAATCTTTGAGTGCTATAACTCTCTTCACTAATAGATCAGAGAAAATACATAAATCAGTAGTAGTTTAACAAAACCAAACCACCAAAACAGCAGAGGACTCTCCTCAAATTGTTAAGCTGGCCGCTGTAATGAAGAGTTTTCAACTCTTTCCAGAGCCTTTTAATTTAATTACAGATTCAACTTACGGTGCTAATGTTGTTAAAAGAATTAAAAGATCAGTTTTGAAAGATGTTAGTAATAATACCTTATGTTGCTAGCTTTCATCTCTTTATACAATTTTACAACACAGAACTAACCAATATTTTGTTTTTCATATCAGGGCACACTCTTCGCTTACAGGATTCATGGCGGAAGGAAATGCAAGAGCAGACAAGCTGACAGTGGTTGTTTCAAACACTTTGCCAAACATTTTCAAACAAGCAAAACTGAGTCATGCCTTTTTTTCGTCAAAATGGTCAAGCACTTGCACAATTGTTTCACATCTTCAAGGGTCAAGCAAAAGCAATTATTGGTGCTTGCCCTGACTGTCAACTTGTACAACCTCCTGTTTCTACAGCAGCTGTTAATCCAGGAGGATTGCAAAGTTTACAACTGTGGCAAACAGATATTACCAAATACCTGTCTTTTGGAAAATTCAAAAATATTCATGTGCCTGTTGATACTCTTTCAGGTGCAGTTTTTACTTCTGCACACACAGGGGGAAACAGCCAATCATGCTTGCCAACATTTTCTGCAAGCTTTTGTTTCATTGGATGTACCCCAAGAAGCAAAAACAGACAATGGCCCCACATACACAGCTCAAAAATTGGCCACATTTTTGATGGAATTAGGGGTGTTTGCCAAACTTTTAGAATTCCCTGTTCCCCCACGAGTCAGGCAATTACTTAAAAAGACACACTCTAAAATGGCAGCCTAGATCGCAACAGCAACGGGGGACTGCCCCAAGCAACACCTCAGATGAGGCTGAGACACAAGCTTTATATGGCTCTAATTGTTTTTCATTTGCAGAACACCGAATCTTCCAATTTCTAGGCACTTTTCAAATCTAGCACACTGGCAAAGCATTGAAAGACCACTCCTCCCGTTTTAATCAGAAACCTGAGATAGGACAAATTGAAGGACCATTTCCACTAGTACCTGGCGCAAAGGGTTAATGCCTGTGTTTCACACAGGTGCCGGACCTTTGTGGGGTCCCCAGCAAGAATCGTCAACTGTATCACACACAAGAGCACAGGGAACAATTCCAACCAGCCCGGTAAAGGAGCACGCAGACATGAGCTGCACAGAGAGAGACTATGGTTCATGCCAAATATTCCCTGTTCAACCCACAAAAATGACAAATCTTGAGTGTTATGTTGATGTTTGACTGTGAAAAGTGTTAATCATCATAGAGCTCTTTTGCGACAAAAGCGTGATGTCCATCATGTTACAAAAGAATTCTAAGAGATCCAAATTTGTAAAAATTGAATGTTTAGAGGGACAGTTTAGTGCCTTATAGTTAGCCAGTCCCTACACAAATGCCAAAAGAATTGCTTGAGAACTATATGAGAAAGCTTATACCACAAACGCAGCTGAATAAGAACATAAGAGTTTGATCAAATTATATAATTGTCGCTTATTAGTTTTATTTACTTATTTTTACAGTGCAGATATGCCTGTAGATCAACCAAAAAGGAATGTTTAGGTTATTCCTTAGCCAAGTCAGCAAGCTCCAGCCACCATATATTTGACCAATTAGAACCCAGACAAACCCTTTCGCTACCTGTTACGTTCAGTGTACCAATACCAGTTAGGAGTGCGCCAATACCCAATTGTGACAATAATATAATGTGAAGTTACCACTGAGACAAATCACATAACCAATTAACGTCACTTATGCCCCTGATCATTCTTAAAGCACCTACTAAACATCAAAAATTAGAAATTCTTGGTTCTTTAGCAATAGCCAATTTCTGTGCTGAATATCAGTACCAGGGAGATCCACAATTACCATGTATGCCCCCTCATCCTGTATCACAGAAACTCACGTTTGTAGTGCAATTGTAACTACCCACAGTGCCCCCTAAAAGTGAAATTGCTGACCTAGATGAGTCCCCATGGCCAATTGTCAAAAAGATACTGTTTCATTTATACAATTAGACGCCTAACAGGGCATTCCCTCAAAAATGAAAGGTAGCCCATGAAGCATCAGATAGCTCACTGCAATAGCGCCTAATGTTAAAAAAAACTATCAAGAGAAAACATAGAAAAAGAAGATTTACCCCATCATTCTAAAGAAAACTGTAATAATAATGTCAATCCCTGGGGCCCTGCAAAATGAATTACATCAGCTTTATTTCTGCCTCAAATTATTTTCAAAGTCAAGCATTCTACAAAAATTATACCCATTAGGGGTGTTCAGCTGAGTACAAGAAAGTCAATACTATTTCCATTACAATTAGTGACATAATGACAGATGTTAGTGCTGTTTCTGACATACAACCGATGCAAAACAGAACCTGCTGTGGGCTGCAGCTCTCTCCGTAGAGAACAGCAGGCAGGACTTTCCCAGGATTTTCCTGGGGTCTGGCTGTGCGAAGATCAGAGACAACGAAAAAACAAACAATTCTTAGCTCCACTTGCTGCACCTGTTGTTGTGCACATGTGGAATGTGTTAGGGAGATTTGTTTACTAAAGGGTGATTTCTAATTGGTCCACATGGGATGGTGTTTGGGGATGGTTCTGACCATTTAGGCATTAGGCCCAGAGCTGTATCAGTCCTGTTCTGTACAGGGGATGAGTTTATTACCAAGTATAGTATAGTATAGGATAGTACGTACAGAACAGTATAGTATCAGGTACCAGTACAGGATAGTATAGTATCGAATAGAACAAAAGTGACTTGCTCAGCCTTCTGCAATCATCGGAGTCAATGCTAATTATTAGCCCGTGCTTGAAGGCCTGTGTGCCAACAGAACTGCATCAAATATTCTTTCCTAGCACATTAGACATAGTTGTGCAAGATTTTGAAAGACTGTGTTCTATGAACTATATCTGACCCATTTCAGTGTCCCATCCACCAACAACTTCAAAAACTGCGAGATTTGACAAATCAAATTAAAACAAATTATAGGTCACAGTTAGACAACTTGTTTGAAGGACAAAATTTTACCACCTTATCTAAAAGAGCTTTACAAAATAAGTTTACATGCATTGATTATCATCATAACAATGTTAGTGATAGTACCTTAGGTACTTCACTGTACACACCAACGATGAACACAGACATCCCAAGAAGTTTTTTTATTCGTCCGAGAGAGAGGGAGAAACTGTGCGAAATGGATTTGTAGAAGTTCTCCGAGCTTGACAGAAGACCCACACAGTATGCATTTGTATGCAAAATATGAGATAAGAAATGCTTGACTTTAGAAATGCCATGGAATATGACAGATATTACGAGAGAGCTAGAAAAAACAGAGCTAGAAAACCAGTTTCAAAAATGGCCTTACACATACAGACTAGATAATTTCAGAGAAATAGAACTATGAAAGATGCATTGGTAGTACGCACCCACTGACTGAGTGTAGTTTTAGATGATTGGCTTTAAGGCATCTACAGCATGGTGTGGCAAAAAAGCTGATAGCCAAGAAATGCTCATCATGTTTTGTAATTACAGAAAATAGTCCAGCTTCTGATTGTGATAGCGTGAATTATAACATCTGTATTGTCTCACCCTTCTCATGAGACTGGAAATGGAATAAACAGTTTTAAAACGCCTCTCAGTTATTAACCCATCTCTGGCTCACGAAAAGTGGAATTGTCCGACACTCCTCCAGTGGCATGCCCAGGAAAAGAGGGAAGCCCATCAGTCGGTGCTTGCCTTGAGAACAATGCAGGGGCGACTGGACTCTGAAGGAAGTCCTTCACCGCCTGAGGGATGAGCTCAGAGCCCGACAGACACTAGGGCCAGCTGAGGCCCGGATCATCTTATGGGCAGATAGTGGCATTTGCCCCCCAGGCCCTCCACCTTGTTCACCTCGGCACACAAGGTGAACACACACCACACAGAGGGTGGGCTCAGCAACTGTTGCTCGCTCCACTGAGTGTTATGATTTGGGTCCCTCTAAAGGCATGCAGTGGCTTTGGGTCACCTCTTGCTGCTGTGGCAGGGGACTGGGGACACCCAAAAGTTGTGCAGGGATTATTGTGGGATGGTCTCCAAAGGTGCGCAGGGTCCGAGGGACAGCTGTAAATCGAGCAGAGGGTCAGAGGTCTCTTGTAGGGGCACACAGGGTAGACTTTAGGGGTGGGCTGAGGACAACCATAAGTTGTGCTGTGGGTTTGGGTGTCCCGTTAAAGCGTGCAGGGTACCCTGATGGCCTGTGTTGCATTATTTTTGTAAGCTTGGGCATCAAGTTCTTAATTTTTTAAATATGGGCCAAAGGCCAGCACAGAGCCACAGCAGAGGACTCTGGTGTCAGCGGGGCAGGGCATGCTGCTGCCTGCAATAGTGGAATCACCCATATGAGTTGAATTTTGGACTGGACATTGTCTGTTATGCATGTAGAACCATGATATGTCTCCTTTGTCAAATAGCCCATATAACACAGTTCTTGTGAAAAAAATGGATTTCAGAGAGCTGCCATTACGGTACATACCTCTCCTGACTAGCGACACAGAACCTCTTTGAGAGGCCATACGCCATATAAACCTGCCCCAGCGCTTGTAGTCCCAGGCAGGCTCAGGGTCACAGCAGGCTGAGGTCAGCAGCAGCTCTGAGGTCACAGAGGTGCCAGAGCCCCGTTGGTTGCACGAGACAGCCACAAGGAGCGAGCACTCAGTCCTTGAGCACTAGCTGATGCTGGCATGCAGCGGCGTGTGGCAGCAGCGCTGCGGACATTGGGACAGCGGGTGTCAGGACAGCGGGTGGCAGCCAAGAGCTTGCGGGACTGGCAGAGGGCAAGGCACCCATGGGCCTTGCTCTGCGCCTCTTCCTCCTGCTCCTCATGGCCGTGGCCCTGCCTGCCAGGGCTGCACCAGGGTGATCAGCTGCAGGTGCGGGTGAAGGCAGGTGAGCCGCGCAGCCTGAGCTCCCCTTTCCCGGGACAGACGCTCCCTGCTCCCCGGGAAGCGCTGGGGATGGTTTTCCCCAGGGCCTTTAGGGAGGGCTTCCTCTGGGCGAGGGAGAGAGCCCCTTGGGCCCTGGGGCAGCCCCCAGTTTACCCTCTCCAGGGATGTGTCACATAGGGCCTGCAAAGAGGGGTGGAGAGTTGGCCAGGAGCCAAGCCCAGAGCTCCCCAGGGCCCTGTTGCTCTTTAGGGCCTTGCTCATTGACACACTGGCTCCACGGCGTTATCCGACCCCCTTGACCAGTGCCCATTTCACCAGAGGCAGAAGGGGATCCCAGCACACTCAAGGAAATGGGTGTTCAGGTCTAGTGCTCCATTCTAGATTTGTATCACGACTTGGATGATTTGGAAGTCCTGTTGAATAGACACTTTGAATGTCTTGGAGAAGAATGCCAGGAGGCAAGTCTGAATTTCCCTTTTTACTGGCCAGCAATGATCAGTGTCCATGTGGCAAGAGCTCACCCATCTGCCATTTTTGTTAACGTTAAGTCAGGGGCTGAAGAATTCTGTAAACCTTGCCTGCTCCGTGCTGTGAGCTCTGTGGGATCCCATAGGATCCGTTGTCAGTGGGAGGGAAGGAGCATTCAGCTGTCCATCTCCCTCCCACGTGCAATGCCATTGTGTCCTTCCGTGTGCATGTTCAGCCTCAGCAGAAAACAGTCAGAGAGGGAAGGGTGCCCGGGCCCGGAACTGTGCCCCAGGGGCTGAGCCTTGCCTGCAGCTGAGGATCTCCTGCAGTGCACAGGAGATGTTTCTCCTGCCTTTCTTTGCAGCTGAACCCAGTTTGCTTGAATGGTGATCTGCGCTTCCCAACCCACATCCAGGGCATGAGCCTCTGGGAGATGAGGTGAGGGTAGGTCAAGGGCCCTTTCCACTGGGAAGATGATAGCCAGCTCAGAGCCCCAAGGCTCGGCCATGGGGGGCAGCGCTGCAGGGGCCAGGACAGAGCCATGCCCAGTGTTGTTCACACTATGCCACTAGCGCTCATCCCCAGCTCACTGTCATTCCTGCGGGCTGAACTTAAATATCTCATGCCAGACCCCATAGGTAGAAGCTTCAGTGGTCGCCCGTGGCAGCTTGAGGCACAGGAGAAGGCAGAAGCTTCTGTGGCGAGTTAGAAATACTAGGGGTGTCTAGCATGGTAGGACTTTTCAGGCTACCTTTGCGGCTGGTTCCTTGCACGCAAGACAAGCATTACCCCATCGCAGTGTGAGTAGTGGTTGGTCCCTGGCTGACCCACCACAGGCGTGAGTCTCCTGGCTTTTGTGTCATCTGCATTCATGGTGAATACGGTAACCTGACCAGTTAGCTCATGAAGGTCCTCTGAG